>OX421495.1:28047720-28647720 GCA_949126835.1 Anisus vortex
GTTCCCCTTCTGACTGACCAAAGTCTGAGTCCTCACTCCTATAGATGTGATGCCTTGAGGACAGCTCATCCTGAAACTCATAAGGAATGAGGTCCTTGTCTGCAACTTCATCAAGCTCAGAGTCACTTACTCTTACAGGTGGACTCTTGCTGGGTTGCTTTTTCTTATCCAGGTGACCAGTCCGAGCTGATACAGTTTTTTTGTCAAGACTGGAGTATTCTGTGCTCCTTGCACGCCCCATGTTGTTTGGTGAAGGGTCACGTGATTTACTTTTCTTAAAGAGAGAAGTGAATGTGCTCTTGCCTTGTTTTTTGTTCTGCAGCTGTTGGTGGCTTTTGTCAGCCATCAGCTTGGCTGTGTCAAGGACTTTATCTGCAAGGAGAGAAAGTTTGGACCCAGTGCGAGGCTTTTCTTTAGGGTTAGGGTTAAGAAAGGAGTCTAAGCTGTCATTCAGTTGGGATTCACTCGCAGCAGATTTCATGCCTCGAGATCGGTCACCAATGCTTGAATCATCCAAGGACTGACCCTTCCCAGATTTCATGCCTTTTAAGTAAGATTTTCTGCGCTCTGCTGTGCTGAGTGCATCATCTTCAGTGTAGTTGTGATGAAGAGCTGAAGAATTAGAAATACACACACTTGGGGGAAATTGTTACTTTTACATGCTTTTGTTCATTAAAAGGTTTTGTAAAAAAATTGTTAATCAAAAACTGTTATTTATTGTATTAATTATGTTACAAAAAGGGTAACTTTTAGTCACATTAGTGCATTGTTAAATGCATTGTTGTTAGTTTATTTATATCTCAGACCAATACTCACTTTTTCTAAGGGTTAAATCAGGTCCACCATTCATCATTTCATTGATGCTGTAGTCTTCTTCATCTGGAAGTATCAAAGATAATTTAGATTTGCACTTCTTTTTTCTAAACGTTCAGGCCAAAATAATAGACAATTTATGCACTGAAGTGAAACTTGACATTTCTTGAAAGAAGGAGGGAATCCAAAACTTACTAGCTTCAAGTATTGTTTCCTCTATTCTGTTTTCTATAGTGTTAGTTAAAGAAAAGCCAGAGTCATGCTCAACCATACCATTTATTTCACCAATGAGTTGACTATTCTCTGCAGATCAGTTAGTCATAAATGTATTAGAGAATTGCAAACATCAAAACCATGCATTTATCATTTAATAATCCTGAATTTTACATGCTTTGAAAGTAGTACTATGATAGTAATAATAGAATTATTAGTTTATGCATAAAACTGTAAAGGAAAATCTACTTGAAATGTTGCACTATAGTTCTAGATCATCATTCTTCACTATAAGGGTTAAAGTATTCGAAACAAAATAATCCTAATGTCACTGATTATTATTTTCAAACTATATAATATATGCATCTCTAGAAAACTAAATATACAATTGAAAAATGTGTTGTTTTTTGTCTTCTATATAATAGAACTGATACTAATGCATGTATAATAAAAATGCTAAGTTGATTAAAATAAATTGTGTACATTGCATTTGAATCTACTTTTTATATTTATTAATATGTGACAAAAATGTGACAAATAATACTTGACGTTGGAAAGAAAAAACATTAAATAGCATTGTAGAGAAGTATAATTTGTTTATTGGAAAAGCTGTCTCATCCTCAGAGCCTTCACAAGCCTATGTGGCGCCCCAGGGCAAAAGTTTCAGAGACTATATTTGCCGTCCCCCCTAAGTGTCACCCCCAGGCATATGCCCCCCCTCTGCCCCCTCCATTGTGAGGGCACTGCTCATCCTTAGTAAATATACATCGTTCTTAGATGGAGTGTTTGTTTTTCTTTAATTATTCAACATAAAGTGGAAGAATAAAACAGCAAATATTTTCAATTTTTAAGTAAAAAAAAAGTTTGTAAATTACTAAATGCACAATTTATAATGTTCGTGGATTTGACCAACTTTAGTTAATTTTGCTACTTTTTTCTTTTTTTACTATATTTCTCATTTTAAAAATTATCTTTGAAATTCATAGATCATATGTTTTCATCATACAGCATCAACATTAACTTTTGATTACTACATCCCATCATCCTATCAATTGATAAAAAAATGTTAAAAAGTATTTTGAGTCTCACATATAGATCTTGCCCACTAAAAAAATAGTGTTTGCTGCTTTGATAATTTTGATTGCATCTGAATAGTTTATAATTTTTTTTCCTTAAATTACCTGTTGCAACTTCCTCTTCGATGTCTATATCTGTACCACGGTGGCGGATGTTTTCAAGATTAAGTCTTTTTTCAAGAATTTGTTGAGCTAATTGCCTGTCTCTGCTGAAAGATTAACAAATATTAGAGTTATTAATTACACATATTACACATATTAGGACTAATGTAAAAATTCATAGATACATAATAACTTTAACCATTAAAAATGCTGTAATCTGTCTTATACTGAAAAAACCTTTAAATTTTCTGGCCTCCATAACTTAGGTTCAAGATTAGAGTTCATAATATAAAATTATTTTAAAATATCCAAACATTTCCCAAACTTTACAAAAATTTCAAACACCAATGTATACTTGTAAAATGTAAAATGTAAATCGCTAGTAGAGATGCAAGCATCAAGTGGCACTTGGGTCGCCAAGTCTTTTGTTGTGATATCACAGAGCTTATAACAGCAGTATTTTGTATTCATTGCAATAATAATGTAAAGCAATATTCACAATGTTTTGCCAATCAAAAAGTTTCTAATTTCTATGATGACAACTGTTGCTCACTCCTGCACTAGTGTAGGATGTATAGGGACAATGAATGGACATTTTACTTGTGCATATTTTTGAATATTCATAGAGCTATTAAAACTCTTAAATTCTGAGAATTTTAATCTACACTAATTCTAAAATTCTATTTTTTTATACTAGACATTTCAAAAACCAACATCCTGAATTATCTTGTGTTAATAGAAAATATGAAATGTGTTTTAATATTTAAAAATCAATATAAATGACATTTAAATATATATTCAAAGCTAACATTGTATAATGCCCCTGACTATCATAAGTTGCAATTTTAAAATTTTCCTTTATTTGAGTATTCAATTACCTTGATACAAACTCATCCTTGCAAGTAACTGGAAGACTAAGTCTTAAGTATTCTAGGTGAACCTTTTCTAGCGTTCCAAAAGTTTTAGATGATACTTTCAGACATGGACTGACATTAGGCCTGATTAAAGTACAGAACAAACAAAAAAATTAAATTCTTATTACAAAATATATATCACACACTATTCTCTTTATATATATTATAGACCTAATAGTTTTTTTTTGGCAGAATGTATTCAGCGTTCTTCATTTGTCAACCAGACTGCAGAAGTATTTGCTTTCTTGCCATTAACCCTTTGAGCCCTCGCCTCGCTAAAGCGGTGTAACAGTATATCGCTTCATAGACCTAGCCCCCGCTAAAGCGGGATCGCGATAGTACAGCTACGTGGATTGGTTGAGTCTTGTCTATTACAGCCAATCAGATATTTTGTTGTAGCGTGGTTAGGTTAGATGTTTATCTAAGATGTCTGCTTTCTTGTTAAACGTCTGTTTACATTCATTTTTTTAGGAAAATTTTCAATTTTTGTATCATGAATGTTGATGAGCCTCAAACTGGTCCATCTGGGACAAAACGTCAACGTACTTCCTTGTTCTCAACACAAGAAGTTATTGATTTTTTTGAAGATTTGTCAGAATTAGATGTTGATAATTATGCCGACTACCCTGATAGTGATTTGGAGGATGCAGATTATATGGATGATAGTTCTAAGTGATGAGACTGATAATGAAGGTGTGTCGAGGGGATCAGCTGATCAAAGGAGGTGTGTCCCCACTGACTCAGGTGATGTAAATCTAGGTCTAGCTAATGAAGATGGTTGGAATAAAAAATATTTTGCCAATAATACTCACTTTGATGACTCAGGGTGTGGACCTAAAAATCTTCCTGCACATTTGAATGAAAACTCTCGCGCTATTGACTTTATTAGCCTTTTCCTGAACACTGAATTTTGGGACAATTTTGTTGACAAAACAAACTTGCTCAAATAAAGGAAGCAAAACCAAATTATTACTACGGGAAGAAATTCATAGAACCTTTAACAGTTAAAGAGGCTAAAGCATTTTTAGGTTTGAGGCTGCAGAGGGAAACAACAGTTATCAAGCCCCAATACATAGAGTACTGGGAATCTGATGGACAGAACTTTATTTCAGAAACACCCAGCTTCCGTCAAGTAATGTCGAGAGACAGATGGCTCTCAATTTGGTCATTTCTCCATGTTGTTGATGAAATGGATGAGCAAGTCGATAAAACAGATGCCATCTACAAAGTCAAACCTTTCGTCAACTTTCTCTTAGACAAATTTTGCTTTTACTATCAACCGAAACAACATTTGAGTTTGGATGAGGCTATGATTCCTTTGAAGAACAGACGTGCTATCAAACAGTACATAAAGGATAAACCGGCAAAGTTTGGGGTGAAGTCATTTGTTATTTGTGAAGGAGAAACCGGCTATATTCTTGGGGCTGAAATCTATACAGGAAGAACTAGACAAGAAATTGATGGAATTGGGATTACAGGAAATGTTGTGAACCGGCTCTTGACGTCTGCTGAAGCTGATGGGAAGCGGCACATTTTAGTCATGGACAGATACTATAATAGTGTAGATCTATTCAAGTTTTTGCTTACAATGCACAGCACACTGGCTGTTGGAACAGCACTGACAAGTAGAAAAAAATACCCAAAGTGTCTAAAAATGAAAAAAATGAAGAACAGAGGTGATTTTGATTTTCGCTGTAAAGATGGAATTGTGGCTATGGTGTGGAATGACAAAAAGCCTATCAATTTTCTCTCGACTTGTCATGACCCTAACATTGTTGACACAGCTAATCGCAGATGCAAAGGTGGATCTCTCATTCAGATCAACATGCCTCATTTAGTAAAAGATTACAACCATTTCATGGGCGGGACGGATAAGAACGACCAAATAACTCGACTCCACCGCACACGTCGACACCACCGCTGGCCAAGGAGGCTATTCATAAAATTTGTGATGTGGGCTGTCTACAATGCTTTTGTAATATTCCAAACCATCTGCCCCCAGAAAGCAAAAAAAATCAGTTTCAGACAGTTCATGGATCAATACTCTTTGGACTTAGTAGGTGGATACCGGGCCAGTGCGGTGCAGAGAATAGCTTGGCATTCAGATGCACCTGTATGACTGCAGAACAATGGGACTGCACATGCCTGAAATTCCTCAAAATGACAGCAGAAACCATCTGTGTGCTGTTTGCTTCTATAAATTTAACAAATTAAAAAAAACAACCCTGATGTACCTTATTTGGAGTACCCAGTCAAAGCTGTCAAGTCTTCGGTTCGCTGCACCCAGTGTGAACGCTACTTGTGTGTAAAGAGAGGGAGCACCTGCTGGATCGACTGGCATACTAAAGTTGAATTTTGGCGCTAGAGTTTAGGTAGACCTATTCTTTTACTTGCATGTTCGATTTCATGTTGTTATCTTTGACGGTTTTTCCTCAGTGGTCACTCAATCATGATATATTGCGAAATAGACATAAAATGCTCAGGAGCCCAGGCAGAGGGTAAAAATAGGCACAAGGGTGGGCAGGGCTCAAAGGGTTAAGGACACACAAGCATATTTTGTTTGGTTTTTTAAATTGTTCTGTGTTGCTCTAGAGCAGGGGTCGGGAACCCAATGGTCCGCGAGCCAGATGTGGCTCTTTTGATGACTGCATCTGGCTCGCAGACAAATGTTCGATTATTAAAAAAATGTTTTTTTTAGACTTTTTGATCTACATATTAATTGTATATTAATATTTCATTCTACAAATGAGCTAAGGTCTACTGCAGATCAGCATCAGAAGAATTCAGAGACATAATTATTGTCCTTTTAGTGTTGAAATTACACAAAATGCACACATTTTCTTGAATTTTTAGTTTTAAACATAATGTATGGCTCTCACAGAATTACTTTTCAAAATATGTGGTATCCATGGCTCTCTAAGACAAAATGGTTCCGCCCCCTGCTCTAGAGTGTGTTGGTTATGATGGTGACAGGTCACTTAATCACCAGACACTAACTCACCGCCACTTAATCCCCAGAACATTTAATCCTAAAAATGCAATTTCAGGTATAGAATTATGAAATCAGAGATGAATATAATTCAGATAAAACACAACTGACACCCAGAATTTCTATGAAATTTTTTTAACATTTAAGTGAATTATTTACCAATAAGCAATTCCATTTTATAATTCTTTCATAGACAATACTAATTTCTGCCAAGGTAAAAGCAAAAGTTATAGGTTAACTTTACTTAAATTATATATATATATAAATATATACACATATATTACAGAAAATGGTTCAAACCTACTCACCCCCCTGAGATTCTAGAGACTTGAAGACTTGGATCCATGCTGTTCACTGTCTCAAATATTGCTTCATTTTTTCCATACCATAATGTCAGAGACCTCATCATATTTCTAAAATAAGAAAATCATGTTAATAATTTTGTATATATTTTCATCAAATATTCTTTTTTTTTAATTTTGCAAAATTAATGGCATCATCTATTCACTATTCAATGGCTAAAAGTATGTGTGTAGTAAATATAGAAAATAATCATATATAACTTACACACAAAATGGTTCATAACCTTCCTGCAGACCACAATTAGTAAAGTATTTTAGTCCATTAATGTCTTGGCCAAAGTTTAGTTTGGCTTGTTGATGGGCCCCTAAGGTGAATGCTGGAACATATCCTAATAAATGACACAAAATAAAATAAAGATCTATGAAGTAAAGAAAAGTACCACTTATTAAGTTAAAATAATTAACTCACTCAGAATAATCATAACAATTAAACAGAAAAAGGATGCTTACCAACATTGTTCAAAATCTTGACATTCCTAAAGGCTATTTCTTGACCCATTGCATCCATCATCAGCTCACCATTTAGAGAAAATGCTACAATATTTGATAGAAGAAAAATGCATGTGTTAGAAGTTTTATAAAATTAAAGAATAAAAAAACTTTTTTAAAAGTCATAAAAAAAAATTATTATAAAGTGTAGATGTGGTGCTTCTAACAAAAACTATCACTGATTGCTATGAGGTTTTCTTCCTCCCTTTTAAATAACGTAAAAAAAAAGAAAAAAAAAAAAAAGGGTGCTAGCCAGTGAAGGATTGGATTCATGCTAGAGACATTGTGTAGCTGGATGTTTCTGATGGAAAGGAAATCATATTTCTATGTCATTTACCTATGTGATTAGCTTATGTCATTATAATTTTATGTAAATTTTTCTTGTATAGTATTATGATAATTGATGGCGTATGTAACTTTGAAAATATAATTTAATTAGCTCCTAATTATATCAAATGTGTGGGAATTTGTTCATTTTGATGGGATAGCCTTTAATGCCACCTGTTTAAATAAATTCAAAACACCATATGGCCTGTTTATGTTTATTCAAAACAACGCATGGTTTATTTATTCTGCCTAGATATCCATAGGCTGATTCTGTAAATGAGGCTTTCGTTTCCTGTTAATTATTGTCAGCACTTCTGAAGTATAAATATTCGTAATGTTCATTTTTAATAATACTTCAATGCTTGTTGTTAAGTTATGTCTAGGTTGGCATGATTTACCATATGTACTTCATGCCATAATATTTATGTTTTTATGTATTGCATTCAATATTGTGACATATGTATAGTAATGTATAGTTTATATTTTATTTCACACCCCCCCCCCCTTGCATGGTTTCAGCATCTGGTTCTGGTTTGGTTTGGATTTTTTGGGTGAAGGAATTTAGTTTAGGGTTCTTGTATTTTGTTATGGTTTGGATTAGATGAAAAGATAGATGTTGTTGTAGATTATGGCTAGGTATGAGGTATCTTTTTGGTAATTTGTTTTTTTTAATGATTCTTTCATGGTAATTTATTTAAGAAGTCTTTGATGAAATTGTGAGTTAGATTTTAAAAGATTTTTATTAGTTATACACAAGATATAAGATTCTTTTCTAATTTAGCATTTATCTTTTGCTATTTGTTTATGTTAAATGCTACGCTTTCATGTTGTGTTGTGCTGTTTAGTATTAGTTGTTAGTATCACAGTTGTAGCTAAAGCTTTAGACTGTTGACAGTCATCTTTGGTTTTAGTTCGCCAAAATTGTCACAGATCCCAATTTCCCCCTTCACCACCTTTAGTTTTTTTTACAGGAATCCTCCTTAATAATAACGTAATATACTGATTATGCTATAAATGTTTTGAGTTGACATTTTGTAATATTAAAATATACATATATAAAATTAGTTAGTTAGCTACATATTGCGTGCAATAAAATGAATTCAAAATAAACATTTAACATCAAATAAAATCTTTCCGTGTGAAATATGGAAAGTTCTGAAATGCAATGGAAGATTTCTGTAAATATTTTTTTTGTCTTTTGTATCTTGGTTCTTCATTTGTTTAAAACATAAATCAAGATTTAATATGTAAAGAGATGCCAAAAGATTTACTCACAAATTGTAGAATCATGCAGATCCAGTAAGCAGCCAACAACATCACCTGTGCTCCATGTCTTACCATAAGACTCAGCTCCCATTAACCACTTCCTAGCCTAAATATATAACAACAACATGGAAGAATAAATCAAGTTGAGAAGAAACTGTCACACACAAGTAGGCTAAGGCTGATCTGAACAGGTGTAAACTAACTTATAAAGATACAAGTTTATCTGATTTAAAAAATAAATGAAGCAAGTATTTGAAGGGCACAGTGGCTAAGCATTCAGCTGACGCACCAAAGGTTCTAGGTTTGAATCCTTGTGAAGGCTATGATTTGTTCCCGGGACTGGAGGGTGTCCGTGAGTCTACCCAGCTCTTATGAGTACCTGAATCTGACATTAGTCAAGGTGAAGTAAAAGCAGCTGGGCATTATGCTAGCCATACAATCTCCTAGTTTGCTGTGGCCATAGAAACTGGTGAACATTTCTTCACTGGCCCTATGGTTCATTTCTGTCTGAATCATACTTTACTTTTTTTATTTATATATATATATATATATATATATATAAACTATTCAATATTTCAAGTTGCTAATCTGTTGTTGTTTTTTAAGTCTATAGAATGAGCATTGTTTAATTCTTTGCCTTTTCTTTAAAGAAAACTATTATTATGTGTATTATTTTTTCACAAAGAATTATATGTTACATTTTGAACAGTATTGCCTTTGTACATAATACAATTCTCTGCATTTCTTACCAGCAACATTTGGGAAGAACATGACAAAAAAACTCACCATGTATCCATCAAAAACATAGGAAGAGCCATCTGTGCCAAGTTCTGAAGATGGCTCAGCAGTAACCAGTGCCCAGCCTACTTTCATGTATCCTGTAGTGACTACTTCAAATTCATAGTACCTAAGGAGGGCAATAAAATAATTAATGAAGAAAACAACTTTGTCTACTGTTTTTGTATCACTGAATAAACATATTTAAAACTAATGTCTATTCTGAATGGAGTAGTTTTTAAGTGAACTTAGACATTAGTAAATTAGAACACTATGGTATTTGTTAAAAACAATCTTGATCCCACAACTAGAGATTATAAAAATATTGATATAATAATACAGTTTTTAATATTTAGATGTTTTGTAAAGCATTAAGTTGTTAAAAACAGAAACAAAAAAGATTTATGTCAACGTAAACATGTAGTTAAATGTTACACAATAATATCAAACATGCAGCAAGTTTTTTAATAAATGTTTAAAAAAAATAGAATTGATACTGGGTAGGAATGCTATATATGAACAAATATCAAGTGAAAATAATTTGTGCAAGAGTTAAAATCGCATACACTTTTTTTTTTAGCTTTGTATACAAATATTGAATATCATCCAATATTATTAGAAAGTTGACTAATGTAAAAATTAACCATAAAAGCTTATCAAATATCTTACCATTTTCCACCAGTGACTGCATATGTCTTCTCTGCTCTGTAAGTTCTTGTTTTTGCAGCCTTGTCTGGATTTTCAGATGTAACAACTGTAAAAAAAAAAATTTGGGGATATAAATATATTAATGAAGGATACTTTTGCCAAGAGATTAAAATAGAAAATAGTTTTAGTAAAATATATTTAATCTAGTATATTAGAATTCAATTTCAATGCTCTGTGTATTGCACTACTTTGTTTTCTACTTGAATATAGAGCTACTAAATTTATTTTTGGTGCTTGTTTAGAAATATTAATAATAAAAGTTTGTTCTCTACTAGTCACAATGTTTTCAGTCTATTGATGTAATGAACAAGATATTCCAAAACTTAATTTAATTTTTTTTTAAAGTAAACAAATATAGTTCACTTTATCAAACCCTTCAGAAATCTAATAAAAAGGCATCTATTTGATTATTATTATGTAATCATAGAGACAAATATTTCATCACATCTTTTACTCTTATGTACTACAGAACCATTTTTTTAAAGTTATGTGGAAATAACTTTAAAGTTGATGAAAGAAGAACAAAATTATGATATAATTTAATTTATACATTTAAAAAAATTAAGAATAACTTTCAGTAATTTTCTAAAGTTGAAAGCATTTACCTGGCATTAAACCAAGAGCAATTAGTCTGCTCTGTAGTTTACTCCCTTTAGTAAGCATTTAAAAATAAATATGATACAAAAAATGGACATAAAATTATTTCTAATATCATTGTTTATATTTTTTAGTGATAAGCAAGCTATATATATAAAATACTAAAAACTCAATGAGTGTTTATCTGGGAAAAAAATATAAATTCCTCAATGAAAAATTACAACATTATTTATTATAAACTTGATTCACCACATTATATTTTACAAGTTGGTTCCAGATTTATTTTCAATTTTGTTTTTTTCAACTGAATGACGTTACAGCCACAAAAGAATTCACAATGTTATACAAGTTTTAAGTTGGAGTGTAAATACACTTTAAATAGAAAGAAACAATAAGTCATAGCATAATTTTTAAATAGGCCTTAGTATTTTCTGGAATATTAAAATAATCAAGTAGGAAAGGAATATTTATCTAAACAAAAAAATTCTAATTATGTCTAAGAAAGGAATCTAAATCCCACAACAAAAAATTATAACATTTTGTACAAATAAGCTTTCTTCCAATTTGACTTACTATGTTATTTATATTTTTTTATTTTGATCACCAAGTCTTTTAATTTTAATAGAAGAATTTGTCATAATACTTTGCTTTGAAAGAAAGTTTATTCCAGATATATTTTCAAATTTCTACTACTTCCAACATCTTAGTTTATTGAAAAGTAGGATTTATCCTATCATTCTAATGATTAATTATTTATAAACAAACAAACAATACAAGAAGATATTTACTATTAGCTGATAGTTCAATATTATTGTTGTAGTTTTTAATGTAAACTACTTTCCATACTACAGGATAGTACAGGGAACAAACAATCCAAAAAGCAATAAAGAAAGTGGGGAGGGAGGGAGGGTATTGAAAACAAAGTAAAGTACTAATCTGTTAACTATATAAATGTCTTTAGAAATATTTGAATTTCTAAAATAAAATGGGTTGCCTGAACAAACCAGGAAAAAAAGTAACTTAACGTCATTTAAAACATTAATAAAGATGCAACACTAGACTCAGACCACGGATGAGCATAGGACGCACTTATCTTCTTTATAGAAGGAGCGTCTGTAATATATAAGGTAAGATAATTTATGATTTTGTTTTTGGAGAAAAAAAAAAGGGGGGGGGGAATCTAGTTGAAGTTAGTGGGAAACATGCTCCCTCCTACATGCTTTCCCCCTTAGCTAAGCCTATGGTAGGTATTATTTGTGGAGGTTTTGCAGTAGGCCTAATCATTGAACTCAAAATCAGTTTTCATTAAAAAAAAATTACTTTCTAATGATTATAATGATAAGCTAATATGATCAATTTTCTTTTCAATTGCCATAAAATGCTATAAATTTCATACCAGCAGTGCTACTTTCTCCAGTTTCACTTGTGGGGGCTTCAATAGAATAACCATAAGCCAACAATGTTCTTACAGCTTCTGTTGAGGTATCTCTAGAAATATATATTGGGAACAAACACAATAAATATTAGAACAGAGGAGATATACATTTATAAACTAACTCTAGTTTTGCCTATTTCTACCTGTTTGCTTTCTTGATATGTTCATCAACTTTACTGTAAGGAACAAGATGTGGTGTTCTTTTGTTTACTGGGTCCTAAAAGAGAAAAAAAGGATGAAAGTTATAATACCTTGAAGTTAAAATTTTAATTAAAAGTTTCTGGGTGTTTATTTAAATGAATGTGTAGATTTTAAGAAAAATATTACCAGCATAACATCTCATAAGTATTTATTTCATAAACTGAACTTAATATTAACATTTTATAGGCTACTGAAGGAAAAACATTATTTTAATCAGAAACAAGCCAGGATTTCAAGGTAGGAGGGGGGTGCAAATAGTGTAATGTGGTTTGGCAAAGGCTAATTTTGAAATGGTGCACGATTATCTTCACTGTTGAAAATCCAATTTTTTTATTTCATATAAATATTTGAATGTAAAATTCGATTGATTAAATATTTCAAAATTTTGTCTGAAACAAAATATGTATCAATCTATTCTCCGGAATGAATTTAAAAAAAAAAATACAGAACTGACACAGCTGACAGCTATCGAAACAATGAAACAGAATGTTGAAAAACATTTCCATGGAAAAGTAAATTAACTACAATTGAGAGCAGCATTAAAGAGCCATGAATGTATATTAAAATAATTATGCAAAAAATTTAATAGAATTATTTTACAGGTAATAGGTCAAAGGTTAAACAAAAATTCTGACTATCAATAAAATAAATTTTTTTCTGCCCCCCCCCCCATTTTTTTATTTAAATACAGTGGTCTGAAAAAAAAAGGGAGTGAGGTTTTAACCAAGTGCAGTTCTAATTATGCTGGTACATAATTTATATCTGATTTATTTTAATATTTACCTCATGCAGGCCATAAGTCCAACCATGCTTGATGCGATCTTTAGCCCAAACATTATGTGTATTCTCTGCCAGTAATTCCACTAGTTCTTGCATTTTTTCATTGAGAGTGATTCCTGATAAGTCTAATGGGTTGGGTTTGTAGCCATTGGTCTGAAGATAACTGTATTTACAGATACATATTTGGACATATTTTAAATTACTTAAAAAAATCAAATATCTTAATGAATATTTGTAAACAAAATATTACCTTTTTAAATACAATTAACCCAAATAGAACTTCCATTACTTTTTGGAGATTGCATTTGACATTTGATAATTATTAACAAAATATTAATTTTAAAATTATTACATTATAGAATAATGTACAGAAAAGAATATGCATTTATTTAAAAAGTTCAATAAAAACAGCTTAAAGCTATTGCTATTGTTAAGTATGTGATAGTCAACAAAAACTTGAAGACTAATTTGTAGATAAGAAATCTAGTAAATATAGAATTAATTTCATAAACAGCTCTTTTGGAACTCAAACCCATCCTATCAATAATGATAACAGTTATTTTTATAGCACATCTCTGTATGCTGTGACATTTAGCCTACTCTTGATGTAAATTTCAGTGGCAGATAAAGGGGTAGGTAAGGCTTTTGCCATTACAGCACAGAATGTATGCAGGAAGCCATTATGACATCTGTCCATCAAGAAAGATGACTCAAGCCTAATAATATAACTGGTCTTCTGTCTTCAGAAGACTTCAATTGGTGTAAGCATAGTAGGCCTATATGTTAATGATAACGACTTAACTTTTCGACTAACTATTTGACCACAAACTACCAGAATATTTAAGAATGAAAATGTGCAATAATATTATTTCACTTGAAATTTCATTTTCTAACTCATAGGCAAGTTTTCTACTAGGATAGATCCTGTGTTTCTTTAGTATATATATTCTACTTATATTTACAATTATTTTTAATTTTCTTGTGACAAAATAAGCATTTTCTCAAGCAATTAATAAAAATATATTAAAAAATAATAAATCAAAATAAGCTCCATATCATAAAACACATCACCAACCAACTTCTCAATACCAAATATTGCTGGGCAGCCTCAACAACCAACTTCTCAATACCAAATATTGCTGGGCAACCTCAACAACCAACTTCTCAATACCAAATATTGCTGGGCAACCTCAACAACCAACTTCTCAGTACCAAATATTGCTGGGCAACCTCAACAACCAACTTCTCAGTACCAAATATTGCTGGGCAGCCTCAACAACCAACTTCTCAATACCAAATATTGCTGGGCAACCTCAACAACCAACTTCTCAATACCAAATATTGCTGGGCAGCCTCAACAACCAACTTCTCAATACCAAATATTGCTGGGCAACCTCAACAACCAACTTCTCAATACCAAATATTGCTGGGCAACCTCAACAACCAACTTCTCAATACCAAATATTGCTGGGCAACCTCAACAACCAACTTCTCAATACCAAATAATGCTGGGCAACCTCAACAACCAACTTCTCAGTACCAAATATTGCTGGGCAGCCTCAACAACCAACTTCTCAATACCAAATATTGCTGGGCAGCCTCAACAACCAACTTCTCAATACCAAATATTGCTGGGCAACCTCAACAACCAACTTCTCAGTACCAAATATTGCTGGGCAGCCTCAACAACCAACTTCTCAATACCAAATATTGCTGGGCAGCCTCAACAACCAACTTCTCAATACCAAATATTGCTGGGCAGCCTCAACAACCAACTTCTCAATACTAAATATTGCTGGGCAACCTCAACAACCAACTTCTCAATACCAAATATTGCTGGGCAACCTCAACAACCAACTTCTCAATACCAAATATTGCTGGGCAGCCTCAACAACCAACTTCTCAATACCAAATATTGCTGGGCAGCCTCAACAACCAACTTCTCAATACCAAATATTGCTGGGCAGCCTCAACAACCAACTTCTCAATACCAAATATTGCTGGGCAGCCTCAACAACCAACTTCTCAATACCAAATATTGCTGGGCAACCTCAACAACCAACTTCTCAATACCAAATATTGCTGGGCAGCCTCAACAACCAACTTCTCAATACCAAATATTGCTGGGCAACCTCAACAACCAACTTCTCAATACCAAATATTGCTGGGCAACCTCAACAACCAACTTCTCAATACCAAATATTGCTGGGCAACCTCAACAACCAACTTCTCAATACCAAATATTGCTGGGCAACCTCAACAACCAACTTCTCAATACCAAATATTGCTGGGCAACCTCAACAACCAACTTCTCAATACCAAATATTGCTGGGCAACCTCAACAACCAACTTCTCAATACCAAATATTGCTGGGCAACCTCAACAACCAACTTCTCAATACCAAATATTGCTGGGCAACCTCAACAACCAACTTCTCAATACCAAATATTGCTGGGCAACCTCAACAACCAACTTCTCAATACCAAATATTGCTGGGCAACCTCAACAACCAACTTCTCAATACCAAATATTGCTGGGCAACCTCAACAACCAACTTCTCAATACCAAATATTGCTGGGCAACCTCAACAACCAACTTCTCAATACCAAATATTGCTGGGCAACCTCAACAACCAACTTCTCAATACCAAATATTGCTGGGCAACCTCAACAACCAACTTCTCAATACCAAATATTGCTGGGCAACCTCAACAACCAACTTCTCAATACCAAATATTGCTGGGCAACCTCAACAACCAACTTCTCAATACCAAATATTGCTGGGCAACCTCAACAACCAACTTCTCAATACCAAATATTGCTGGGCAACCTCAACAACCAACTTCTCAATACCAAATATTGCTGGGCAACCTCAACAACCAACTTCTCAATACCAAATATTTATGTGCAGCTTTATTAGTTTTTATTAAGTTTTAAAACATATAAACCCTAAATTTTGACCTACTTCCATGTGAAGGGAAGGGAGGGGAGGATCTGCAATAATTGGAACAAAACTCCTTTGATAATCAAACTATTACAGTATTTTCAAAAACAAAAAACTTATGAACAAAACATGATAATGAAATAAAGCATGTCAAGAGAAAAAGTTTCTCTTACTTGTTACCAAGTTTTAGCATCTTCAGTCTGTTATTAGGCTGTTCTTGTGGTATCATAGCAACATGATAGCCCAGTGCAAGCAATGTTCTGTAAATTGTACACTGAAGTGTTATATAATAATGCACATATTTTGTATATAGAATAGCTTAAATAAAGTATCATGTCATTCTCATTCACCATATTGTGTATTTCCAAAGATAACTCATTTTCTTTTTGCCAAAGTTACATAAATTATTTTGTTCTCTATAAATTTTAGGAGACAAATTTATATAAGATGGTAGCAATAATGGTTTGTTCTTTACCTCTGGGTATTTTGGCAACTCGAAAATTCAGAATAGGAATAATTGAAAATAAACTTTTGGTTTCTAAAATGGTCTAATTGTCTTGAGTTAAATAACCCGTAACTAAATCTTTGAGTCTTCCCAACGTCCTCAAGCTATTTTTGTACAATTAAATTTCCTTTTTATTTTTCATGGTTAAGGATAAACAAATATTTGCAAAATGAGAATGAAATAAAGCTGTAAATTGTTGCCAATGTAGAATGTTGTATATCTTGGAATATTATTGTTTGTAATTACAAGACATTTTTCTTTGTTGTGTAGTTTAATTGGAAGAAACCATACTTCTGCTGTTAGAAAGACTAGGATAGACAGCACATACACCATGGACAAACAACAATAAATCTGGTGAAAGCACTTGAATGACACAAGTATGATGGTCTACCATCTTGACTTGGATAATGTAGATTAGTAATCTGTCAACTTAGGCAATAGATTTGTGGCTTGACAAGGACAGTTTGAATATGCTAGAATTTCTACCATAAAATGAGGGAAGACATACTCGGTAGAATGACAGTACATATATAGACTTAGAAGCTGTTGGTGTCATTCAAAGACTTGAGGTAATTAATGAAATAAGGTTAGGAAGAATATACACTTCTAGGCTGTATGCACGCTGAATGAATTACAAATTCTAATTTGGCACACTATTAGGCTAGCTTCTGATCTAAATATTTGCAAGTAAATGGACGATGAGAAAGAAATTAACAGAAACATATTTACTGCTTCAGACTTTTTTGTAGTAAAGATTTATTTAAAAGAGCTGGAATTAAACATTTCAAAAAGCACACAGATTGTTACCTTAGAGTTTCAAATGCAACTGTAATGATGTATTTCTTCTCTGATATTGGCAGTTTTTCAAATGAATTGATAGATGGGTTGATTTTCCTTTCTGGATCACGATTCTAAAAAATATAAAACTTAACAAGTAGCAAACATTTATTTCAATCAAGAGAAAAAAAATTATATTGTTTTAATGTAATTTTTGAAAAGCTCACCTCTCCAAATGACCAGCCCTGATCAATTTTGTTCATAGCCCAGGTTTCATGTAAGTTTTCTGCCAGTTTATCTCTCACATTCTCAATGTATGTAGGCAGTTGAATCTAAAAGAATGGAATGATTCAAAGCCTAATATAATAATATTACTAAATGAGTGTTAAAACCAACAAAACATTGTATCAATGAGTTAAAATAATAGAATTATATATTGTACAAAATAAATGCATATAGAAACATGGGACCAGCGCTCAATCAGCATGCTAAAATGTTAGTCTAAACATCATGAATAGACGCTTAATGCAAGTGCCCTAATTACCATCACCATTATTTTTAATGATTTCAAAAGCAACAGAGCGCAAAATATCAATAAGCAGTGAGTGGTGGCTTTTTATCTCGTTCTGTTCGTGACCGGCAATAAGTTGTAATTTTTGTCAACTCATACATATAACTAATTAAAATGAAACACACTATTGACATTTCACATATTATTTCTCTCAGTTTGAGAGTTTTAAGTGCAGAATTTTTCCAAATTGTTCTGAAATTTGTCGCTAGGCCAATCATAGTTGTGAAAGCATTGTGAAAGACATGGTGAGTTTTTCTTGGATTATACCTATAATATAGGACTAGATATTCTCTTGTACACATTTAGGCTATGATTCTTTCCACATTGTAATTAGCAATCAATATAAAAAATGCCGCCTTAGGCTTATGCTACGCTTCAGCAATACAAAATTGGTCAAACATTTTAAAATAAAAGAGTATGGGGATCTGAAAACCTAAAATATTTGTCCATTTCTATTTTAGTTATATAAAGATATTATATTTACACATTCAAACATTTTCTTAATGTAATGCCTAGTAATGTTACCTCATAAGAACCACCGTTATGGTTGTTAGTTGCATTTCATGACATAGTAGTGATGTTTGTAAACATTTTTCTATACACCCCAATGTCACTTAATATTTTAACAGTATTTTTTTTTATACTCACATGTGCTGTGCTAACAGGATTAGGCACAAACGGTAGATATTCACACATTTCAGTAGGTCCACTTATCATATTTTTGTTCAGTTCACCAAAGTAAAAACATGGATCTATCTTTAGCTTTTCTTTTGGTGGCAAGGCTTCGATGATTGAGACATGTTCTTCAGGTGGACCAAACTTCATACGACCATGATCTCCTCCAAAAATGAACCGACAGCTAGATAGGACAATTACAAGTATATTTATTTACCTAGATTGGACAATTACAAGTATATTTATTTAGCTAGATTGGACAATTACAAGTATATTTATTTAGCTAGATTGGACAATTACAAGTATATTTATTTGGCTAGATTGGACAATTACAAGTATATTTATTTAGCTAGATTGGACAATTACAAGTATATTTATTTAGCTAGATTGGACAATTACAAGTATATTTATTTAGCTAGATTGGACAATTACAAGTATATTTATTTAGCTAGATTGGACAATTACAAGTATTTTTATTTAGCTAGATTGGACAATTACAAGTATTTTTATTTAGCTAGATTGGACAATTACAAGTATATTTATTTAGCTAGATTGGACAATTACAAGTATATTTATTTGGGTACAAAAAAAAGCAGCAACAAACATAAATAAGGATACTAATACTATATGTGGGTTTTTATTTGGCTTAAGATAAGTGTAGGACCCATTTATCTTCTGTATAAAAAGAGCATAATATGTTACATATTGGATAAGATAAACAGATAGGCCTGCTACTTTTTAAAACAATAGACTATATTTTTAATAGAAAATTTAGAACTTGATTATAAGAATTTTTTTTCTAATTGACTTTTCAAAATTGTCAATAGTTTCCATATTATTCATAAGTTTCCCTTTTTAAAAAAAAGTTTTAAAATATAAAAGATACTTGTACTAAAATATGATAATATATAAATAAAGAATAGTATACCTAACTCCAGCTGAAAGAGTAATGACTGGAAAGAACATTCCATCAGTGTTAAAGTCTTTGAAGAAACCAGTCACCTTTACACCATTTACAGAGAAAATAATCTGTGGTACTGTCAAATCCAAAGCACAGCCAATGATATCCCCTTTCTGTACTGGTATATTTGTGATTCTCACTGGCTTTGGCTTACCACCTGTATGTACAAAGTGTAGTGCTTAATTAATATTAGCACTTAAAGTTTAACATAGTTTGATAGTTTAAGATCAACCTTATATATATAACAAATATTATAACTAGCTATCCAAACAACAGTTACAATGCTATTTATACAGACATGCCTACCTCCACAAATCAAAATGAGGAACACCCAAGGTAAAAATGAGGAACATGGGACCAAAATGAGGAACATTATAAGCGCGGAGGAAGCATTTTCGAGCCAATATAGTCTACGCTAAAAAATATTATTAAAAGAAAAATGGGAAAAATTATTTCACTTACAGTACTAAGACTGTATATATTATTATAATTATAAATATAGAATATATAGAATACAATCTAAGTCAATATAGAGTTAACGAAAAAAAAAATATTGGGAGGGGGATACATTTATGTTATAAATCTATTAAAAGTTAGAACAGTGGCTTTTTATGTAGCTAGGCCTATATATGATTTAGCTATTACGCAATAATAGCAATGCTGTATTTTTTTAAACTAAACCTTCCAATCTACTAAGTCTAAGGCCTAGAACAGAAACTCAGAAAGTGGTTAAAGTCAAATTAATCAGTAGGTCTATCTATATTCTAAACTAAGGACAAGGCCAAGGTAATTGAACTTAAAATTATTAAATGCTTGATATTGGTCAATTGGTAAAACTAACTAAATTCATAAGCCTAGGCCTAGGACTAAGTCTAAAGGTCTAAGCCACTTTACCATAAGCAAATTTATTTAAAAAGGCTTGAATAGGCCTAGATAAATGCACTAACACTGTGTCTGTTCTAATACATCAACAGCAGTTTTATTAACCGATTTAAAGCAGTAGAGTAGGCCGAGGCTCGAGTAGGCCAGTAGGGACAATAAACAATTTAATTTACTTTATTTTGAATTTTAATTTAGCGACTAGGCCTACTTTTATTAAGTAGCTAGAAGTTAAAAGGTAATATAAGCTTATTTTGTTTTGGCTAGCAATGATTAGTTTAGTTTTAGTTTCCCAAAATTATTTGACATAACAAAAACGGCAACAGTGCCGCGAAGCCCTACGCTAATGCACTCTCTACCAAAGAAAGGAAATGCATTAAAAATTAAAACGGAAGTGAGAAAAAGAAAACAAAAGTTGGCAAACGCCTTTTGGTTATTTCGCTTTATTAGTTTCTTAATTAAAATCTCGGCATTTTCGGAGACGCCGATTTTGCGGAACAAACTGGTCTAATGCGGAATTGCGGAACAGGGGGTAATTTTCTGCCATTTTCCGGAAAATCCGGAACGGTAGGCATGTCTGTTTATAACATAAATAATCTTTCATTGAGACAACAGCTAAAATATAAGCATTATTTACATTAAGACTTTAATAGGTTACATTCAAAATTGAATTCTAATTTTTACCTGTCCAAAGATTTACACCATCAAAACCATAGGAGTAGAGTGTATCACCACAACCATTGCCACCCCAATGTTCTCCTCCTCCAGGATAGGGCACAAAGCCATTGGTATTGGCCCAGCCAACTTTCAGTACAGGGGGTAGATGAGAGGTGGCTTTGTATTGAATCACCATCACCTCAAAGTACCACTTTTTATACATGGCTGAACCCTGCTTCAAACCAGTATACAAGTTTGGACGTAAGCTGTTTTGAATAAGAAAAAAGGAATTAAAAAAATACAGTTTAAATATTTTTGTCTTTAATTTTTCTATAAAGAGACTGTTTAATAAATATTGTAAAAAGCTTAGTCTCCTAGAAAGTCACTTAAATTTGAATCATTAGATTACATAGAGTACTACCTGGTAACATAGTCAACCAACTTTGTTTGCAGAAGAAGATCTTTACCAGGAAGCAGATTATCACAGATTAGATTCTGATTTGTTCTAACAGCCACATCATTACCAACACAAAGAGATCGCAATACATCTAAGACCTAAAATATATTTTATACAATGAGTAATTTTAAACAAATTATTCACCCTTTGTAATAATTAAAAGCCTGTCAATGTTCCCTAAGATAAAATTCAACATGGAACCCATTCTTTAGTTGAGATCTTTAAAAGAACTTGAAACAAAACAACAATAACATTTCAGGCAAGGGAAATTTTATGGCTGTGGGTAAAGACAAATAAAATGCCTATAATGACTCTCAATGTATTACTAAAACAAAGTCCACAATAATATGTTTGCTATACTAAAACAAAGTCCACAATAATATGTTTGCTATACTAAAACAAAGTCCACAATAATATGTTTGCTATACTAAAACAAAGTCCACAATAATATGTTTGCTATACTAAAACAAAGTCCACAATAATATGTTTGCTATACTAAAACAAAGTCCACAATAATATGTTTGCTATACTAAAACAAAGTCCACAATAATATGTTTGCTATACTAAAACAAAGTCCACAATAATATGTTTGCTATACTAAAACAAAGTCCACAATAATATGTTTGCTATACTAAAACAAAGTCCACAATAATATATGTTTGCTATACTAAAACAAAGTCCACAATAATATGTTTGCTATACTAAAACAAAGTCCACAATAACATGTTTGCTATACTAAAACAAAGTCCACAATAATATGTTTGCTATACTAAAACAAAGTCCACAATAATATGTTTGCTATACTAAAACAAAGTCCACAATAATATGTTTGCTATACTAAAACAAAGTCCACAATAATATGTTTGCTATACTAAAACAAAGTCCACAATAATATGTTTGCTATACTAAAACAAAGTCCACAATAATATGTTTGCTATACTAAAACAAAGTCCACAATAATATGTTTGCTATACTAAAACAAAGTCCACAATAACATGTTTGCTATACTAAAACAAAGTCCACAATAATATGTTTGCTATACTAAAACAAAAGTCCACAATAATATGTTTGCTATGCTAAAACAAAGTCCACAATAATGTGTTTGCTGTACTAAAACTAAGTCCACAATAATATGTTTGCTGTACTAAAACAAAGTCCACAATAATATGTTTGCTATACTAAAACAAAGTCCACAATAATATGTTTGCTGTTTGTTTGTGGGAACTTAGAATAACTAGCCTTGGCTTTGTTGTCAGAGAACAACAATTAATTATGATAAAAAAGTACACACGCAAAGTAGAGAATATTTTTTTCTTAACATAATTTAACTAACATAATGTATTGGTTGTTGTGCTTCATATATGATAATTATATCTACTACAAAGATACGCCAACTAAAAACATAGTATGAAAATTATGAACTAAAAAAAAATAAAATAAATTGGTTATGAATTTGATCTAGATCTATAAAATATACTTATATCCTATACAACCCCAGTGTGGATATCAGGGTCCTGGAAATGACCAGGTGAAAGAATAACCCCACTGCTAGCCCCACTTGCATGTCGTAAAAGGCGACTAATAGTGTTCATTGGGTATAACCCGGGCACGTAAAACTTGTACCCCCCTTTGTAGTGCTGTTTGACAGAGGTCCAGTTTGCACTACCCTGGATAGAGGTTTTTGTGCAACCCCTGCTGGGGAACTCTGGTGTTCGTAGCATGGGGATGACTGGGTGTAAAGTCGTGAAGAGGCCTGGATCCAGGATGTGACAATTCTACTGAGTATTCCCAGAATCTAAAAAAAACTAAATGGCACAACTGAGTGTCATAACCATTTGGAGAGCTCAGTGGATGGCGGAGATTGGACCATAGGTCAGCCCCATCTAGGTACAACTCAGCCCTGACTCAATGCAGCCCGATCCCAGAGTACAACTCAGCCCTGACTCAATGCAGCCCAATCCCTGAGTACAACTCAGCCCTGACTCAATGCAGCCCGATCCCAGAGTACAACTCAGCCCTGACTCAATGCAGCCCCATCCCAGAGTACAACTCAGCCCTGACTCAATGCAGCCCGATCCCAGAGTACAACTCAGCCCTGACTCAATGCAGCCCGATCCCAGAGTACAACTCAGCCCTGACTCAATGCAGCCCGATCCCAGAGTACAACTCAGCCCTGACTCAATGCAGCCCGATCCCAGAGCACAACTCAGCCCTGACTCAATGCATCCCTGACTCAATGCAGCCCGATCCCAGAGTACAACTCAGCCCTGACTCAATGCAGCCCGATCCCAGAGTACAACTCAGCCCTGACTCAATGCAGCCCTGACTCAATGCAGCCCTGACTCAATGCAGCCCAATCCCAGAGTACAACTCACAGGGGCTGGGCACAGAACCAAAAACTCTCTTGAACTGCGGGGTTTGAAAAAAGCCGCAAAAGAAACCCCAGAATAACAATGCCAATGTCCTATACAATGTTGTGTGTGTATTTTTTTCTTTGTGTTAAGTTAAAAGAATTTAAAAATGTAAAAAATTATAATTTGTTTAAGAAGTTTTCTTTTAAGGTTTTCTTTGAACATTTAAAGTTCTCCTACCTTTGGATCTCGTCCATGTTTGTCAATCAGGGAGATGATGGTAATTATGTGTTTCTCCTTGATCATATTCAATGCCTCGGGGCTGTCAATCAATACACAATGTAAGACATCCAACACACCTAGATTTAGGAATGGTAATTGTCAGGATTTAATAATTGTTCACTTATGTAAACACTTGTTTAAAATAAAGTATTAAAAATAATATTTAAAACATATTTTCCTAATATTAATGTTAGGGGGGGGTAGATATGTTATAGTTTTTATTTGTTCATAGTTATATGTTATAGTTTATGTATTTGTAAATCAAGGGTAAAAAATACATGTTTCTTATTTTATTTTTAGTAATGGTATACTTATTTAATGTAGTAGAAACAACTTAATAAAAAACAAAGATTCTGGACCAGATGAAATACCAGCTAGACAAATTTGGTTACTCTGGGTTCCTAAAGTTTTACAGACAGAGAACTGACCTAATCACAATCAATAAAAAAGGATAATTTTCAACTTCTTAAAGGTAATACTATAGTGCTTTAATAGATTTCTTATATCCCTTATAATCTTAAAGGAATTCTTCTGGCATTGTTATTCTGTTTCTTTTTTTTTTTTTTGGGGTGGGGGGGGGGGGGCTTTTTTTTCAAACCTTCCAGTTTGAGAGAGTTTTTAGTTTTGCGCCCAGCACCTGCTAGTGGAACTCCAGGATTTGGTTACACTTAGGTGGGCTGAGGTGGGGCTGGCCTATGGTCCATTCTCTGCCATCCACAGAGCTCCAAAAATGGTTATGACACTTAATTGTTTTTTTAGATTCTGGGGATGCTCTGTGGAATTGTCACATCCTGGAACCAGCAACACCAGAGCCCCCAATAGAAGGCGTGCAATAATTTCTATCCAGGGTAGTGCAATCTGGGCCTCTGTAGAACAGCACCACAAATAGGGGTACAAGATTTATGTGCCCAGGTTATACCCTAGGCACAACCCACTATAAGTCAGCTTTTATGAAATTCAATTGGGAATAGGCACTGGGGTTATACTTTCACCTGGTCATTTCGAGGGGCCATTATAGAGATGAGGATGTGCAAAACTAGGGCAGGGTTTTAGACCATATGTTGAAGAAAGCACAGTTAAGGGGTGTTTCATATACTTTGACAATATTATTCCATTAAAATTTACAAACAATTACAGCAAGCAAACTTACTTATACATGACAATGTACATAGCTATTTACCTGTTGAAGACTGCTGACTTTCCAGTCTATTCACTAACCAGTCTAGCCGGTAAGACTGAGCAAATTGAGCACAATTGGCACGATTACCACGAATCATTGCAGCTAAGGACAAAAATGTCTTTTAATACACTTCTTTTGTTTTTTTAATCTAAATACTTAAAGCAATATTAGTAGAGAAATTCATTTATAGAATAAATTAAATTATTTTCCATTGATGAATACAAAACCTTTCTGAACATTTTAGTCACTAAAATTTATTTTTAATAAATGACAGAATCTGCAATCAACCTAATGTGCGTATTATGTAAGCTAAAGAAACTATAAATGAATGAAGAGTGAAGTTTGTTTCATTCATATTTCACTAGTGGTACATCTAGAATTTGGAAAGCATGAATTCTTTTTTTTTACATTTTGAAATTGTAAGGGTCAAAACGACATTTTCTGCATGAAGCAACCTTCTGGACTTTATCAAAACTATCATATTTTCAATTATAATATATCCTAAGAATCAAATACATGCTAGATAACAAACATTAAAAACTGCTAGAATATAACACAAATTGAACCTACCAAGAAGTAGATAAAGGTAACTAGAAATATCATCCCATTTTCCAGCTGCTTCTTCCCCAGCATAATGTGCAAACTGTCTGCGACTTTTGTAGGAACTGAACTTATCAATAGTTTCTAAAATTAAGGCTATCATGCCCTAATAAAATGTATGCAGAAACAAAGCAGTTGTAAATAAAACAATGCATCATTGGTGTTTAAAACTTAAGCAGAGAATTCAATCCTACTTATAGAATAATAATATAATTGCATTTTTAAATTTTATTTGCTCAGTTTATATTTTTTGACCAATTTACCTGTCTTGTTTTTTTTATAAAATTCTAAGGCCCTTTTTTTAAAAAATAATATGAACTATTTAGAGTCAGTTTTATTTTATGCTCCATCATAATCAAATTTTTTCTGTCCTACTCTTTGTCTCTCTGGGCCCACTAGTGTCCTAAAGTTGCCAGTTTTAAATACTTGGTCAATTATATCTATTTTTTTTCTTATACATTCAAATACATTGTTGCTAAGGATTGTGTTTAAATGCAAATTTAATAAATAGGTGTCAATATCACTAATTAATTTTACATATTTCTAAAGCATATAAACAATAATACACTTACCTCTTCTTGAAATAGATCTTGGCGATTCCTTAAAGCTTTTAATTTATTTTGTTTTTCTTCATGTTCTGAAAAATTAATTTTAAAAAATTACAAATTAATTTAGTTGTAAAATTCATTTTAAACTAGTTAATTTTTTAGTTAGTTTAAAAAAAAAACTACTTTGTAAGATTAGAATGGATTAAAATTTTAATAAATTATTTTCCAGTTTTATATAAAAAAAATGCACTTTTATTTCGTTGCAGTAAAGTCTGAACAATTAGAGTCTAATAATAAAGTTATGAATTAAAAGTTTATTAATGTTGAGACACTAAGGATGTGATCTTAGATATATGTCTGGTTGTAACGATGTTGTTGTTTTTTATTTTATTACTCAGTCTGAGATAAAGGTAACAAGAAGAAAATAAGATGGTCTTGATAGCGTAGCTTGTTCCTTATCTTCTTGCATTATTTATCAAGGTGTAAACACACAATAGAAGCATATAAAATTTAGGTTAAAGGAATGAATAAAAGCAGTTAAATTTGACTGCTAAAAATATTGAAATAAAATTAATGACAACTAAATTAGAATTAAAAAATTAATTTAAAAATATACCATTTTTTGTCATAGTTATTTGTATTATATTGCAAAACATTACATCCTTCACTAACCCACATCCAGTCCTGGTTGAGCAAAGTAGTCTATGAGATCTTCTAAGCATTTTATGACTTCTGAAAGACTGAGTCTTGACCAAGATGGACTTGTCCGCCCTTCTGTTTTCAATGAATCAAGGGCCCTTTTGTAAAAAGAATAAAATGTTCAATAAAGAATGCTTAATGAATTATGTATTTGTTTTTAAACTATATTATTATTACTTAATATATACTAGATGATATTTATTAAAATGTTTACAATGTGCTTTATGGGACTATAATACTTTTAAAAATAGTGCTATTAAATATGAAATATTTATATAATATAAGATAATATTTATCTTTGAAAGTTCTATTAAACACTAGCAACATAATATATTTCATCATAAATCTGAGATTTCAACTCTCAATGATGGCTAATTACTATACTCCTATACTCCCTATTTATTAGCTTTAGGTTAAGCATTTGAAGTTTTTGTATTAAAATTTCTTTAATAATTTTTAACAAAAGATATTCTTTTATTAGTTTTATCCTAATAGAAGATTACAGATAATTTTCCTATTAAATTTATTACAATAATGATAAATAGGCCTACATCTATTCTGTTAGGAAATAAAAAAACTAAAACTATCATATAGCAAAATCTATGAATTAAATTAAGCAAGACTAATAGCAATATTTATTTATAAATAAATTTATTGTAATAATGATAAATAGGCCTACATCTATTCTGTTAGGTACTAAGAAACTAAAACTATCATATAGCAAAATCTATGAATTAAATTAAGCAATACTAATAGCAATATAAATAAATTTATTATAATAAGTTAACTCTTTAAGACCAAATTTTTGTTGTTCTATTGGAATGATTTTTTTTCTACCTTTTTTCACATATGTTTGTGTTTTGGTGGCCATATCTGCCTTATTATAATTCTAAACATAAAAATGTTGCATACAGAAATGTTGGCGACTGACTAAACTGAATAAAGAAATTTTTAAAATGTGATAATTCATTTTTTCATAAAAATATTTATATTCTAGCCAAGAGGTTTTTAAAAGAGTAATTTTTCTGTTTTGAAAAAGAATCCATCTGTCAAACTGTTACACAATATTGCACAGTATTAAAAATATCCACTTAGAAACAAAAAATCTAAGAAAGTATTATTCAGCCTTTTTTAGATGTACAAAATTAAGCAGTTTTAGTAAGGCAAAGTACTTAGGCTGGCTTGGGCCATACCTACAATATTCAGAAACATAGTTCCTAATTCTAAAATGAATAGGTATTAAATTACTATTGTATTTGTTTGAAGGTGAAAAGAAAAAACATATTTTACATTTAAGCGTTGTATATACTTTTCAAAACAATACAAAAATAGATATACTACACACTATTTCCGTAAACACCAATAATAATAATAAAAACTTAAAAGCAAATAAAACTACCCTTTTGAAATAAAGCATATCAAAAGTTTAAAAACATGATATAATGCAGATAGCATTGATGGGGCCAATTAGGCATGAAAGCCAAGTGCTGGAAGCATTGTTGCAGTCTTAAAGAGTTAACTTTGGAAGTGTTCGCCTGCTAAAATTGGTTACAATCATGCACATGCATATTTCTTATGTAGGGTGTCAGATGAAAAAGTAAATAAGTTGTAATGTTTAAATGAAAGCAACTAACCTATACAGATGCTAAAGAATTTTTTCTATTTTTTAATTGTGCATTAGTCCCTTATTATTAAAAAAAAAATAGAAATGTACCAAATGTTAGAAAAGATATTATAATAACTCTAGTTAACATTTTCTGGCTTTATTAGAAATAATAATTTTAAAATGTTAATATTGCCAAAATGAATAAAGTAAGTAAAAAGCAATAATGAGAAAGTGTGTACTATTTTAGCTCTGACAAAAATATACAAGAAACTTTTATGAATGAATTACTAATATAGATTTCATATTGTTATTAAGCAATACATTGTGCATTAATAAACATGATTCTTGAGAATCATTATGTAAGTTTTCTCCTGAATCTGTGTAGAATGATAGCACCGTGAAGGAGAAAATGATCCATTTTAGTGTGATTTTGTGAGGTGTCATCAGATGGTTAGCCTAGAACTCTACATTTCTAAACCTACTTTGTAAACCTGTTAAACAAACTCTGGCATTTGCGAATGACACGAGCAGATCTGGATTCCTCCTCCTGTGCCCTTGAAAAGGTAAACCCATCATCCATGTGGCCTTCTACAAGCATGATTGCCTGAAATATTTAGACAAAAAACATTTTTAATACAATATCACGTGATTATAATCAATAACAATGATGATGTTTATATATTAGCTATCCAAGAAACGTCAGATTTGTATATTATTTTGACTACAGAAATCCATATTTTAATACTTTAATGGCAATAATAAAATGTGCTCTTTTACTTAGGTTTAGAAAAAGGAACATAAAAACTTATAAAGAATATCTGAAGATTAAAATATACAATTTTTCATTGATCTAAACCAGCGGCATGTTTTTAATAAAGTACAGCATTAAAACAAAACAAATTTCAAAACAAAACAGCTTCAAATCTTAAATATCATAATTTTAATGGATGAACAAGAAGACTGATTGGCAGGATATTTTACTTTTTTTCAGAAATAAGCCTATGCAAATACCACTAGCTTTATTTGTGGGTTACTATTTTCATCAGCTACAGATGATGATGTTATTCCAACTCATTTAACCTTTCTTCAGCTACAAAGAAAATGTTTACAGTCTTGTCACATATAACATACGAGATAATTATGACAATCATCCAAAAACACTGAAGGAATATAATACATTTATTACATTTTCATATTCATGCAGAATAGCAATTAGAAAAGCAGTGTTCACAAATTTCTGTGTGGACAACACAATGCCCAGCTGCTTTACTTTTCCCCAACAAAGGTCCGGTATTAAAGCTGGTTACTCGGGGATACCACCAAGAACCGTACAAAAAAAATCCTAGCTTTTACCAGGAAAGGAAGCCAGGACCTTTATTACAGCAATCTGCTAGACCATTGTACCCAATGAACAATAAAATAGTCTGGATAACAAAAAGCTAAATGTCTGAGACTTGATGTATATATGTTCATGTTTATGGTGAAAGGAGCAACAGAGAGAAATGTAATTATATAATGAGTGCTAGATGAATGTTTAAAAATAATATTTCTAATATGGAAGGACAAGTACCTTTTTTTCTTCCACTCTTCCCACACCTCGTTTCTTGGTTTCAAAGGTTTGGTAGGAAAGCCAAAGTCCTGTTGAGGCATGTTGCAAATAAACCATAGAATCACCATATTTGATATCTGCAAGGCCCATTCCTTCATCTTCACGCACATCTGACTGCTTTTTTTCATCCTGATAAACATAGTATAAAAATGGTGCAATCATCTTACTAAGTTCAAGATGTACTGTTAACATTACAAATATAAATGGTGCATGGCTAAGAAACGGATGGATTAGCTTCACCTTAAAGATGTAATACAAGCCTACCATACGGTATTGTTGAAGGTAGAAAAAAAGATATTTTGTTTTAGGTGTCTTTTTTTTATAGCTGTATTAAATGTCTATAAATTGGTGAATCATGTAACTAAGTCAAAATTCCTTAGAATTAGATTAGGTAATGGCAGTTATTTCTGAGAAAGAAAGACAAAAAGAGAAAACTACCCAATTTCAATGTTTTAGCATAACAATGGTTAAGAAAATATTAACTGATAGCAATACAATTTTGCAAAGTGCATTGACAGTAAGTCAATACAAAAGTTAAATATACACGGAATAACATTATGTGCAGTTCTCAATAATTTCATTAGTAAAAGACATTTTCCTTTCTTAAAATTTAAATCACAGCTTTTAAAGTAATTTCTAGAAGCAATGTAAGTTTTAAAATTCTAAAGATTTAAGTAAATATAATTCAAATTAAAAAAAAACAACACAAATCTAAAAAAAAAAATAATCTAAGAGCACTTTTCACATTTTTTCCTTCTAGTGAGTATTAACATCAGCCAACTTTGTACTGGCTTATGGAGCTGCATCACAAATAGACAAAAGTGATATCTCTGTTACTATTTAAAGTAGAGCAATTCTAGTAAACTGGTCTCAGATTTGTTCTCTAAAATAAGTTGTACAAAACAAGTTTTTTTCCTTTCAACTGTATTATCTTTTACCTTTATTTACTTAAAAATGATTTAAGTTACTTTATTACTCTGAGGAAATATTATGTAATTATTATGCAATAATTTCATCCCTGACTTTTTTTAAACTCTTTTATTTGTTATATACTGATAGCTCTAAAAATGGTATCTGTTTATTTATATATTTTTGAAGCTCTAATTATCTACCTTTGACATTAATAGGTTGAAAGCTGTGCTGGCTTCATCTGCTTTTTGCCTGTGTACAGTCACAACAGAATTGTCTGAGGTAGCCGCCAGGTATCTTCCTGATGTTACATGGCGAATGCGACATTGCTGACCCCAGCCCATAAATGCACCTGCCCACCTGTTATGTTGCAAAACAATAATATTATCTTATAATAACATTTAATATAGTTAATATATATTTTAATTTTTTACTAGGGCTTTTGATAGTTAAATTAAAATTTATAATAAATTTATTACTATAAAAGTATACAATTTATTAAAACATTTCTTACATGACGCATTATTAAATTACAAACTTATGTCTATTAACATATTTTTTCTTTAAAGTCTCTTACCCACAATTAGTACATATTTAAAAAGTAAGTTACGGCTAAATTAAAATACCTTTAAGAACTACTGTTGAAAAAGAATTATGATTTGAAACATTTCTGTTGTCGTAAATACATGTGACCTATACAATGGCCTGCTTAAGTTTCTTTTTCCTACTTATTCCCAGATAGCTTAACATTATGTCACTTCTCCCTATCACAAAACCACACCCACCACATCTTTATAAGACAAAAGTTATAACTGTACGAGAATTATCTATTGAATAATGAAAGATAATAGATTTAAATGCGTATATTATTTATATTTAATGATTTTGTTTTTTTTTCTGAACAAAAATAATTACACTTTATCAGTAAAATTTATGAGCAATGACATGTCCGATCAAATGTCTATTAAACAAAGATTATACATCAGTGATCTATCATATGACAATAAATCCTTTATCAAAAATTAAAAACATACTTTGTTCTGATGTGCTCCATTTTCCACAATGAACGTGCGTGGCTGCAAACTGCCCCAGTTTCATACATGACACAGCTAGGGAATATATAGTAAAATTTTGTTCAATTATATTACCTATATGAATTTTATTCAATAAAAGCCAAAAGTATTTCATTTTATTTTCATTTTGACTTATAGAAAAGAAAAGGACATGACATATATATTCAAACTTGATGAAAAGTGATTAAAATTAATTTAAGGTTATCGACTTTTTCATTTTATACAGCAGCTGAAAAAAAAAGTAAAACTAGCCTAGGTCTAAATATCATTCAATATTATTAGAAATGTTATTAGGCCCTACTATAAAAATAGGCCTTAGTACAGGGGTCGGGAACCATTTTGTTAGAGAGAGCCATGCATACCACATATTTTGAAAAGTAATTCTGTGAGAGCCAATATATTATGTTTAAAACTAAAAATTCAAGAAAATGTGTGCATTTTTGTGTAATTTCAACACTAAAGTACAATAATTATGTCTCTGAATTCTTCTGATGCTGATCTGCAGTAGACTTTAGCTCATTTGTAGAATGAAATATTAATATGCAATTAATATGTACATCAAAAAGTCTAAAAAAAACATTTTTTTAATAATGGAACATTTGTCTGCGAGCCAGATGCAGCCATCAAGAGCCACATCTGGCTCGCGAGCCATGGGTTACCAACCCCTGCCTTAGTATAATATATGAATGGAAAGAGCTTAGGTGTGTTTTTTTATTATTATTTATAAGAGCAATTAATTGCTTTTTGAACATTTCTTCTATAGGCTGAATATTTAAATTGTATCACTATTTATTTACTTATTAACTCCACACCACAGCCGGTCACAAGCCCAGGTTAGAGAGGAGGAGGGTTGGGCAAAGGGCTTAACAATCCCTTTCCATAAAAGCAAACTGCTATAAAAACATCAACCAAATGTTCCAAAGAAAATTCAGCCTAGGGAAAGAAGGGCTTTCCTACTGGAGAATTCATGAAGTTTGGTGAACAAAGCCATCTGGAGGCGACCTGGCCAACAACCATCCTCTCCACCAAGACTACCACCAATATAGGAACATAGAACATTAGAACCATGTTTGAAACTGGACAAGCATCCCAGATTTCATCTAAAATGGCAATAAAACCTAAACATCTTGGCAATAAGGTGGTATGTGTATGCAACCAGTCCTTTATACTTTGTGCTTATATATATAGCTGTAATGGCTTTATAAAACACTTCACATGCTCTGAATTACAGCTGTTGTACACAATGTATTTGATATGTAAGGTTACTTTTGTATTTAATATTCTTTTAATATTTAAGGTTAGAAAATGCTTTTTTACCATTAAAAATACACATAAAATATAGAAATATGTAAATACTAAGACGCCCCACAAAAATAGCAAATTTCATTATACATATATTGGAAACGCACTAAAGCTGCAAAAGGTGATCCATGATATAGCGAGATATTGATGTATCTGTTTAAGTAGGCTTGTCTATAAAAAATATTTCACTACTAGCCTAAACAGCCTGCTCAAGGGGCAAAATTGAAAAAAAAATGAAAGGCTATTGCACTAGCTCATGCATGAGAATCAAAATCTTTAACAGAAACTATTTTCTTACTTGAACTCATTTTCACTTCCAGCTTCTGGAATTGCAAGACATTCATCCATGTGGCCATGAAACAGCCTAAGTACATCTCCACCAAATACATATCCTAAATAACACAGAAAACTCTAAATTATATTTGTGAAATTACACTAAGCTTTACAAATTATAATCATAGAATATGTTATCCTATATCCTTAGTACTTTGCATTTTTAGTTTAGGTTAGGTCATTGGTAATCATAATTGTTCTCTAACAAATTCAAAGGATAAAAAATAGTGTAGGCTTTTCTGTTATTAAATTTACTAATGCACAAACTTTTGTAAATTAAACAAAATATTTTTATTCCAAAATTGGTTTACCCAATGTTTTTTGCCGAACTGTTCCAGAGCACATTGGGACAACTGTCCATAAAGTTTGTTGGAAGGATGCAATCACACTATTGCCACTGCCAATATGCTGTAAAAAATTTTAGCAATGGAAAGATTAATCATAGAAATCATATTTGATCAAATAATAATTCATGAAAATCTGTAGACAATTAGAGATAGGAATTGAGTTCAATAACAGTTGCTTATCTGAAGCTGTGCACATTCAGTAACAATGACTGTTTAAGATTAAATGCTACATTTCAAATTTCAAGGCATTGGTTTTTGTGTACAATCATCTTAGTACATACCTAATCCTTTCATCCACTGCTGTACATTCTTTTTTCTTACATGTAGATATGTGCATTTTTATACCATAAAATTGGTAATATATAACAAACAAATTCTAATGCACCCTTAAAAAAATTAGTAAAGCAATATAAAATGTCTAATTAAGATATCAAAATACTGATTATTTTTAATTCAAATAGCCGCATAGTGCAAAAAAATAAGGCGTCCTGGGGGAAGGGGGGTTGAGGACTATAATTGATACAAGATCAAAGTATTTGGGGTGTGGAAGTGGTGGCAGAAACAGCTGTTAGTTTGATACAAGCATATTTATTATATCTATTATTTGATGTATTAAAACTGAATGAAAAGAGATGGCTACTTGGTGTTGTTTTATTAGACACACTTTAATAGAAATCAAACTCTATATACAAATGGTTATTTTGTGGGGGAGAGTTTTTTGGAAAAAAAAGGTGCTATTTTTTTCTATGGGTTTTGTAGTTAGAAAAAAAAAAAGTGGATTTCGGTATAGATATGGTAGGCTAATGACCTACTAAATCCTTAAAACACTTTTGGTTCTTAAAAGTTGACAATAGGTTAACTTAGTTTGGTTTGAACTTGATGGTCAGTTCTGTTTGGTTACCGGCAGGATTTGAGTTTGGTGGGTTTGGTTCCGGTTTGGCTCAATTCCCATCTCTAATATAAATTCACTTCAAACTATCTAATCTAATACAGTTTACATACATTTTAATTAATAAATCTGACCTGATAAATAGGCTAACAGGTTAGTTTATTGTTGACTTTAGACTATCTAACTGAAGACTATTTAATATTTGAAATTATAAAACAAAAAAATAACATGTGCATTGATTTAGCAAAGTTCAGTGTAAAGCCTTTCTTGTAGCCTTTATATAGTTACCAGATATCTCTCTGAAGACACACTGACAAGTATAAGGTCATCCCCCACTCTGACCTTTTCACCCTCAGATCTCTGTTTAGAAGCAGGATGGATTGTCCACCAGCAGGATTCGCCTAAAATATCAAATGATTTATTTAGAATCAACACCAAATAACATACAAATATTTTAGCACACTAGGCAGCTTTAAATATTTTATTGTTTAAACTAAAGTGAATTTGAATAATATTCCCACCATATAAAATTAAAGGAATGGCTATGTTATAATTTGCCATCAAACTGTTTAGAATAAATATGATTGATTAAATTTGCAGCTTTATGTTTACTAATCCTCTCTAACATGACATTGTCAATAATCTCTATAGCCTCTAAAAAAACAAATTAGGTCTTTCAGTTTGTTTTTAAGCTCAAATAATCCAGGAAAACCAGTAACTCTAACTTCATTTAAAACACTAATTGAATTGCAAGACTAGACTCAGACCATGGGTGAGCATATTACGCAATACAGGAGCGTCTGTAATATGTAAGATATAAGATATCTGTAAAACTGTCTAGATTAGTCTGTGTACAGAGCGATGCATTAAGAAATAGTCAGTTTGGCATTCAATGCCTTTATAAATAAATTGATATGTTACTAAACTCATTATTTCAATATTTACCTTAGATAACATTTAACATGCTTTAGAAACTTACTGTCTTATTTATGGGTTGGGTCGGTTATACTACATTTATTTGTGTTTTGTCTTTTTTAATCATCAATTTAGCTCTGTCACCTGGCCTAGGGTAATATCCGTATTCTTAGTTGTATGTTAAACGCGCTCTGAGCTTACATTATGTTTGTTGGCAGCGCTATACAAATATTATTATTATTATTATTATAAACAAAATGAAATCAAAAAGTATCCTGTCAGACCAACTTGATCCACAGGGCCAGTTCACCTGTTTCTGTGGCCAAGGCATACTAGGGGATTGTGTGGACAGCCCTATGCACAGCTGCCTTTACTTTTTCCCCAACTAATGTCAGGTACCCATCAAAGCTGGGTAGACTCAAGGACACTCTCCAGACCCGGGAAAAAATCCTAGCCTCCACCAGGATTTGAGCTCAGGACGTTTGGTTCATCAGCCAAACACACTGCCGCTCGGCCACCATGTTCCCACAATATGACATTAATGCTCATTTAAGGTTTAAGATGCTCTTTTAAATCGAGGATTATCTAAATTATTGTAACTTACCAACTGCAGTCTCCTGTAAACCTACATCAAAAGCTAGTTTATCATTTGATGAACTCGTGGACAAGCAGGATAGATACTGAAATACACATTAATCATTGAATATATAGATAATTATGATGAGATTTAAAAGTGTTTTGCATTTTACCGAAATGAAATTAATCTATCCATTTTCTTAATATAAGTTGAAGCAACATTTCAATTGTAAACTGGGAAAGTCTGCAAAACTGGTTAAAAATCATGAAGAGTGCAATCATACAAAGAAGCCATGATAATTGCTATACTACAGGGCCAACAAGGAAAGTGTCCAGCCATGAACCCAGTCACTTATCATGACATCCCACAAAAAGCAATGTTTAATGCACTCTGAGCTTACATTGTGTTTGTTGCTCAATGTTTAATGCACTCTGAGCTTACATTGTGTTTGTTGCTCAATGTTTAATGCACTCTGAGCTTACATTGTGTTTGTTGCTCAATGTTAAATGCACTCTGAGCTTACATTGTGTTTGTTGCTCAATGTTTAATGCACTCTGAGCTTACATTGTGTTTGTTGCTCAATGTTTAATGCACTCTGAGCTTACATTGTGTTTGTTGCTCAATGTTTAATGCACTCTGAGCTTACATTATGTTTGTTGCTCAATGTTTAATGCACTCTGAGCTTACATTGTGTTTGTTGCTCAATGTTTAATGCACTCTGAGCTTACATTATGTTTGTTGCTCAATGTTTAATGCACTCTGAGCTTACATTGTGTTTGTTGCTCAATGTTTAATGCACTCTGAGCTTACATTGTGTTTGTTGCTCAATGTTTAATGCACTCTGAGCTTACATTGTGTTTGTTGCTCAATGTTTAATGCACTCTGAGCTTACATTGTGTTTGTTGCTCAATGTTTAATGCACTCTGAGCTTACATTGTGTTTGTTGCTCAATGTTTAATGCACTCTGAGCTTACATTGTGTTTGTTGCTCAATGTTAAATGCACTCTGAGCTTACATTGTGTTTGTTGCTCAATGTTTAATGCACTCTGAGCTTACATTGTGTTTGTTGCTCAATGTTTAATGCACTCTGAGCTTACATTGTGTTTGTTGCTCAATGTTTAATGCACTCTGAGCTTACATTGTGTTTGTTGCTCAATGTTTAATGCACTCTGAGCTTACATTGTGTTTGTTGCTCAATGTTTAATGCACTCTGAGCTTACATTGTGTTTGTTGCTCAATGTTTAATGCACTCTGAGCTTACATTGTGTTTGTTGCTCAATGTTTAATGCACTCTGAGCTTACATTGTGTTTGTTGCTCAATGTTTAATGCACTCTGAGCTTACATTGTGTTTGTTGCTCAATGTTTAATGCACTCTGAGCTTACATTGTGTTTGTTGGTAGAGCTATACAAATTGAATTGTTATTATTCATTGAATTATAAAAAGGAATATCATCAGTCTTGAAAACTATACTTGCCATATTTCCATGATAGTGACGAAGCAATACAGCATGTCCATAAAGTAAAGTTCTGTGTCCAGACTGTGCAGCCTTTTAACAAAATTATATTTTTTAATGACATGAAAGTAACATGAAAATTGTATTAAATATGAATTGTTGCATAATAGCTAAGGTAGGTGATATTTATTTGTATTACTGTTGATTGTTGGTTTGATGCTCCAACCATTTCTTGTAAAGCTCTGACAGACAATGCTTGCTCCAGCACAAATACACATGTTGACAAGTCAGGTGGCACATCCTTAAAGGGAAAGTATACTCAGAATACAACATAGGCCTGTATAGGTTATAAATTTAAAGCTAAGTTTATGCCAGCATTGAGTTAACATTAACATGTATCATTTTTATTTCAAAACTACCAAACAATTTGCTAAATTTATTTGTTATAAAAAATATTTACATGTTGAATTTAGCTACATTTGCCATAAGAGACATAAAACATAGCATACAATAAAATAAATAGGATTACATGTTTTAATCATTTTTTAAAGGTACACTATATTGTTAAGTATGGGGTCAAAACATGTAAGAAAACAGTAATAATAGAAAAAAAAGAAATGTCTTAAATTTTACATGTGGAAATAAACAAAAATAAGATATATGACACTATAATGAAAAAATACATTTAAAGATATTTATAATAAAACTTACAAACCATAGGCCTATAAATTAAAGTAAAGTATCCCTAAATGTGTTGCCAGCACAATGCCCAACCGCCTTTACTATATGACATATGTAAAATCATCAGAATTAATGATTACCAATTGTATAAAATAAATATTTAAAAAATTTATAAATGATTACAAATTTATAAAAAAAATAGTTGCAGTTTTAAAAATATAAGGGATTAGATATTTAGAAAGTCTATCCAAGTAGCTTATGTGTCCCAGTAATATTTTTAGTGACTGACTTATTTTACATCTTTTGTAAAGTTCATCTACAGAAACAGCTTTGTCAAAAGGGATTAACTATTTACTTTACATCAAATATTTTTTCCTGCATTAAATGTATATCTTGAAGTAATGTTATTGTTAGTCTAAGATGATCAGTTAATTCAAATTATCCCAGACCAACACATGCCTTATCATCAATAAAGAATAAAGTTAATTATAAAGGTAAAATGACAATAGCATGTACACAAATAAAACAGAGGCACTGATTATAAATAGCCTAAAAAATTACTACTATTCAGAATACCATTCTATTGCTTTAATAGCAGTCTTTTGAAGAAAATGCACAAGAAAATGATTCTTGCATGTGATGTCTTTTTGTTTTCACAGGCTAGTTTAAGGTGAATGTGAATCAGAATACAGACATGCATCCAATCTTTTCTCAATTTTATATTACAGTATCTTGCTTGTAGTGACTTTACATTTGTCATTGTGTTAATTTTCAATGAAGTGAATATTGATTTGATCTGCAATGAATAAACAACCAATGGGTCCCATTCTTCCACTATTATATTGTTCTCTCTATTGTCTTCTCTAAATTGTAAGGCATTCAAGTGTTAGTTCAACCTCCTTTCCTTCATTAACCCAATCTTATCTTCATTGCTGGATAACAATCTCACAAAGTTTTATTAAACATTTCAAATTAACATTATGCAAAGGCGATCAATGACACATGCACAGTAGTGTTCACTGAGCCTGTCAACACCGACAATACAGAATCAGCTAATAACATGCTGAGTAAGATCTCAAGTTGGAAAATGTGGTAGTACAAAGCTGTCTGCATGTTGAATCTTTAAAATACATATAGGCGTACTTGTTCTTGGTTTTGTGCTCTTTTTAAGGCTAATTATTTTCTTTCAATTTAATATTCTTTTAATATTTCAATTAAAATTATATTTAAACTACTGAATCTAAAATATTTTATATAAAACAATTTTAATTATAAAAACAAAAATACTGTATATGTAAATATTGAAAAACCTAGAGAAAAAAAACACACAGTATCAAGACTGTGATATTAAAACAATTGCGAAGTGGTTATAGTGATTACTGTACATCTGAATTAACTAGCTATGCCTTTGGTCCTCTAGTCCGATGAAAAGACAAAAATAAAATAAAATTTACACTGTAAATTATGAACACTTTCAAGTTAAATACCGGTATGTAATTTGTACTTACCAGTTTGAGCTATAAGTGAAAGTAATCATGCAAGTAGTACAAAAATGTAACCATTACCATTATAAGGTTGAAACATTGGCACAGCAGTTGGTTAATATTGGGCCCATAAAGTGTGTTGATAGTAATAATTAAGGGACATCATAAATACACAATTTATTTACTTTAGATACAAATTAAGGAAAGGAATAACTGAGAAACTCTTTTCCATTTGTGAATGAATTCAGTCAAGGAAATTTAAATTACCCTATTAGCTATGCTTTCCAGAAAACACATCCGATTTCCAAATCCTTCTGCTGCAAGGCATACTCTCTCTGATGTACTAGTTGCAATGCAGCTGAGACATACCATGTCATCCTAAATAATAGAAATTATATATCTTTAAGTATGAAAGAAAAAAATGTCTTATTATCTTATATGGTACATATGCTCCTCCCTTGTGCATAAACCTTTTTTTTTTCTTAGAAGAATGTATATAACTTAAACATATTTATTATACAAATTTAATATTACATAGCTTTAAGTTCCCATTTTCAGAACAATCATGGTATATGTTTGGATCAATAAAGAAATCTTATCTTATCTAGCAAAAATCTGTAATTACTCTAAAGAAGACATTTTAAAAAGTAACAGAGCATTGACACAGTAGATTCTTTTACTCAATTATATTTAATTTTTTAAAACCACAGGTCCAAAGAAAAGCTGGCAGACCTAGAGCAATCTGGAGAAGATCGTGCGAGGAAGAAATGAAGCAACACGACATGACTGAAGTAAAGAAATCCATCCAGTGGTTAAAGGGACTAAAATTGGCAGGGCGTTTAGGGCCTTTCTAGAATTTTAGTTTTCAATTACATGATTCTGCATACCTAGCTATGCCCTGTCTACTACATATAATATATCTTATCAACTAAACTAAGTAAACATCATTTAAATCCCATCAATAATAATAATAACAATATAAGATATTAACGCAAGACAAGACAGAAATTTAAAAGGTCTCTATCTTGTGACTTGTGAATTGATTGACAAGCCTGTATTAAATTTAAATATAATATGCAATATTAGGTTAGGCCTATATAGTATATATATATATATATATATTCTATAGAACAGTATAGATATAATATAATTATAATTTTAAGGGATAGAGTATATATATATCTATATATAGAGTATGGAATATTCATTGGGCCTATGGGAATAGCCTAAGGCCTATAATATAGTAAAAAGTAAAGTACCCTATGACCAAATTGATCCATAGGTCTGGTGATGCAGCTTTCACCAGTTTCTGTAGCCACAGCGTACTGAGTGATTGTGTGGCCAGCACTCTGCACAGCCACCTTTACTTTACCCCAACTAGTGTCAGAGCTGGGTAGACTCAGGGGTACCCTCATGTCCCAGGAAAAAAATCCTAGCCTGCACCAGGATTCGAACCCAGAACCTTCGGTAGGCTATGCCAGCAGAACCCCTATAATATAGAGCTATAGCTAAATCCTAATAAAATGTATAGGTCATATTGTAGGGCCTATTAGACTACTATACTTACTATTAGCATATTACAATGCCACCTACTAAATCTATATAGGGCCTAAGTAGCATAAGATTGATAAGACTATATATATAAGACTATATATTTATATAGGCCAGTTGTTACTAAAGGCCAACTAAAGGTAGCCAAGGCAATTATTTTGAATCATAGATTTAGACATCTGCTAACAGCATAGCTTATAATAGGCTAAAATGACTAAATTACTGATATAAATAATGATAGTAGAGGCAGCCGAGAAGGCTATGTATATACATTGTACGGTCATCATCATCATGTTTATACTGTTAATAATATAAAATGTTATGCTCATAAACTCATCATATTAGTCAGTCACATGATAGAAGGCCTATATGCAGTTATTGGTTATATTTATGTGTCATATTAATATTCATAGGCCTAGTTTCATATGATACTAAAACTTACTAATATAAAATAATATTCAATACCATTGAATAGATATTGAAGATTTCAATTACTAAAATTATTGTCAATAATATTGAAGCCAGTGTATGAAGTCAAGGCCTATCTAAACCTTATTTATATCTTTATTAAAAATCATAATTAGGATAGAATTATTTTTATAGCCTACTCTATAGTCTATAGGGACAATAGGCCTAGGGCTAGGCCTACTCTTTATACTTATACTTTATAATTATAAAAACATCAATAATTAATCTGTAGTATACTAAAAAATACTATTAATAATTAATATATAATATAGGCATATGATCAAATGATGATATAGCCTAGGCCTATAGTTAAAGTTATAGTCCTACTATCTTCTATCTATAATCTTAGAATAATATATATTATATAACTCTATAACTATAGAATAGACTAAGACTAGGATGAGGCAGGCTAATAATTTTTAATATTATAATATATAATATTAGTAGCCTAATTATTAGCCTACTATTAGTTACTAATGAAATGAAGTTAAATGAAGTCTAATGATAGGCCTAGTGATAGTATAAATGTGTAGAGTGTAGCTTAGGCTACAATAACATTCCCATGTTTCAAACAGTGAAATTTCTTCGTTTTTAGTAGAAGTCAGTAACTGTTCATTTAATTGTTACTTAGATCTAGACTAATATATTAACAAACAAAAAATTAAAAAGTTCATACTTCATAGTAAGAGCGGTGGAAGGAATCTTTATTTTTATGTAAAAGAAATTAAGGAAGTGAGACCAAGTCCGAGCACTGATCTATAAAAAGAACAGATCAGTGAAGTCCGGGCCACTGAGCATATTATATATAGGCCTACCGGGTAATTAGGCTACACTGATCTAGGCCTATAGGCTATATCAATAGACGAGTTGTGGAATCATGCCGGTGTGACGATAATTAACGTAATTTAAAACACTAATAGCAGTGGCGTAGCCAGGTTTTGACGCTAGGGGGAGCTAAATTTTAGGAAAAAGCCCCCCCCCCCCCCTTTTAGCAATCTTTCCAGATTAATATAATAACTAAGAATTCGTACGTATAAAGTGTTATAAGAAAACCCTGTGCCTCAGGATACACACACTGTATAATACCTGTGCCTCAGGTTACACACACTGTATAATAGTGCAGTTTTTATTTAACCAATCACGATTCTTTTTCTAGCAGCTAATAGTCATGGTAATTTCTGCAAAATAGATTGCATCTAGGCCCTACTGATCATTTTCGGGATGAACATCTAGTATCGAAAAGTATTTATAGAATCAATGCGAATGCTCTATAGCAGGGGTCGGCAACCTAAGGGGGCGTGCCAGACTTGGCACGCAGAGCGATTTTCAGTGGCACGGGAAAGACCTCCAAGAATATTGTTTAATGCAAGTGAAAACAACGTATGTCAGCATAATTAGTGGGGGCTGCATGGCTAACTACATGGGAATCACACTGGACGTCGACTGTTTTAGTTAAGGAATGTTTGTATGCAAAGCTCCCATCATTGGACTTGGGATCTGTGATTGAATATATTGTTAAGATAGACAATTGTATAGTTTCTCAAGTCTCTTCTAGAAGAAAGTCATACGGAGTATAGGTAATGGATAGATTATTTTCTTGTCTGAAGGCAATTAAGATGTAGGCTATCTTAATGGAAACAAAATTCCGTTATTGAATGAGGAGAACTGACTGTTGAAGCCAATGTTTCTGTATGACTTGGCGACACGTTTTAGTGAGTTAAACTTGCATTGACAGAGACTGTGTCATACTACTGTAATGGATTTGCATTGAAACTGGATATATCATGCCATGAAATCAATTTGAAAACTTTTGACTACTTTACAAGACTGGGTCCAAAAGCACTTGAAGTGTTGGGCAACTGGAATGGATTTGCATTGAAACTGTGCATATCTTTCCGTGAAATCAATTTCAAAACATTTAACTCTTTCTATAATTTAAGGCAAATTAAGATAGATGAGAATTTTCAAAAGTACACTAGTTATATTAAAACAATTAACTCGTTTGGTATCACTAGCATTAAATTTGGAGAATTTACTTGAAGGGAGATAATTAACCCGTTTTTGTTGATAACTATAAATGTGTAAGTTGAGTAATGAAATTGTGTATAAGCTATGAATGTTTTTTTTGTTTTTTTTAAAGCTGATAATAACAAACAGGTTAAATTTTTATTAAATATAAAACGCTTTAATGATTTTCTCTATTACGCTCCTTTTCTTTCGTTCTTGGTCTTGCTATGGCATTAATAAAAATGCAAGACTAGACTCGGACCATGGATGCGTGTAGGACGCAATAATCTTCTTCTTAGAAGGAGCGTCTGTAATGTATAAGATAAGATAAGGCACTAAATAAATTGTCTTATAAAAATAATATAGTTGATCAGTTTGACTTTCACGCTGTTGGCATGCTGAATGATTCAAAATGATTGTAATAAATTAAATTGATGAAAAATGCAATTTAGAGAAAAAAAAATAGAAACAGCATAAATTGTGCTTCGTGGCTTGTTAAAATTATTAATTACATTAATTTTTGTTTTCCCGTAAAGGCCCTTTTTTTCGAACATGGTCGTAGGGGGGAGCGCCTGCTCCCCCAGCTCCCCCCTCCCCGACTACGCTACTGACTACGCTTAATAGGCATAAATATGCAAGATTAGACTCAGACCACGGATGAGCGTAGGCCGCAATAATCTTCTTCAGGCTATAGAATGGGCGTCTGTAATATAAGATAAGAGGACGTCCATTTATTACGTCAACAATATTTTGGCAATTTTTACCCTCCCCTTCCTCCTTGTCAACAATCATTAAACTTTCAGAGACCCCCCACCCCCATATAGTTGGGCCTATATATGTCAACAATTGTTTACCCCCCCCCCCCCAGTTAAACTAATTTTATACGCTGGTTTTTATGTTTAAAATATAATCTAATTTAGATTAAAAGAGTCAACCATTAATTATTAATTTAACTAAATTTCTTAACTTGACTATAACTATAGAGTAGCCACAAGGTAAAAAAGTACCCTTCGTACCAAACTGATCTTTTACATAAAAATATAGATTCCTTTCACCGCGCTTACTATGAACTTCTTCATTTTCTGTTTGTATTAGATCTAAGTAGGCCTAACAATTATTAAATGAACAGTTACTGACTGCTACTAAAAACTAAGAGATTTCACTGTTTGAAACGAGGGAATGTTATTGTTTGCTACACTGCTACACATATTACTATCACTATCATTACTATTACAGTTTCTGTGGCCACGCGTACTAGGGGAAGTGTGGCCAGCACAATGCCTAGCCGCCTTTAGTTTACCCCAACTAATGTTAGGTACCCATCAGAGCTGGGTAGACTCAAGGACACCCTAAAGTTCTGGGGACAAATCCTAGCTTCCACCAGGATTCGAACCCAGGACCTTCGGATTCCAATCGAACGCGCTGCCGCTCGGCTATCGTGCCCCATACCCACAAGGTAAGGGGGGGGGGGTGTAAAAGGTGCCTCCAATCCGAGGATTTTAACAATAGCCTATTTCTTTTTGCTTTGTTTTTTCATATTTTCATTCACTATTGATAATATGATACAATGCTAGTTGTTCAATAGGCTATAATGGTCACCAGTAGTAAATTAGACTTTTATTTCAAGCACACGTTCACTAATCCCTCGATCTTGCATTAAATATTGCCCCTCCCCGGCACTTTAGGCTTATAGGGAACATTATCGTTGCCTTCCCTGATCCCTTACCCCACCTACCTTGCACTATTTGCCACACCCACATTGCAATCCTTAATATGCCATTGATAACTTATCATACACTATTTTCCAGAAAATTAGAAATTAAAACTTTGAAATTATAAAAATAGATCTATTTAATTGACCTAGTTTTAACGTTTTACCTAGTAGTTAGCGAAAATATATAAGTTTATATATCAGATTAAACTTTCTATTGCCCTCCTGCTGTACATTAATATCCCCCCCACACACACACACGCACATACATTGTGAAGCCGGCTGGTCCAGCGGTTAGATCACCGGACTGTCAACCAAAAACCAACTGACAGGTCGCGGGTTCTAGCCCTGCCACCGGCGGATCCCTGTCGCCCTGCAGGAGTTTTGGGCCTAGTGGACGTAATAATCTTCTACCTAGAAGGAACGTCTGTAAACTTATAAGATACACACACACACGCACACAATTTGCACAATATCCCCTCCTCCTCCTCTCGCCCCACCCCTCCCTCTGTACCGCACTCCACATTTGCTTTTATTTAGTTTAGATCGACATAGACCACGAAGTTGACAATCATAATCTATTATTAAATGGTAATAGTGGCTGTTGGTAGGCGAGTGAGTGTGTGTCATATACAAACGCACGACTAATCTGCGTTTTTTAAATATTTGTATTAAATTTATTATAAAAACTGACCCCCTCCCTCCCCCATGTCAACAATTGTCAAACTTTTTCAAACCCTCCTCCCCCCTTTTTTGTTGACATAATTAATATCCAGTGCTTTTTTTGTAAAAAAAAATAGGTGCCGGTACTCAGTGATGGATTGCTTAACTTTTAAAGGAATTTCGCATTTTATATTTTAATTCTTATTGTGCGCAATTTTAAAATAATTCAATTTTAACATATTAATAATATACAAAAATTAATAATAAACGTTAAAATACAAGAAAAGTAATAATTTTTCCCCACATTGAAAAAGGTGCCGGTACGCCGTACCGGTGCGTACCGTCACAAAAAAAAAAGCACTGCCTATTGCCCTAGTTCTATATAGCTATCGACCTACATTAAAAAGATAAATAATTAAGAGCTCAAAATACAAACCTCAAGGGAAATAAGCAAAAGCGAAAATAAAAATAAAAAGTAAAGTAGCCTACCCATCGGACCAAATTGGTGTATAGAGCCGATAAAGAGATTTTAAATAATAACAAAATACTTTAGTATTCATCCTGGCTATAAGCCTACAGTGAGTGAAGACTAAAATACCCGCATAACATGCAGAGTGTAGCCAATGTCAATGTAGACTAGGTGTGTTGCTCGAGCCTTGCTCATTTTCTTTTTGCAAGGTAGGGCTAACAAGCCTAAACAGTTGGGGTGAGTAAGATCTCGAGTAACTTACGTAAAGTAAAGGTGAATCATTATTTATAGCAGTCTAAGCCATTGTTAGTTTAAACCAGGGTTTCTTACTGTTTAAACAGTACAATAAAACAGCTATTTTTCGTCCATAAACAAAAAAAAACAACAAAGAAAAACAACTGTAGGCTAGTCCTAAACAGCTGTTTTTGTTTGTTTTTCTTTTTCACTGTTGTTGTTTTTTTTTATTGTGCATTTGAATGTAAAGTAAAAGTTGAGTTCATACGCGATATTAAACAGCATCTTGGCATAAACAGGCGCTAGAAGTCCTTCCCAACACTGTAAGTGTGACTAGTAAAGACAGCAAGTCTACACCCGCAAGACACTAATCGAATTCAAGGCGCTGGAAATAATTGAGATAGTGCAGTCTCTCAAACAAGTCGCTCTTAATGTAATAATAAAATATTAATATTGGAAGCATCGATTTTAAACTGTTCACAACTGTTGTTGTTTTTTTTTTTAAATTGAAAACTGCAGGTTTTTTTTTAAAGACTTTTTTTTTCTTAAAATGAACTTCACATTATAGCTAAAGTTTACAGGGTGACCGCCCATGTTTATTAAACTCATTTAAAACACATGCCTATACCCATGTACCTATAATTTGATAAATCTAAGAAGGCTTATGAAACCGATTTTTTACCATTGCAATAATAAAGTTTTCCCGAAACAAAGGTCTACTGGCGTAGGCCTAGGCCTAACAGAAAATGAAAATAAAAGTGACTGCTCACATTGGCGTAACTGGGGAAAATCGTTCCAGGGTGGAGGGCGATATAATTGATGGCGCCATGGTTAGTTTTAATTTATAAGTAGGCCTAAGCTAACGTATAGGTTACGATGATCGAGTGGTAGTTAAGGCATATGCTGAAATTATTACTTTTCTTAAACTGAATTTTTCGTCCACAACAAATGAACCAATTTTTGGCAGGCAATCAAGGTGTTTGTTTTAAACATATGTTTGTCTAAATGTCAATTAAGCGCCTATATTTATAATATAATTCTAAATGTAGCTATAGTCTATCTGACTTAGAATTAATAACAGATTTATTTGTAAATTATTTTTCGCATACACATTTTTATTATGAAATTCAGTCTTTTGTTGTCCCCCCTTCCCCCTTTTTAAAAACCAGGCACTATTACACCCCACCTATCACTACCCAACTCCATACACACACAGATTAGCATTATTTGCCTCCTTGATGCAGTAAGTAGGCTACCAATTACATATTATTTAAGAATTTAAGACATTGGTGTAGTATGTTTTCTCTAGATATTCTACAATCGGATATTTTTTGTGTATATGGACACGCTTTCGTGTGGCTTTAATGGACTAGACCATAGAGATGAAGAATTATGCAGCACAAATAGCATGGCAAGATTTTGACAATGCAACTGTCTACATCGCAAGGAGGTAGACTATATATCTAGTAGGCTTTTACTTCATTTTAACACCCTACTTAATCCCCCCCCCCAAAAGAAAAAGCCCTAGCTCAACCCCAACTGCACAGCTCTGCTTTTCATTAATCATTAGTAAGTTTACCTAGCTATCTATTTACGTGCTTGACACACTAGCTGGTGATATCTTGGATGCAATCCAAAGTGCTAATGAAGAACCATCCCATAAAATAGGGCCTACAATACTACAAGACTAGAGTGTTTTTTTTTTTACAAGCTGATAGGCTACATGTATTGTCTTTTGCTGAAATGGTCTCGTGCAGCAAGCTTTATGTTTTTATTTTTAAAATGTCTAAAAGATTTTAAAGAGTGCCACCAAAAAAAATTGTCTTGTGTAATCTATCCTTTTTTTTTTATCACACAGAAGTTGTTAAAAAACTTGTTTTTTATAAGAATATCCAGTTAAATCGGGCTACTTATAACTGCTTATAGCTGAAGCTTATATATATTAAATATTGATATGCTTACAGGAAAATTCTTCTCTTCACTGATGCGACATAGGACTGATATTTTTTAAACTGTTTTGCCAATGATTAATTTACAATGCCTACAACAGGAATGCGACATAGGTCTAATACTTTAAAACTGTTTTGCCAATGATTAATTAATTAACAATACATAGCCTAAAGCAGGTAATAAGCCTATAAGAAAAACGAAAGTCATAACGTGGGATATTGAGTATTTTATGTATTTCTCACACATTTCTCTTACGCTTATTATAGGCCTAGGTCTACTTACAGTTCTCAAGAAGGAAACATCGTCTTGTTCCGAACCGCCACCTTCAGCAGGGTCCGCCATGTCGAACTAGGCTGCAGGTATTGTAGCAGATTGTTGGAAATTCTATAGACTGGTTGTGTCAAAAGACGTCAATAGGTCATTTCAAATATAATGAAGCCCTTGATGTTTTTCGACACATATTGTACATACAGTAAATTTCATAGTTTTGCCTCTCGCTTCCTCATTTTTCAATAGGCTTACTCAGTCATTTATTTCCTTTACTTATTTCTTCCCTTACACGAAGACGAAAGGTGTTATTATAATCCAAAAAGACAAGGTGAGGGAGAAGTGTGTGTACCGTTACTCACGCACACCGCAACAGTTCGTGTTGTGCGAGCTGGAGGTTAGCTTCCGTTAGTCTTTTTTTTTTCATGCAGGTTATATTTCTAAAAACTTGCGTGAGCGGATCTCGCTCGATCGATGCTGTGCTATGTGCCAGTTTCTCCCCTCTCACCCACTACAAGAGAGCTCACTGCTACAGTGCAAAAACAAGTAGAGTCTAGTACTAGACTCTATTTCTGCCAAACAGACACAGCACACTACTGCGCATAAAAAGTAATATAAAATAATTCAAGGCGCAATATTTGCTGTAAGCTATTATTATGATCATATAGCCTACACACATTATATATGTGTAAATATATTTATACATAGACTGTGTTTGTGTGTGTGTGCGCGTGTGTGTAAAGAAATACCTGCATAGCCTATAAAGTCTGGCCTTACCCATTAGCCTACAAAAAAAGTGCTCACAACATAATATGATTGTATATATAAGCTATAGAGTTAAACAATTGTTTCAATGATCTTGATACATCTATGATTGCTTTTGTAGAAATAAGCTTAGTGTAGTTTCATTTTATAAAGACCTATAACTTAGGTTAGATTTAATGTACAGCTAGTTTGCGAAATGACAAAATGTGAAATGTTAATCATGCATTGCAGTCTCGTATTCTCGTTTAATATGTTTTTAATTTAATTCTCCAACACCCATTTTATTTTGGGCCGGGGGAGAGAGAGAGGGGGTTAGAAGTGAATGTCAATATTGATTTAATACAATAGGGCCTACAACACTGCATCATGGCCACGTGTTAATTATTAGTGTGTTAATTAGTAGGCCTAGGCCTAGATTATATGGTAGATAGAAAATAGTGTATTATATGGTAGAAAGAAATTAATATAGAGTCTAGTGTAATTTAATTTTATAGGAACTGTAGTTTAGTTTAGGACCTAGACTCTACAAATAGTTTGTGAAATGACAAAATGTGAAATGTCAATCATGCATTGCATAGTTTAAAGGGCAATAAAAGATACTGAACTCGTAAATTAGAAAAAGACCTAGAAATAGATCTTGTTTTATTTACAAAAAAAAAAGGAAAGTGCCAAAGATTTAGCATTCTGTTTTTGAAAAAATTATTCATTTTTTTTTCATTAAGAAGCTTCTTTTATTTCTATGTTCTACGACGTTACACGGTTTGTAAACACGCTGTTCGGCAATGGTCGTAAATATTTCCCAATATGAATTTCTTTAATCTGATACCGGGTACATGTGTTGAAACTTCCTAATGTTTTGTTCATTGTTTTCCTAACATTGCTTTTAACACCAAACTTGAACTACACTTCACCGAAGATTTACTCTCGTAAGGCTCGGAAGGCAAACACACTAAGACTTGTGATATGCAGTGTAGCCAAGTCACCATATAGGTTCGGGGCAAACAGTTGACCGTTCTCTATGCCTGCAAGGCAGGGCAGCCTAAAAGCACAAGCTCGACTCATCTGCTTCCCTGCAAATTCGACACCGCCAAATAAATGTTCCTTAGTGTTTAAAATCTCTTAATTAGGTCTAAATTAAATACCTGGATACGCCTTGTTCAGATACTAGAGCCTACTTTTTTTTTTAAAGCATGGGTGTTGTCATTGATAAAATGTTCAATATAAAATATGTTAAGTAAATGAAGCCGTACAAAGACTCTCATAAATTATATTTTTTGTCCATGCTGACTTCGTCACGCTCTACAATAATCTGGTAAAAACTTATAGATGCACGCTTGATTTGATTTTTTAAAAATTAGTGCTTCTTCCATTCACCTTTTAAAAAAGGAAATCAGCGTCTGCAGGTCATGACTGGGTAGTTTGTTGTGTGTCACATATACAGATCTTGAGTGGGAGATTAGTTAAGTACCGCATCTAAACGTCTTGAGTGGGAGATTAGTTAAGTACCGCATCTAAACGTCTTGAGTGGGAGATTAGTTAAGTACCGCATCTAAACGTCTTGAGTGGGAGATTAGTTAAGTACCGCATCTAAACGTCTTGAGTGGGAGATTAGTTAAGTACCGCATCTAAACGTCTTGAGTGGGAGATTAGTTAAGTACCGCATCTAAACGTCTTGCGTGGGAGATTAGTTAAGTACCGCATCTAAACGTCTTGAGTGGGAGATTAGTTAAGTACCGCATCTAAACGTCTTGAGTGGGAGATTAGTTAAGTACCGCATCTAAACGTCTTGAGTGGGAGATTAGTTAAGTACCGCATCTAAACGTCTTGAGTGGGAGATTAGTTAAGTACCGCATCTAAACGTCTTGAGTGGGAGATTAGTTAAGTACCGCATCTAAACGTCTTGCGTGGGAGATTTGTTGAATGCAATGTCTGCAGGTCTTGAGTGGGAGATTCGTTGAGTGCAACTTCTGCGGTCTTGGGTATGACGTCTGCAGGTTTAAAATAAATGGGAGGTTTGTTGAGTGCGACGTCTACAGGTCATGAGTGGGAGGTTTGTTGAGTGCCACATCTACAGATCTTGAGTAGGAGATTTGTTGAGTGCCACATCTACAGATCTTGAGTAGGAGATTCGTTGAGTGCAACGTCTGCAGGTCATGAGTGGGAGGTTTATTGAGTGCCACATCTACAGATCTTGAGTAGGAGATTTGTTGAGTGCCACATCTACAGATCTTGAGTAGGAGATTCGTTGAGTGCAACGTCTGCAGGTCATGAGTGGGAGGTTTGTTGAGTGCCACATCTACAGATCTTGAGTGAGAGATTCGTTGAGTGCAATATCTGCAGGTCTTGAGTGGGAGATTCGTTGAGTGCAACATCTGCAGGTCTTGAGTGGGAGATTCGTTGAATGCAATATCTGCAGGTCTTGAGTGGGAGATTCGTTGAGTGCAACGTCTGCAGGTCTTGAGTGGGAGATTCGTTGAATGCAATATCTGCAGGTCTTGGGTGTTACGTCAGTAGGTCTGAGTGGGGAGTTTGTTTAGTGCGACGTCTGCAGGTCTTGGGTGTGACTTCTGCAGGTTTGAGTGCAACATCTAAAGATCATGATCATAACTTTTTTCTTACAAAATTCCTTTTAAAGAATTAACTGTCGAGCCTGGTGTTTAACACCAGAAAGGAAATAATTAGAAGCGAAAAGGATTACCGGTATCTTAACGTAGGACTTTCACAGACTGTTTTGTGAAACATTAACTTTAAATCATAAGGCTCTAGAGATTCTTTATACATTTCTTTTGGCGATTTATCTAGTCTTACATTGTTAAAATAAGACGAATAGAGTCCTATAGAAGCATACGCGTAGATTCTATAAGTACTATAGACTAAATGCATCTGGAAATCAGCAATATATGCAATACTTTAGCGAAAATTTCCAGCGCTATTATATAGCTACAGTAAAAAGATGTAGATGGTGAAATAAATACTGCACGGCTACACTCAGTGTGTAGGCCTATACCATGAGGCACGGGGAATTATTGTAAGACGAATCGTACGAATTCTTAGTAATCTTAGTTCTAATAGTCTGGAAAAAGTGCTAAAACAAGAGGCCCTTTTCTTAAAAGTTCACTACCTCTAGCATCAAAACGTAGCTACACCACTGAAGTCGATATCACAAAGGATGGTCCTCATATATCCGATGGACAAACACCAAACAGATATTATTTTAGGTAACTTTATGTGGCAAGTCAGCAACAGTGCTACTATCTGACATGTTTCATTTGCCTACCAGAATTTAAAATAAACTCTAATGGAATAATGTATAATTATGTTAGCATGTTTCATTTTAATTTAAAATAAATTCTAATGGAATAATGTATAATTATGTTAGCATGTTTCATTTTAATTTAAAATTAATTCTAATGGAATAATGTATAATTATGTTAGCATGTTTCATTTTAATTTAAAATTAATTCTAATGGAATAATGTATAATTATGTTAGCATGTTTCATTTTAATTAAAAATTAATTCTAATGGAATAATGTATAATTATGTTAGCATGTTTCATTTTAATTTAAAATTAACTCTAATGGAATAATGTATAATTATGTTAGCATGTTTCATTTTAATTTAAAATTAATTCTAATGGAATAATGTATAATTATGTTAGCATGTTTCATTTAAAATCATTCTAATGGAATAATGTATAATTATGTTAGCATGTTTCATTTTAATTTAAAACTAATTCTAATGGAATAATGTATAATTATGTTAGCATGTTTCATTTTAATTTAAAATTAATTCTAATGGAATAATGTATAATTATGTTAGCATGTTTCATTTTAATTTAAAATTAATTCTAATGGAATAATGTATAATTATGTTAGCATGTTTCATTTTAATTTAAAATTAATTCTAATGGAATAATGTATAATTATGTTAGCATGTTTCATTTTAATTTAAAATAAACTCTAATGGAATAATGTATAATTATGTTAGCATGTTTCATTTTAATTTAAAATAAACTCTAATGGGATAATGTATAATTATGTTAGCATGTTTCATTTTAATTTAAAATAAACTCTAATGGGATAATGTATAATTATGTTAGCATGTTTCATTTTAATTTAAAATAAACTTTAGTGGAATAATTTATAATTATATTAATATTAAAATAAACTCTAGAAGAACATAGTATAATTATATTAAATCGTTTCATTTTAAAGTTCAGGCATACTACATACTACAAGCTCATATTTCTATATTTACTAAAAGACTAACCCAAACCCTAAACCACCTCATTACATTTGTTTAAACAAGAGAAACAAAGAAATAGTATTAAGAAAACTCTACAAGAATCTGTAAGAATTAAAGGCACTGTTCTAGGCCTATAATACTTTATTTAACAAAAACAAGGTCCATTTCTTGTTTATTTATTTACTATAATTACATTTGGTACCTGGTACAAAAACAATGAAATAAAAACAAGAGCAATGTAATTATATAAATGTACTCAACATATATACAAAGAATCATCATAAGAAAAGAAATAAAACCATCATCAAAAAAATTGTAACAGAATCATGAAAAGGTTAACAAACAACACTGGATTATAATTTATAATAACAGAATATTAATGAAACTGTACAATTTCAAAATGGAAAATATTTAGTATCCAACTGCTGGGGTGAAATTGATCATGATTTATTACAACAAGAAAACATGTGGATTACTTTTTTATTTATTACTGAGCAATAACTTAAAATAACACATGCAGAATATATCCTTAAAAGCAACTAGTGTTTCATTTCTCAACACTTATGATGTTATAACAAATGTTACGGCATTACATTTGATTAAACATTGCCCTTGTTCATTTTTTTGCATTACAGTTCACAACCTTTAACAATGACTAAACAAGTATATTTGATTAACTCAAACCAATAGAATTTCTTTTACTTTCAATGTTTGTCCACTTAAAGTAATACTTTACTATTCATTTATTTATAAAAGGATGGTGATAAATATTACATCAACAAACTTCACAAAAACTTAAGTGTCCAATGGGCGAGAGGGAACAAAATAAAAATAAACAAATTTAAAATTTTTCTTTTGAAAATTTCATTTTATAAAGCCCATCTTAATCAGATCATCTTTACACATGATTTTATCATCATAAAACAACTTGAATGGTAACAAAAATATGTTCTACTTGTTACTATAAGCTTAGATTGAATCACTGGTAATTCGGCTGGTATAATCCTCTAAGAACTGCAAAGCTTTACATTTAAGCTGGACATTAGCACCATTTTCTTGCATTATTGGCAACTGGAGAGACAACAGATCAATTTGTTCAGGGTCTGCTGCGTTGATGAACACATGAACCTAAACAACAAAATAGTAAGTTATCATTATTTATTTATAATACCAATACAAAAATGCAATGATAATAAATATAAAATTCCCAGTTCTGATTGTGTGGCTTCACACAACATTTGCATACTTTATCCTAGGAAACATAAATGGTATTACAATTTGAAGTATACCACTGTACAATTTATTTGTTTGGATAGGAAGTATTTATATTATATTTATAGTAAAGATCTCTTGACTGTGTGGGTACTAGGGTCTTGGAATGACCATTGAAACAATAACCCTACTCTTTAGTCCCACTTGCAATTCCTAAATAGTGGCTGTCGTAAATGGTGCTGTTTGATAGAGGCAAATATTGCATTACACTGGATAAGAGGTTTGAGTTTGCCAGGTGTTGTGGCTACGGGCCAACTAGTAAAACTTTGTAGAGGAGCCTGATGTGACCATTCCACATGGTATTTACAATAGTGACACTTTATTGACAAATTTATCTGGAAAATAACACATTCTGAGCATATTGAAGCTTTATGAAAGAGCAGTGCTGTTTTCCAAACTTTTGTACAACGTTGAATGAATAGGTCACACCCCTAATTTTTGTAGATTTTTTTTGGTAAAAAAATGTTAACTTTTATGTGAGGATATAAATACTAGCGAAAGCGGGAAGTGTGTTAAAACAGGCGAAATAGCTTTGTTTCAGAGAGGTTGGATGCAAGGCAAGGCAACAGGAGCAAAAATAATCCAAGACCCTCTAACCATGGAAAAACAGTAGCAACAGAAAACTGCAACAAATATTTAGCAAATATTTGCTAAAAAATTACAATGTTACAACCAGGAAAACACCTAGAACAGTTTTTCTCAAACTGGGTCATGGTCCTATAGGAGACCTCAACTCAAGGGATTACTTTGCTGGGTTAAAATGACATGAATTTCCATAAATAAAAATATGAAATTTTGTTATGACGAATTTTGCCCCATTTCCACAACAGTAAATATATTGATGAAACTGTGGTGAAAAACCTAGGCCTATTCTCAGGTAAATGTGCATGAGCAATGTTTGGGTTGAAATGGTACTTTCCTATCACATAGTTGCAAAGATGGCTCTAAAAGTGCTTATTCCATTTCCAACTACCTATGAGTGTGAGACAGCTTTCTCAACACTACTTGCTATCAAAGCATAATTCAGAGATGGATTAAATGAGTTGCCATGGCAAAGGAAATCCAATCTCTATAAAACTGCAAAACAGATGCAACCATTCTTTTGAAATTTGATAACTGAAAGGTTACACTTTTAAATATAAACAAATTTACTGTGTTGTTAAATGTTTTTGTACTTCCACTGATGTAGAAGAAGAAAGAGGAAAAGTCATTTGCCAACATTTTCACATCTTTAGTCCATAGAAAGAATGTCGTCTATAATTAATATTGAGCTTTTAAAACTACAAGTAGTTATGGTAGTAGAATGCTTACTTTTCTTTGAGCAACAGCTTTATAAAGTTCTATTGAAGTTCCCTCTTTCTGTCTAGCTGTAAGAACTGCTTCCGCTTCCTTCCTCCAGATGGTTATGAGTTCATCAGTACTCTTGCCTTAAAGAAATAAAATGAATTTTAGAAATAAATTAAAAAAAATAGATAAGAAAACAATTTCAGGTCAAAAAGAAGCTCCACAATACACAAACTCTTCAAAACTCTTGCAGACTTCAACCTTTAAATTAATCCGTTTACTTATACAGTTTCAATTAGCATATTGAACGACATCAGCAAGGAAAAGTAATAAGAAGGGTATCTCAGAAACAAAAGATTTGCTGATCTTATTCCCCCAATATCTCCAAGATTACCTACCACCCCAATCCACTAGCTGCAGTCGGCTAGTCAGTCTCATAAAATGAAATAGTGAACTATCTCAATTATGGTAGCCTTATTATATTATTAGTAAATACAAATGTGAGATGTAAAATGGAATATGTAGAAGTCTATCTTAATGCCTTCACTAAAGCTAATTTTAATAATGACAAAAACACCTTTTTTAAATTCAAGTTGAATTAAGGTTCTTTGCCAGATACTGGTAAAGAAATATATATTGATCTCTAGGCATTAAATAAAGCTAATTCCCAGAGATTTATAAATGTCTGACAATAGACCCATTAATTCATGTACACTATGCACAGACTATGACTAACAAAAGTAAATAATAAAAAGTGATTTTATTAACATTGGCACATTGGTTGTTTTCATTTATGTTTAATTGTCTCCCCTTGTTCACAAGTTCACAAACTTTGTGCTTGACCTGTCTTACTTATGGGCATCATTTTGTTTTTCCTTTTATATCTTTAACCTTGCCTTGGGGGCACAGTGGCCGTGCGGCAGCGTGTTCGGCTGGCGTACGGAAGATCCCGGGTTCGAATCCTGGTGCAGGCTAGGATTTTTTTCCGGGTCTGGAGGGTGTCCCTGAGTTTACCCAGCTCTGATGGGTACCTGACCTTAGTTGCGGTAAAGTAAAGGCGGCCGCGCATAGTGCTGGCCACACAATCACCTAGTATGCCATGGCCACGGAAACTGGTGAGCGCTGCTTCACCGGCCCTATGGATCAATTTGGCCCGACGGGATACTTTACTTTGCCTTTAGTGTGCGTTAGTGCTTTGTTTTTTCCAATGCATGATTAGAGAAAAAATAATTGTGTCTTCATTTAATTTTCTAACTATCAAGCTATTGTAAATGATTCCTTTAAATTTGTCTTATCATAATTTAAAATCTTTTGATCTATTATAAAAAAAAGTCAATCTTGATTGAGTTTTATCCCACATACAAACAAACACCAAAAGGACACAATTTAAACACACCATTATATTCAACATCAAATTCCAGCCAGTAAAGACCTTCTTTGGCTAAGCCACCAGTATTTGGTTTCGTCAAATGTTCTGATACTTTAATACTGCGAGCAAAGTTTTCATAGCTAACTATGGGTTGACAGTCAACATCCACTGCACCAAGTCTCCAGAGTCCCCCAATAGTGCGTTCTAGGCCAATGATGTTAAATGCTTGAATCACTGTGATAAAAAAAAGAAAATATTACGTTTCCATTTTAGAACTAAAATAGTAATTTTGACAATACAGTGGAACCTCTGTAAACAACCTGAATTTGTATACCAAACACATTTTTTTTTTACAAAAAAGGGGACATAATTTATTTCTTCCCATTAAAAAAAAGTCCTACAGATTTTGGAGCCTTACCATTGATAACATTGAGGCTAATGGAATTTCCAGATCTTTGAATTCTTAATTAAAAAATATTGGAAAGTCAGACAACTTTATAACTTTCTTATTTGGATCCTGGAGTATTAGGCTTTAGTATAAAGTATAATAATAATATTAAGTGTGGTCCTTAAAATGCATGGTTTAAAAATAATGCTGTAAAATGTATACATTGTGTCTCCATTCCATTATACTTGAAACACACAGATGAGTCGAATACTTATAATATTGTGATTAACATGTCTGCAAATATCTTTTTAACACTCTACAAGACTGAGGAGGAAAAACATATTTTCATAATTTATTCAAAATATATCATTTAAATTTATTTAAAAAGGTGAAGCAGCTGATGGAAAAAAAAGTATCTTACCTGATAAAATTCTACTTTCTCCCGATACCTGAAGTAAAAATAAATAAATAAAATAATTTCTCTTTTATCCACTATTACTAAAACATTTTGCAACATTGAAAAAACACAATTATGTTTCAAAGGCAAGTAGAGGCCATCCATATATTAAAATGTGGGCACCATTTCTTGATAAACAAGCGCTTCCCAGTAAATTAAATGGCGAAAGGGAGAACTGGCCCATAAAAAAATTACACAATATTTAGCCAAAGATATGCCATCACAAAAATAAAAGTTGAAATAAAGAAACATCTACTCAGAGTCATATTCTCATAAAGTGGCTTAATATTAAAAATAGATATGAAGTGTAATACATCAATGAAAAGGAATTTGTATGTAGTGTATGATAAATGTATTCAAAAATAAATTTATTATATTTAAAAAAAAATTGTAGTCCAAATTTGCCCCCTTTTTTGGATGCTCCTTTAACATCATTTATTTTGCTTTCTTCCGAATTATAATCAATTTCTTTTTCTGTTAAGTTTTCATTGTTAGAAGTTAACATAATAGGCCATCGTCTGTCGTAATGAATAAATTAGTTCTAGAGAATTAACGCAACAAATGTAAACAAATTGCATTAATAACAAAGAAAATGGTATAGTGAAAATAGTGAAGTAAAATTATATCTTTAGCCTAAATTATTAATTTATCATGAGCCGGTAGAATGGGCTCATGGGACAGAAATGAACAATAAAAAAGCTGATTGTACCAGCTCATGGGAGAGAAAAAGTTAACAGACTCTTATTACACACACTTTAAATTAGTGTATGCCTATAGGATCTTTTATAGCCTACAAGCTACATTGCCCGGGAGAAAAAAAAACAACAGGACTGTATAAGGTGCATATAAAAAATGTATAAACAACACTTAAAAGAAAGCTAAAAATATATGGCAAGTTTCACAAAATGGCCACCAAATAATGGAGATTTATTGTTTATCTAAAAAATAAAATTGTTGATACAAAATGCTGTTTTATTTTACTTGTTCGTGTTTATATCTCCATAAAGTATCAGCTGCGACAGTATTGTATGTTTTAATTATGTTATTGCGTTGTTTATATTAATTTAAACACCCTCAAACGTTACATAATCCACAGAGCCCATTTTGCGATTTTTTGTATACATTTGAAAATCACTTCCCAGGAATTAATAAAGCCAAATATAAAATTTTTTTAATGTTTAACATTCATTAACATGTTAATTTTCCCTAAAACACCATTAAAAGCAAAAAAAATGTTTATCTTTTGAAAAAAACATGTTTTAAAGAGCCCTATTTTTTACGGCCTATCTGTGTGTTTTTTTTTTCGCCACGAGACGACGTCTAAAACGAGATCTAAAGTAAGATTTTTCTATGTAATTTCGTACAAATCTTTTAATTTGAACCAGAAATATATTTCTTTTCATAAAAATAAAGTTTGTTTTAAGTATTTAGTCGGAGAATTCATTTTATTAGTAAATACATGAAAATCGATTGGTACAAAAAAGGCTTCGGACTAGCAAAGATAACGGTCGCTGTCAAAACAAGATTCGAGATTACGGTCAATTTAAATGCACACGTGCAAATTTTATAACGTAAATCCGATCGGAGAGCATAAAAATTCCATTTGATGCACTATTTGAGTTCGTAAAAAAAGGATTTTTTTAAAAACTCCATTCGGTGGATAACGTGCGCTTTTTTAAACGTTTGATCGATGTCGAAAAAGGTATTTTCTAAAACACTATTCACACAGTTATTTTCCGATTTCCGACTATTTGTGTTCTATCTACGGCAACAAAATACTATTATTTAAAGTTTTAAACTAAATTTACGCAAACTATTGTGGTTTAAACTTTAATTAATCCTTTTTTTCGCTTTTAACACACACGCTTTGTTTACGTCAATGATAGCCACAATTTTGACCAAATGGCGGCGACTTTGGTAGTTCTAGACATTATGACGCCCGAGTGCGAAATCACGTTTTAGTGTAAAAGTAATAATAAAACACAACACAAACACTGATATTTTTACGTTTTGTGAGTTTATTTGTCATTAAAATATCCATTTCAACAATATTGTGTGTTTTAATGCGATTTTGCTGATGTTTAGTCTAACTCATTTTGTAGCCCCAGGAATTTCTTGATAGAGGGATTTTCCCTGATTTTTAAATGATTAATTATAAAATATTGGAATATCAGCTGACTTTATAAGTGTCATATTTGGATTTCTTATACTATAGCTTTAACATTATTTTTATTAAAAAAAACGTAAAAAAATGGGAACTCTTGAAATCCCTATCCTGAAACCTGCCATATTTACAATTATTATTTTTTTTTACTGAAGACTTTTAGGAAAGTAATTTAAAAGAAATATTGTAATCGGGTAAAAATCATAGGCAAGTATTTTTATTTCAAAAAAATCTAAATTGTCAGTAGATTTATAATGTATTTTGTTTTTAAAAGTTTGAAAAAAATTGTTGAAAAAAAGGGTTTAGTCTAACTGGAGAATCGAACCCGGGTCGCCTGCATAGCAGTCCGCTACGTTTACCACTGAGCTAACGAAGACACATGTCCGATGTGAAAAATTATTAGACAGTATTGTATATTTAGGCCTAAATAGGACAGTGACACAAACTCTCGTGATTTCAAATTGACCAATGGGGATCCGTATGCGGACAAACACTCTTATTTTATATATAATGATAGGCCTACACTAACCTATAGGTAAAACACTACAAGCTACAGTAGTTTTAGGTAGATAGTCTAAGCTTTTAAAGTTTCCATTTACGGTAGGCTCTACCTATGAGTAAGCATTAAAAAAAGCTAAAACACTAATAATGCCCTTCTTACTTTCTAGGCCCTATAAACAAATTTTATTGGGGAAATATTAAAAATATATTACAGAATTATAGAGGTATATTGACACTGATTTTAGTCAATGCTAGGCTATATTTAGGCTAGCATATATAGGCCTAGTTATTTATAGGCCTATAGTTTATAGGCTAGATAACAAGTAAGCAGGGAATAGGCCTAAGATAAAAAGCCATTGATGTTAAATGTAAAAGTAGCCTATTCTTGAGCTGACAGACTTTACAAGAATGGGTGAAACTTGAAGTGGCCATGTAGTTTGAAATTTTTTAGACCCCTACTTTATGTGGGCCATCCGTGCCCCAAAATTAACCTACTGTCTTCAAATTGACGCTAGTTTTTGCAGTAGACATATTAACAAATAGAGGTAATTGTTTACCTGCGTTAGCCCACGAGTTTTGGGGTGTTATAGGAACCATTTTCAAATATCCATGCCAAATTTGCACGAATCAAGTCATGAAATGTCTTGCAAATGATATTTAGGCTTAGAAAAAATAAAAAATATATTTTTAAACGAGATTTTTTTGTTTTTTTTTTACTATTAATTTAACATAAATTTAAACAACGCCATTTCTGCATTTTTGTCTTGTGACTTCACAGGAGAAGAGTTACCACCCCATACCTATAAAACTAACCGATACTAACCATGCGCTATTAAAATGAATGCAATTTTAATAGCGCTTGGTTAGTATCGGTTAGTTTATATGGGTTATGGTTGGAAACCCCTTGACGACAATGGCCAAAATAACATTGTTTTATGCTATATTAATAGTAAAAAATCGCGAATGAAATTCTTTTTTTTCTTGTGAGACATTTAATGAGACTTGATTTGTCCGAATTTGGCATGGATCTTTCAAAATATTTCACAGAGAACCAAAAAACTCTTGGGCTAACGCAGGTAAACAATTACCCAAATAGAGAAACTGCAAACGCTAAATCAAGCAGTCCTCAGCAGTGTTTGCTACGACATGGTGTTCGCGGGGCGGTAACTTACTCTGTATAATATCCGGTGATTTTTATTTAAATATGCTCTTCCCAACAATAATCATAGCATTCATAGCCTGAAACTTTGCACAAAACCTTTATCAGTTTATCGAAGTCTCTTTAAAGTTAAAGTTAAAGTCTTTACAGTCTACGCAAAGTTGAGTCTAATGGTCTAACTGCTTATAAATTATCTAGATCTAGAGATCTAGTTAATCTAGTGTTGATGATTAGACGGATTAGTTGATCAGTAGGCAGTAGTAAACTAGGCATTAGTCATTAGGTTAGGCCTAGACGGCCTAGTCGGTCTAATGATTAGCTTAGGTGTGACTTATCTTATCTTATTTTATACATTACAGACGCTCCTTCAATAAAGAAGATTATTGCGTCCTACGCTCATCCGTGGTCCGAGTCTAGTCTTGCATTTTTATTAATGTTTTAAATGATGTTAGGTTATTGGTTTTCCTTTTGGTTTGACTTAGGCTGCTAGCAAAAAAAAAAAAATCTTTATCTTAACATTAACATGTAGGCTATATGTCTGACCTAATCTCTTAATGTTTTTATAAAATGCATTGGTCATTGGTGGATCTACATGTGCACAGGGCACGGGTGACCAATAAGTGATTCACAATATTATGATGAGTGACAGTCGAAACAGTAAATAAATAAAGTTTGATGCTTACTTTGAATTTATACACAACTCTAGTTGCAGTTGAATAATCGGCAAGAAGATTTGCAAGCTTTTGAATAAAACGTGGCAGATCTATTCCTTCTTTCTGAGGAAGCACAGTTACAGACACTAGGAACATTTTAATATTTTTTGGAAACGTCGACATTCTTTTAGTCCTGGACAGTCCTTTTGATATGATTGTTAATTTAGCCGACAGCAGTTTACAACAGGTTAGCTGAGCCAGATTTTTCTTGCTGGTAAAATACTTTTTCAACCATTGTTGAGGTGCAATAAACTTGGATTATTGTTTATTTTCTTATTTAATAGCGGACAGCTATGAGTCGATTACAGGGTGAAAATATAAAATACTAAAGGCTGTCATATTTTTTTAATATCTGGATGAATGTAATTTTGGTGTATTAATATATGAACCCTTTTCAACTTTTGTGTATATCTGGCTTCTATTAAAATAAAAATGTGGCTTTGATATGAAAATAAATAATTAATATAATACAAATAATTAATAATGCTATAATAACAACTCTTAAATTTCTTCTAAAGATCTCTTATTTATCCGCTATCTTTTGTAAAAATAGTTTTTTAAATGAAATTGAAATATATAGGCCAAGGACCAGGGGTCTCAAACACACGGCCCGCGGGCCGCATGAGGCCCACCAAATGGATTTTTTTTTTTGGCCCGTCAGTAAGCTTACAAAAAAGTGTGCTATTTGTGAAATTCAGACAGCTAGACCTAAGCTTATTATAGGCCTATATACTGATAGCCTACACATCAAATTTTATTGTTAATTTTATATAGGGGACGTCCATTAAGGCCTAATTACGTCAACAAAATAGGTGGGAGGGGTCTGAAAAAGTTTGACAATTGACAATTGTTTACATGGGGAGGGGGGAGGTTATAACACACCAACAAACTATCTGCACAGAACGTTCAGAAACCCAGTTTTTTTGCCGCTCAGTAGCCTACTTCTAAATTAGACGCCAGAGACTAAGGCTCGTTAGGCCTATGTAATTAAGCCAAGTAAGCGATGGCTGAGATTGGCTATAGAACTAAAAACATTAAGTATCTCTGAGACTATAATTAATGTTTGCAAATCCAACATATGGTTATTTTAAAATATTTCATTCAGAAAAATAATTTGACGTGACTCACCACATGAAGTCCGAAATACTTAGCCTATCTTTGGGGACGTCCATTAATTACGTCAACAAAATAGGGGGGAGGGGGGGTCTGAAAAAGTTTGACAATTGTTGACAAGGGGGAGGGGGGGAGGTCAAGAAAAGTTGACGTCAACAATGTTACTTTTTTAAAATAAATAATGATACAAATTTATTACAAAATTCTAGGCTACATTTGTCATGAGCCACTTACATAGCAGACATAATATATAAACATGGTTTTATGTTAATACAAATATATTAATTAAAATTACGGACGCTACATTTGACATGTTCTTTTCGTATTCATCTTGTTAGTTTGTAGATCTACGTATGAGTGGAAAGTGGAAACTAATGCAATTTTTAGCACGGCAAAATGACCGACCAATTGTAAAAAACGTCACCTTCGCTGTAGTCTAGCGAGCCATTGTGACTGGAATAACAAAAGAACATAAACACACCAACAAACATTCTGCAGAGTACGTTCAGAAACAGACACCCAGTTTTTTGCCGCTCAGTAGGCCTACATCTAAATTAGGCGCCGTTCTGTTATTGAGTCCTAAAAGGACTATGAACACCGTCCGAGAGTCGACTGCTTTAATTCAACGTCCATGGTTGAGTCTTTTCCAAGTTCCAACCCTTGAAACCATGTTTGGATCAGCGTTAGCAGGCCATCCACTCCGACATGGAAAGATATGAGTAGGCAGGCGTTGTCCTACAAGGCCGTCGCTTGTTGGGTCGGCTTGCTCTGTTCGGATTCCCCTTTTACGAACGTACATTTGCTCGAGCCATCCATGGCTTGCCTCGTATTCCTGTAATGTGGGCTGACGGTGTGTTGGCCGAGCGGATTTTGTCTGACACGGAGATGTCATCCCCTCAAGGCCACCTTTGAAAGCAGCCGTCTTTACAGGGCGTTTTGTATACCTTTCCGTACGTCGCATCAGCCCCCACCCCGAAGACGCCAGAAATCGGACAGTGGGGTAGGCCTACCTCACAGGCCCCCTCTAATGGAAGAACAGAACAAGCCGATTAATCTCCAGACTTGCAGCTCTGGATACCACGCCTCTCTCCGTCACTTACAGAGATGGGAGTGGAAGTATCTCGGCGACCGCTTGTCCCATGCATTAGCTCACTAGTCAGACTCGGGGAACCAAGTTAAAAGGTCTCAAAAAAATAAAATCAGACGAGCCCGTCTTGTGTCCAGGGCGTAACGTTTAGCGTTAAGCTAAGCTCTGTCCGGACCCGCTGCGGGAGCTCTCCACCATGCGTTAGCCCGCTGGTGTATTCTTAATGGGAACCTATCGGCGGTTTACACACTTCGCCAGCTTTGGGGCTCATAGGTACAGAAGTGAAATTAGGCGCCAGAGACTGGCGTTCGTTATTTATACAATGTAAGCGATAGCTGGGATTGGCAATAGAACTAAAAACAACAATAGGCCCTCTCTGAGACTATGTTTGAATTGCATTGAATGAAGTGTATTGTGTGAATCCAACATGGTTATTTTAAAATATTTCCTTCAGAAAAATAATTCGTGGCCCATGAAGTCCCAAATACTTAGCCTACCGTTCCTTTTAACATCCCTAATTCTGATATATAAACTAATATATTTTTGCTGACACGTTATAATAATACATTAAAATTTGGTGATTAGGCTAAATATAGTAATTTTTTAGTTTTAATTTCTAATTTTGTAAAAAAAAAATTTATGAGATAAAAATATTATATATAAATATATATAATATATATAATATATATAATAATAGTGGCGTATCAGATTGCAAGGTGTGGGTGGCAAATAGTGCAAGGTAGGAGCGGTAGGGGCAAGGAAGCCAACTACCGTGTGTATAATCATATAATGTGTGTGTGGGGGGGGGGGGGAGGGGGGCAATAATGCAAGAAGGAATAGTGAGCATATGGTTAAAATAGCAGGTTAATTTACAACTGGTGCACAATTTCCCCTTAAGCTATTTAACAATTAACATTGTACTAAAAGCTCATTACTGAAACGTACAATCAGAAAGTATTCAATATTTCTATATGTAAAGAACACTAGTAAATAAAAAGGAAAGAAATATTGTTAAAATCCTCGGATTGGAAAAACAAATTGGGAGGGGCGATGGGGGATAGTAAGCATGTTACACCCCTTTCGTGGCAAACGCCTATGAGAGTTCTATCTAGTCAATATAAAATCTTTAAAACAAGTTTTAAAATGTATTACAATTAATTATAGTAAAGATCTAGACCTTTCCGTTTTAAATCTATTTTAAACATAAAAACCAGCGTTTAATTTTTTTTTTACTTGTTATAGGGGGGGGGGGGTAACGAATTGTTGACGTAATTATATAGGGGGGGTCTCTGAAAGTTTGACAGTTGTTGACAAGGGGGAGGGGGGGGGGAGGTAAAAATCGCCAAAAAATTGTTGACGTAATTAATGGACGTCCCCTTTCCTTTTAACATCACTAATTCTGATATAAGCTTATATAGGCCTACTAATATATTTTTTTCTGACTACGTTATAATAGGTGAAATATTAAAATTAGCTCGATTAGGCTACATAGATCTATTTTATAGTAATTTTTAATTTTTAATTTCTATTTTTCTGGAAAAAAATGTAAGCTTATGAGATAAAAATGTATTAGGGCCTAAGACTTAGTATCAGTGGCGTAGCCAGGTTGCAAGGTGCAAGGTACGAGAGGTAGGGCACAGGAGAAGGCAACTAAGCTTATATACCGTGTGTAAAATGTGTGTGTGGAGTGGGAGAGGGGGGTGCAATGACACTAGAAGGAATAGTGAACATATGGTTAGAATAGAAGGCCTATTTACAACTGGTGCACAATTTCCCCCTAAACTGTTTAACAATTAACATTGTACCAAAAGCTCATTAATGAAACGAAAAATTTGAAAGGATTAAATTATGAAAAGAACAATAGTAAACAAAAAGAAAAGAAATATTGTTTAATTCCTCAGGTTGGAAGAAAATGTGGGAAAGGCGTGTGTGGGAAGGGGGGGGGGGTAGGAACAATGTTACATCCAATTTGTGGCTACGCCACGATTATATGCAATTTGTAATCCGCTGAACAAGTTTTAAAATGTATTAAAATTAATTATATTATAGGCTAGACCTTTCCGTTTCAAATCTATTTTAAACAAACCAGCGTCTAAAATTTTGTTACTTAAATTGTTATTGGGAAAGGGGGGGGGGGGGTAACAAATTGTTGACATAATTATATAGACCTTTTTAGTTTGACCCCGGAAAAGAGGCGTGGTCTTGAGACTCACTGACATATATTTCTTTTGGGGGCACAAAGATTTTTGTTTCTTCTTTCCATATAGTATTTTACTAAAGGTGTTGGGGTTTTTTAATTTTATTATAGTTGTTTTTGAACTTTAAACCATAAAAACACATGGAGACCTTAAACTAAGAATCTAAAAAAGGGAATTGTTAAAAAATAACATTTAGAGCTTCTTTTTTTTTTTAAGAAAATTTTTTTTTAGACCTGGACTCTATGCTTTGGACCTTAATATTATGGTCGATTCTATCGTGATCACTGTGTCATTACTTTTTGTTGAGTTTCTTCAATGTAAAAAAAAACAAACGTTTAGAACTAGTTTTGTATCGAAAAAATAATAATTAGGCCTATAATGCTTTTATTAGCCTACTGTCGGCTATTCAAGCTATTGCTTAACTTAGCCCTAGACCTAGATCGCTCGTTTTGATTAATATAAAGGCAAATATAATTCTAGATATATTTCATGTTAAATGTTTGATAGAGACAGAGGCAATTAGAGCCGATGCATCTTCACGAATATAAAAACCATAGCCATAGCCATATCAAATATTATGTTAAACTTTAAAAAAACATATAGGCCTATTGTTCGTAGGAAGAGGCTAATATAATAATATATATAGGCCTATTGTCGTATAGTCGGGCCTATGACCGTATGTCGGCGTAGGCCTATGTTTTCCATATTGAATATGATAGGCCTATCCTATAGGCTTATTCATATTGTCATTTCATTAGTGACTAGTCCTATGCATGAAATATTATTCAATAACAGGTCTATAACTAAAAATTCATGAAGAAAACACGCACCTGTTTGCAAATATCAAATATATAGCATAGCCTACCTTCATATTCGCTTAATTATTTCATAGCAATCGCAATCGGTTAATCAACACTTTTTTACTTTTCTATAGTAAATAGTTTCAATTGTTTAATAGTTTAGCTAGGTCTAGGCCTATTAATATGTTATAATCCCGCTTAACTACTTCTACATACAATATTTTAACGATAAAACCACAGAACAAGTCAAACAATAGCATAGGCCTATGGGACATAGACCTAGGCCTTTTCAGAATCAAACAGTGATGAGCTTAACTTTGACTTTTCAAAGGTTCTTTTGTGACATCGAAATCGAACGATAAAAAAAAATATAATAATCAAAAGTTACGATTTCTATTGCTACAAATAATAACTTAATACAATATAGCCGGGGCGATTGGGGGGGGGGGCGGTGAAGGGCAACTGGGCGGTACAAACGTACCTGATATAATTTGAACACCTCAGCTATTTGAATCGATTCGTTTTTGGATGACATATTATGTAACCACAAGTGCTGCTAAATATCTGATATCCTCCAACAGTAGGCCTACATTTATTATACTAACAAGAAATAGGAATCGCAATTACTTTTCAATGAAGTATGGGTCAGTATTTGGCAAATATGGTTACCGAGATGTCCTTTTTTTTTTCCTTTAGGAGGCGCGTCGGAGTTTTACCTCCTTGCCCCTCCTATGGGCCTTCTCGGCTTGTAAAGTTTGTATGGTATCGGCAAACGTCGCTGATCCTTGGATCAGTTTGTTCCGCTCTCTGCACAATCACTCTCACGTTAAGCATGAGAGCCGAGTGCAGACCAGCTGTAGTCCAGGCCGATCCATAAGAGAGCCTATACGAGAAAATGAGCACGCTCCTAATCTCGCAAGGCTTGGGGGAGGGGGGGGGGGAAATTGAGACTACCTACACCTGTGTGAAAAATCTAATCGAACCTGGCGGAGAAGATGTGTGCAAGATCTAATCGCACGAGGCGGAGAAGATCTACACGTTGTGTGGGGAAGCCCGAGATGTCCTGTAATAGATCATGCCACAATTAAGCGGTATAGATACGTAGTAATCATACAAACTGGGTAGTTATTGTAATGCTTGAAAATATACATATAAATTCTTTAGTGATATATAGGCCTATATTTATTTATTTATTTATTGAGGCATTTTTATATAGCGCTTACCTTGCAGCTCTAAGCGCTTTACAATTTTTACTAAAATTATAAACTATTTAAGCTACTAAAATAAATAGACAATAGCTACATCATTAAATGGCTATAAAGATAATAGCTACAGCAATAAAATTGATTTAAAAAAACAATAGCTACAACATTGAAGTGGCTATAAAACAAAGACACATTGGCACATACTGGTAATAATACAAAGGAAACATAAAAACAAACCGAGACCAGGAACGAGGCATCACAGGTCATAGGCGGACCTAAACAGATGGGTTTTAAGGGACTTTTTGAAAGTGGAGGAGGTTTCACAATGACGGATGTGGAAGGGGAGCTGGTTCCAGACGGTGGGGGCGTGGAAGAAGAAAGAACGGTCGCCGATGGTTTTGGTTTTGGTTCTTGGGATTGAGAGGGTTCTATTGTCAGTGGAAGAGTGTAGTTGTCTTGTGGGGATGTAAGGAAGCAACAGTTCAGAGAGATAGACAGGAAAATGATGGTCAGTGAAAGAATTGAAGCATAGATTGGCAGACTTGTACTTTATGCGAGTGGAGTTGCTGCATGTGTGGTTGAATGTGGTCATGTGTCTTTGCTTTAAAAATTAGTCTGCATGCTGAGTTCTGTACCCTCTGAAGTTTGTCTATGTGGTGCTGAGGAATGCCTGCGAGGAGAGTGTTACAGTAGTCAAATTTTGAAAAAATGAGTGAACAGACGAGAGTTTTTGTGGCGTCAAAGGAGAGGAGGTGTCTAATGGTGCTGATTTTTCTGAGTTCGTTGTATGCTGATCTGCAGATGTTCGTGACGTGTTTGTCCGTGGAGAGGGTGTCTGTGAACGTGACTCCAAGGTTTCTGGCAGAGGAAGAGAGTGTGATGTCAGAGTTGCCGATAGATATAGAAGAAGGAAGCAGATGGAGGGAGAGGCTTGTTTTGAGAGTGGATGAGAAGGATTTCCGTTTTGTCATCATTTAGCTTCAGTTTGTTGCAAGTCATCCAACGCTTTACGTCGTCAACGCACTCCTGCATGCGAAGGACGGTGGCATCGAGTTGATCAGGAAAGCAAGAGTCACTGATCTGAGTGTCATCAGCAAAGGACTGACTGGAGACTGAGTGGTAGCTGATGAGGGATGATAGAGGTTTAGTGTAGAGAATGAAAAGGACCGGCCCAATGACCGATCCTTGAGGAACTCCAAGAGACAGGGCTGAAGGTTTGGAAGGACGGTTGGAAATAGAGACTGTTTGAGTTCTGTCTGAAAGATAAGACTGAAACCAGTTTAGAGCTATATATATATGTATATAGCTATGTATATAGATATATAATATTTATTTAATTTTTCAATTACTTTTTACAGTTTGATCATTTCAAAGTTCTAAATGTAAGCCATTTTTTTTAGAGAAACGAGTTAATTATCTCCCTTTAATTAACAAATGTTTCCTCATTTGATTCAATAGTGATGCCGAACAAATTCTCTTTTGTAATATAACAAATATTACTGATCATTATTATTTCTTTATATAAATTCAACATTATGGTATTCATAACAAGATTTAATCGGGGCCGATTAGTGGATTAAAAAAAATTACGTTAAACAGTTAAATTGTAAGCTTAAATAAACATTTCCTGCATTAGAGTCTAATTGTTTTGTCCATTTAAAGAGTTTATATTATGTTAAAAATTATTAATTACATAAATTAATAAGTCTCTTATATTTCTAAATTAATAATACAAATACATTTGTTTTAGAATTAATTATATTTATGCTTAATTAAAATTAAGTTTGGGGGCGGTGAGCGGAAAAAAATAATTAAAAGGGGGCGGTGAGCCGACATAGGTTGAGAACCTATGACTTAAACTATTTATAAGCAGGGGCGAAGCCAGGATTTTGTTCCAGTGGGAGCTGAACTTTCGCGTGACAAAGTTACAAACTTTTTGGCGAATATAGTAGGCTTACGGATGTTTTGTAAAAAGTGATAAAAATATTTCTCCAAAATTAAATTTCAGGGGAAGGCTTAGCTCCCCCCCCCATCCCCCTCATGACTTACCCCCTTCGTCCATTTAGGATGGCCCCGTGTTGAGATACTATTTTGAGCACCTCCCCAGGTAGTGGTAAGGGGAGCACCAAAAAGACTTAGTAGCTAAGTACAGCGGAAATAAATAGGTCTACCCGCGGCGAGGACAACAATCAGAACCTGCTGTTTTGCAGGAAGAGGAGAGATCCACAACGGCTAGGCACCCCAACACTGATGAGGGGATTGTGTGGCCAGCAGGATGCACACGTTTGTTTGCGCGTCCACTCAAAACGTGCGTGCCCCGGAATGTGGAACTCTCCCTATGGACACTCGATGCCCACTAGACACTGACTTGTTTATCTAGCGACTATAATGGCAGAACTTTTACCATGGTCTTCATCGGAATATATAACGCGATATCTATATTTGTTGAATGCGCAAATCAGTTTTTTTCAGGGTTAAAGTTAAACTTGCATTAAACTTACAGGTACCGCGTCTAAACTTATCACTTGCACTGACTTGGGATGGTCATATTTCTTCTAAACATTAATGAACGTCCACTAATATATATATACAATTATATATATTACAATATAAATACAATGTATATATATTATATTATATATAATAAGATAAGATTTCTTTATTGATCCAAAAAGGAAATGTGGTTTAATTACATTGCAGTATTACAAGAACACAAGCACAACAACCAGAACAAATACAACACACACATACACACTAGTCATCTTCAAATTTGGTTCTTGATTATGCTTTAGTCAGGAGCAGCGATGATATAGTCTCACAGAATAAGGAACAAAGAAGTTCTTGTACCTTTCAGTTAGGGCTCTGATTGACAGGAGTCGGCCACTACGGGTTGATTTTACGTAGGCCTAGTTCATAGGTTCTCAACCTTTTTCGGCTCACCGCCCCCTTTTACAATTTTTTTCCGCTCACCGCCCCCCCCCCCCAACTTTCTTTTAGCGCCCCCCCCCTTCCCCACCCATCTGGACTATAGTTTCCGCAATATTTTTTAGGCGGACTAGACTTTTTGTGTGATTTATTGTCTTTAATTTACTTTTAAAAAAAACTGAAAAGGAAACATAATTTAAGAATTAATAGATAAAAATTGCCTAAACAAGAGGTTTTTAATAAATCAATATGAAAGTGAATCGTTTGCCTGGTGTGTTACTTGTAGTTTCTCTAAGCTTATATTTGTTTCAATTTTGGTTTCAAAAGCCTTAGGTCTCCACGCTTCACTATCTGCAGCTTGTATTTCATTTTTGACAACCAATAAATGGTATTAGCATAAGATCCACTTTCCACAAAAGAGAGTGATAAGTATGCAATGCAAAATTGTTGCCAAAACTCACAGACCTAGAGAAGCTGATAGACTTTCTCCCTAAGAATCGCATTTGCTTTTCAAAAACTCGAGCACCGAATCCAAGTCTCATACATTATGTTTAAACAGTCATCGTTTGCTAACCAAAGCACCACTGTGTGCAGTAGCCATCGCTTGTAGTACTCGTCAATATTTATTTTGTCACATAGTACATAAGAACAATAAAGACATAGTCAAATACATAACAAGTAAATTAGACAATTGGCAAACAATAAAAAATTATATCGAGACAATAATAGTAATACAGATATTAACAATAATTATACAAATTAAATAATAATAAATTAATTTAAGGTTTCAATGCAAAGCTGTCAAAAAAAAATCATTGAATGTATTACTTATTTGTGAACTGCTTTAATATTGAAGTAAGCGATACAGAGAATCTCTTTTTTTACTCAATTTAACTTAAGCTGAAAGTAAAGCGTGATTGTATGGTAGCGTGGACGCATCCAGTTATAAAGAAAATTGTGATGTCTTAATATAATCTCACAATGTACTCTAAATCAGGGGTCGGCAACCAAAGGTATGCGTTCCACACTTGGCACACAAAGCGATTTTCCATGGCACGCGAGAGACCCCCAAGAGGTGTTTATTTATTGAAAAAAAAACATTTTCCGGTTCTGAATGAGAGAAACTGACTGTTGAAGCCGATGTTTCTGACACATTTCAGTCAGTTGAACTTGCATTTACAAGGACCACTGCAATGGATTTGCATTGAAATTGGACATATCTTGTCGTGAAATCAATTTCAAAACGTTTTAACTATATGTACATTCATATGTTAAAGAAAATAATAAGATAGATAGTTAGGCTTTTTCAGAAAAATATCGAAGCACTCAAATTGGAGTTTTCTAATCAAAGGCAAGTCTTTCAAATTGATGGACAGATTTTTTTTATACCACATCAAACCTAACTGGTTTGATCTTACTACAAACTTCTTAGATGTAGATATCTTTTTAAGTGGAGGAATATTGGCAATTTTAAAATGGAGCAAGTTAAATTTTAAACATTTTAAAAATGGGCATCCAAATGTGCCCATTTGCGGAAAAAAAACTGTAAGGATGCTGCTTAGGAAAGTCAACTGCAATTCTTATCTTCTTGGCATTCGCTCCTTTACTTTTAGCTTTTGATTCAACTTACACTTGTGAACATATTTGATCGCACATCAAAGCTGTTTGTAAGCATACAAAGAGGTCACCTACACTTGACCGCTCATTAATTGATACTGACTAAATACATTTAAAAGAGTTTTTATTTTCATCTTCTTTAATTAAACATAAATATAATTAATTAATTCTATAACAAAATTATTAGTATAATTAATTTAGAAATATAAGAGACTTATTTAATAGCACTATATTAATAATTTCTGTACTTATTAATGTATAAAATATAAACTCCTTCAATGGACAAACAATTAAAGCAGTTAATGTTTATTTGCAACTGTTTAATGTAAATTATTTTAATCCGCTAATAATTAAATCTTGTTATGAACACCATAATGTTGAATGTATATAAAGAAATAATAATAATAAGTAATATCTGTTATATTACAAAACAGAACTTGTTCTGCATCACTATTGAATCAAATGTGGAAACATTTTTTAATTGAAGGGAGATAATTAGCCCGTTTCATTTGAGCTAATATTTCTAATGTTTTTTTTTCTTTTATAAGAAAATAAATGGTTTACAATTTATAACTTTAAAATGATCAAACTGTAAAAAGTTTGTGAAAATTATATAATATTATATGACTAAAGAATGTATATGTATATTTTCAAGCATTACAATAAATACCTAGTTTTTATGATTACTACGTATCTATACCGCTTTACGATAGCTCATAACTCCTACTCATTTATTGAAACTCATTAAGGACATCTCGGTAAAACTGAGATCAAAATATCATTAACATTAGCAGATGTCAGGGCGACAGTGATCGGTCAGCAGGGTGACAGTCCAGCCGGCTGCACACCATATTTGTCAAATACTGACCCCTACTTCTGACTTCATCCAAAAGGCATTGCGATTCCCATTTCTTATTAGTATAATAATATGTAGGCCTACTGTTGAGGGATACCAGAAATTTAGCAGAAATTTTGCGTTTACATCACATTTCATCCAAAAACTTATCGATTCAAATAGCTGAGGTGTTCAAATTATATCAGTTACGTTTGTACCGCCCACTTGCCCTTCACCGCCCCCCAATCGCCCCCGGGAATGTAAGCTCCCCCCCTAAAGCTTCTCACCGCCCCCCGGGGGGCGAAATCGCCCCGTTGAGAACATATGGCCTAGTTGTTGTGAATTGGATGCATGCTATCTTTGAGTATTTTCTCCAAATTTCAGTGGCATCGTTGTTGAAATAGTTCATCTTGGAAAGGCAGGGTCATTTGTGTAACTTTTGGCGCTCTTTTTATAAGACTATCAAAACGGCGCTTCAGTTTTAATGACATGTTTCCCTTCCTGCAAGTTATTGCATTCGTTAACATGTTTTGTATAGCTGCATTGTAAAAGTGATTTATAATGTTTTTATTTATTCCAAAGTTGCTTAATTTATACAGAGAAAAAAGTGTCTAACTTTCTTTGATAGAACTTCAAGGCGGTCGTCCCACGAAAGTTTGTTGTGTAGGGTGATAATAAGATATTTGTAGGTAGGCCTATCGACTTGTTTTAGTTAGGCTACTGATATGTCATTTATTTTTATATCTTCAATTTGTTGCTTTTCTTTTTCTGAAGTCGACAATCAGTTTCTTTGTCTTTGCAACATTTAACTCTAAAAAGTTAATAGCACACCAGTCTGAGAATTCTTTAATTATGCTCCGATACTCGGTTTCATTTTCCGAAATAAAGCCGACAATAGCGGTATCATCTGCACATTTTATGAGACTGACTGAATCGTGATGGCTTCTAATGTCGTTAGTGTATATCACGTACAGTACTGGAGAAAGCACACAACCTTGTGGAGCACCAGTACTTAGTTCTCCGATTGAGACTATAATAAGATGGACCGCTTGCTTTGATATTTCTGCTATTTGATAACTTAAAACACTCTTGTTTCGGAATTTCCGATCGCACCGCGTACTCTAGACTTCCGGTTTAGTAATTCGCTATAATTTTCTCAATGTAAAATTAAGATTAAAATCGAAAATTGTATATAGTGGAAGTCTTTAGGCAAGTTTAGGAGTCATTTAGGACAATTACGTTATTGTCTGCACACGGACAAAAACAACACTTAAGCTCTAAAAATAGAGCAAGTGGTCCAACTTATTATAGTCTTTGATAATACCACGTCCCCTGTGTTGTCTGTCTAGGTTTTTGTTCACAATTATAATAACTCAAGCAACTCGAAGTAAGTTTATGTACAATTCCACTAGTTGGTATGCACAGATAAACACAACACTGAAATTAACAGCAAAGTTCAGTTACTGTCAACAGTCTTAGGCTTTATTTAAAAACAACAAGCAATTCAACAGCACAGTGATCACAATACAATTAACACCATACGAAGGTACACTACAAACTAAATAGTAAGTAACAATTTAAAAAGAAAAAAGAAAAGAGTTTTATTTACTAAAAGAAACACCAAGATTTCCAGAAATAAATTTTTGACAACTCTATTAAAATAAGATCAACAAATAAATCTAACGCAAATGGACAATAGTTATCTAACCTAAACTCTAGCCTATATAAATCCTAACACAAAGACTATTAGACAAAAAACAAACTAAATTCCTACACAATTATTTACATATCTTTAAATCTTCACAAGATCTAAACTATAACATAATTTAAATACCAGCATCCGTAAATTACATTTCCCCAAAATCTCAACCAGATACTGAAACTTGGCAGAGAGAAGAATATAAACAGAAATATATTATCAACATATAATTACTTCACATATGACATTATCAGCTACTGAACGCGCAAAAAAATATAGAAACATTATGTTATGTAATACCAAATTTATATCAACCCAAACATATTTTACTGACACGCATTTATTGCTTATTAATAATTGACAGAGCTGACTATCGATCAAGAGAAAATTAAAGACTTTTATACAGGATCAGTATATAAAGATCTCCATACCCAACAAAAAAGAAATGAAACCATTGGGGTGTTTTGATTTAAATTAAGCAGGTGCCATTAAAGACTAACCAATCAATAATATAAAATTCCAAATCATATTATTTAAAAGGAAATTACATAAAGTATTCAAAGCAAAACAGTTAATTATGTATTATAATACTACACAATGATAGATTTGCGGTACATTATGGGTAATAGACATATATATATCATTAATTTACCAATCTATCCAAAAAGGCCATCCAGCATGTGATGCATTGAAACCTGTTTAGCCTGCCTGTAGAGCACAAAGTCTGGAGCACCTGGACATTAGAGTCCACAAACATAACACCGTTTGTTAGCATTTGTTAGCCAGATGGGTCTAATAGGTCTATGACAAAATCTCCAATAACAGGAGCTAGATGATAGGAACCAGGGATACTAAAATAAATTATTCTTAACATAAAAACACTAGTCTCCCAAACCAGTATTTGTTCTGAAGCCATCTTAAAGTCCAGGCAAAAACATGAAAACTGTACTCACGAGCTAAAGGCCTATATATTATATTGCACTTGAAAAGGAGAAAAATTAATGTTTAAACAATGACATGTATTTTATAAACATTCATTTAATAAAAAACAGGACAAAGATTACAATAATGTCAATACTACAATCACTACTATAATACAGTGTATTAAAGTCAAAATTGCAATTTAATAAAATTAATTTGATATATATGACAATTAAATAGGAATAAAAATTGTTAAACAATGAAATCCTTTTTATTAATATTAATTCAATTGTTAAAATATGGACATAGATTACAATAAAACTAATACCACAATTAGATTTTTATATTATTTAACATTTTTTTTAATAATCAAAATTAATTATTTTAGTTGTAATAAGATTTCATAAGAACTATATGTGACACTAAACACTATTATAATATTTCAGTTGGCTACTTATCCTCCTGTAATTTTTTTTTATTTTCTTCTTCTTGAAAATAAGTACCATGAACCCTTTACATTATTACTAGACTCTAGATCAATGATTACATTACAATCCTGATGTTTCATGGTGTTAAAAAAGAATGTATAAAAAAACATTTAAAAAGACAACTATTCGCCACTTACATGTATCTAGTTTGTTTATGGATTACAGCAGACGCAATAATGTTGTCTATATAGATCTAAAATATTTAGAAAGTTTAATAAAAACATATTGAATTTGATTTTGTCAAAATTCTCAATTCGACCATAGGATTGCCAAACATGCTTATACTATATATATTTGTGTTGCTGCCGATGACTGAACTTCAATTTGGCCTAACTTGAACTGAATTCTTTTTAACCAGGTTAAAAGGATAGAAGAATTAAATGAAGCCTGGTCTTTTGTAGGGTGAGGAGGTTCCCAGTACTGACAGTTTTGTAATCTGACCTGAAGATGTCCGGGAAGCTAAAAAATCAAGAAAAAACGTTAATTACATTTTTTGTACTTTTATTCATAAATCCTTTTTAAATAAAAGGCAAATTATAACTAACTTGTGTCATTTGTGTACACTGGACTTAAAATACTCAATATAATATATAATTAATATAGCTTTCCATATGCGCCAGGATCTGACTTTTCAAAAACAATGTGAATTATGTCCCGCTGTATAGTGCAGAGACCTAAGTGAAAACGAAAACAGCCGCCAGGAAAGGTAAAGTCGGATAAATCTTCAGATTCGTAGGTGATTTTCTGACAAAGGATCGGCCCAGCAATTTTCCAAAGAGTTCTAGATGCCGTCCACTAGCCACAGGCTATACGCAGGTCAATGTGGCACCGTTGAGCTACCGGTAATTTATTTAAAACTATACCAAGAATTATTTAACTAAATATCAGCAGTAAATTATTGACGTTGACATTTTGAGTTGCCAGATGTCCGGTTTTGTGCGACACAGTTTTGTATTTCAGTAAATTATCTGGCTTAAAATAGGTCACACAAAGAAGAAAACCGGACAGATATAAGAATATATACTCATCTTTCCTATGGCCGAAATACACGGAAGGGGAGGAATGAGAAAGCTCCCGGTATTTATATTAGATGTGACGATTGAGTATATCAAACAGTATAATAATTGCCATATTTCGGCTTGATTAAGATTAAGCTAGATTAGAAGCTAGTATCAGACTCTGTATCTTAAGTGGTGGTCAATAAATATATGCAATAGTGGATGCATGTAAAAGTAAAGTTCCCGTCGGACCGAATTGATCCATAGGTCCGATGAAGCAGCGTTCACCAGTTTCTGTGACCACGGCATAATAGGTGATTGTGTTGCCAGCACTATGCACAACCGCCTTTACTTTACCCCAACTAAGGTCAGGTACCCATCAGAGCTGGGTAGACCTCGGGACACCTTCCAGACCCGGGGAAAAAATCCAAGCCTTCACCAGGATTCGAACCCAGGACCTTCGGTACGCTAGCTGAACGCTCTGCACCGTGTCCCCGGATGTATGTTAATTCATTTGGCATCTTTCGTTTGATAATATCTTATTTGATGAATAATAAGTCTGATCCATTTATTATTCAATATTGATTGTTTGCCATCTTTACTTATCCAAAGGCACAAATTTGCTTTTTTCCCCTAAAAAGTTTAGCTAAATAGGCTAAAAGCAAGTGGCCACCAAAAAATAGTTACACACACTGCCACATGACTAGTGTGGCTAGTGGCCGGTCATTTAGAAAAAGTAACTCGTTAATCTAATACAAAAGGCTCAATGAACCCTTTCTACTTTGGCCGATGGTTCATTGACGGTCACTGACTGCCGTACCTCGGATCCCTGCTAGATTTACAAATAATTAAACGTTGTTTGAGGAGGGGGATAATAAATGAAGGTTACGTAAAATTGATTTGCGATGTTTCATTTAACGTAATTACGTTAGTATTTAAGATGGTTGTATCTGAAGGGAGATACTGTGCTGGGAAGTAGACAGTACGTCTTTAATTAATGAAGACCTTAACAGCTTGCTACAGACAAGAGCTCTCAGTTAGTTGGGCCCCTTCGACAAAAATGCATCCAATGAGTCCGTTTCTGCAAATAAATACACCTACAAATCAGTTATAAGGCTCTTAAAATGATTTAGGTCTTACATGTCTACTAAATTGATCTTTTCCAGAGACAACATTGTTTCAAGCCATTAACTGCATTTAGTAGACAAAAGTGTAATCATACAATTACTTTCATTTAAAACAACAGAAAGTCTATGTTGCCTTTTTTAACGTTGTCATTGTTACCGTTTTAGCAGTATTGCCATATTTACTTTGCCATTTTTACCGTTGTCATATTTACCTATTTTTTTTACCATTTTGGATATTTTTTACTGAGCACAATAACATTTGGATTGTTTAAGAGGCTTTGTGTCTCAATCGAGGACCAGTTCGTTATGCAACGGTTCTGTGTAAGTATTGTCATACTTCTTGCCAGATTTGATCATGGTTCATTCAATCATTTGGCATGTCTTGTCATTAAAGGTAAAAAAAGACAAACGTAAGATGGTAGACTGTTGGTTTTATGCAGCATGTGTTTTGCTTACAACGTCTCTTGCTAGTTAACAACAGGTCACACTATTTATACCACAAGATGCAGCTGTCAGTCACCCTCGCGGTTCATACAGGTAATGGAGGTAGTGTTTCACTACATTTAGCCATCGTGTTTTAGAGAGACCAAGATATGAGAATGAGAATAAGCTTAAGGAAATCTTGTCGATTACACTCAGTGTGACAGAATGTCTGAGTAAAAACATCAAATACCTTAATGTAATGGGCTTTGTGTAAAAAACAACAAACAAATTCATAAAATAGTTACTGTTAACAATTATGCTGAGTTAAAATAACGTGATGCCTATATAAATGTATAAATTAGACAAAGTGTTCGCCAACTAACCTGTGCATGATAGGCAAATAAAATTGACGTCCACATTGGAAACAACTGTAAAATAACAATGTTACAATTTACGAATTAATATATTTTGTAGTAATGTGTAACTAAAGAACATCTAATTTACATCTTTACACTTTTATATAAGATTTTTTGCCCCTCTACAGCGTCCGCATTCACATTAACCAGAGCAAGGATAAACGTAGGCAATAGGCAACATTTGAATAAACCAGGATTTCAATGCCGCATTAAAAAATATCTGACTCTTTCGCCGGTTCTGAGAAAACAACGTTGGCCTATAAATTGTAATAGAAACGCAATATTAATTCCATAAAAAAAAATTACAAGTTAGAATTAAGGTATTCGAGTAGCCGAGATTCAGGTTAGTATTAAGTTAAGGTAACGCGGATTTCCACATGAACCCAGAACCCAGTTTTAATGAGACCCCCAAAACCCGTTTTTAATTGTGGGATCAAACATTTGTAATAACTAACGTTACAACTAATACAAAAGAACAACATTTTGTTTAAAATGACAATGTATGAAATAAAACGCTTGACATTAAATTACCATCAAATTTAAAAGTTTCGGATTTGCTCTACAATAAAAAAAAATGACAAACACAAACATGTTAATCTTTTAGGCCAGGGGTCGGCAAACGTTTGCTTATAGTGTGCCAAACTAGGATTTTTAAATCATTCAGCGTGCCAACAGCGTGAAAGTCAAACTGCTCAACTATATTATTTAACAAGACAATTTATTTAGTGCCGTAGCAAGACCAATGTCAAAAGAAAAGGAGCGTAATAGAGAAAATCATTAAAACGTTTTATATTTTAAAAAAATTAACGTGTTTGTTATTATTATCATCTTTAAAAAAAATCTATTAATTAGCTAATACACAATTTCATTACTCGACTTACACATTAATGAATTTAATCTTTTGAATTTAGTTGTCAAGATATTATTCTAGTAATAGCTATAAGGTCTTTATAGTTTGATCTCAGCATAGACTAACTGAGATTTACTAAACTATTATTTAGAACACATGCAACTATGTAACTACAGTCAAGCGGAAGAGATAGGCTACGTAGTCATCAAACGAACTGGGTAGTTAATGTAATGTTTAAAAATGTACAATAAATTCTCTAGTCATATAATATTTATATTATTTTGGACTATCTTTTATAGTTTGATCATTTTAAATATATAAATTGTAAATCATTTTTTAAAAAAGAAAACAAAAATAAAATGAAACATATTAAAAATAGTAACGCAAGAAAAAGTTTTTAATTATCGCCCTTCAATTACAGTCTGCAAAATTGATGTCAATAATGCTGATTAGAGACCGACCGATACTCGGTTTCGGCTTTTTCATCGGCGCCGAAAATAGACAAAAACCCTTTTTTTGGCGTGGATTCGGTTTCGGCCGAAGACAAAAGGTTAGTTTTCGGTTTGTTTACGGTTTCGGCCGAAACTGATATTGACTTTCGGTCATCAGCCGAATATCTATTTTAACTTTCAAAGTTCAAAATGCTACGCTAATGTTGCATCTATAAAGCTTACTTTTCTTATTGATACTTTCATTTACTTAAAACTGTTGCGAATTAACTCTGTGTGTGTGAAGTAGGGATGTTAAACGAAAACCGGATTTCGGGAGGAAACCATTTATAATGGTGTCCCATGATTTATTTATCTTTTTATCTGAAGAAATATTTGTAAATCCTGTTTGATTAGCATAAAACAATTCCTTAACATTATATTCCTTGCAAACACTCGTTTGTCAGAGGGGACTTACAGTTTGTTATTTTTTTCGAATTCCGAAAATTGCTTGTGAATTTGCGATACAAGCACATACAACAGATAATGCAGATGTTAACAATAGTCGTCGGTACAGACATTTGATCTACGTATTCGAAAACAAACAAAAATGGAATTTACACTGATGCTGAACAGACAAACAGAACGATAGACGTAAGGTTGTAAGATACTTGGACTTCAAAAGGAGGACATAGAGAGACAAAAAGAATGACATATTTAATGTTTCACAATCCACAATCAGTTCAGTTTTATTACATTAATTGTCAATAATTGTATATTAGTCAAATTGACCCAACATTTTATTTAATGTAGACTGAGAAGCAGCTTGGGCAAATAAAAAAAACTATTTTGCAAAGCATGTAAGGTTCTTTTCAAAACGGTTAATTTTCTTGCCGGACGTCTATCAACCCTAGATAGATATGTCTGGGATTATTATTATAATGTGTGTAACATATAGATATAACAGCCACTGATTTATATTATAATTATAAAGGTCTAAATTCATGACACTACAGCTTTTGACTTCTGCTAATCCAAAATCAACTATGTTTTTTTTTTACAAAGATTTCACCACGTTATATGGATTAATGGTCCTTCGTATTATTTTTTATATAATCAATTCAAATTTGTCTTTCCCAAACTATAACTTACTTTGCCCGGAGGCGGAGAGGGGGAACAGAAAATGGGTAAAAAAATCGGATATTTAGAGCCGAAAATAGGTGTTGAGAAAAAAAAAGGATATTAACATCCCTAATGTGAAGTAGAAGACTGAAGTTAATAATAAGGAATTATTTAATCACTCCAAAGAAAGGTTTACTCAAATAGAGTGCCCATAAACTAGTTAATATTACACATAAATGTGCAATCTTTTGAAATCATTTGTTTCGCATCTTCGGTTTCGGCCGAAGTTGTACTTAAACTTTTGGTTTCGGCTTCGGTTTCGGCCGAAAGTCGATGTATAATATTCGGTATGTTTTCGTTTTCGGACGAAACTAAAAATTTGGTTTCGGTCGGTCTCTAATGCTAATGAGTTAATTGTTTTAATATAACTAGTGTACTTCTAAAAACGCTCATCTATCTTAATTTGCCTTAATTTAGGGAAAGAGTTAAATGTTTTGAAATGGATTTCACGGCAAGAAATTTCTAGTTTCAATGCAAATCCATTCCAGTGGTCCAACTCTTCAAGTGCTTTTCGACGCCGTTCTACTAAATGCAAGTTCAACTCACTGAAACGTGTCAGAAACATCGGCTTCAACAGTCTGTTCTCCTCATTCATTATAGGATTTTTTTTCTATTAAGATACACCTTAATTGCTTCCAGTCAAGAAACGAATCTATCCAAGACTTTACCTATACTCCGTATTATTTTCTTCTAGAAGAGACTTGAAAAACAATCAAATTGACTATATTAACAATATATTCAATTACAGATCGCAAGTCTAATGATGAGAGCTTTGCATACAAGCTTTCCTGAACTAAAACAGTCGACGTCCAGTGTGATTTCCAAGTAGTTCGCGACGCAGCACCCATTAATTATGCTGATATTAAAATATATTCTTGGAGGGCTCTCGAGTGCCACTGAAAATCGTTCTGCGTGCTAAGTTTGGCACGCGTACCTTAGGTTGCGGACCCCTGTTTTAGGATATTATAAAACACTCAAAAGATTTTCGTTTATTTTGAGCGTCAACGTAAGCTATTATCAATAGACTATGCCAAGAAAAAATATTTAACTTAATGGGCCACGTAAGGAAACTTCGGATTTTAATGTTAGAAATGAAAATGAATTTAATATATATTAATTTAACTAATAGCCATAAACAGGCTAAACTAGGAAAGTTCAAATATGTTTAAATATCGTATTTTAAGAAGATCAACTATAAATAGATTAATGATAGCCTATACAAAAAGTGCATTACATAACAAATTTTTTTTTATGAATTAAAGATTATTAAGTTTTTTGTTAATAAAAAAAAACTTTCCAAATTTTTTTATTAACCCGGCAGAACCCGGTACCTTGTACCTGTTTCTGAAAATATTTAGCACAATTTGTGCAAGCAACAACAACACACATACATAATCGTAAAACGTACATTGTCTGAACTTTCATCATTAAGATATTCTGATTATTGTAGCGCGGTTTTTCAACATGCAGAAAAACTCGTTCGGTGACAGGTGATATTAAAATTGAGTTTTGAAAATCGTTAGAATTTTTTTTCTAGTAATACAAAAATTAACATGTTCGTGTTTTTCTTTTTCAACTTGTCCTTTTGCGTTTTATAGGAAATCCAAATGTGAATTACTATATACAAAATGATATGGATAAAATATTATTAGTCCACCTAGTTATGCAAAGCCAAATACCGTACTATATATTTTATTATTATATATTTTTTTTTGCACTTAAGCATACAGCCTCCCTACACAATAATTACTGTAAATATAAGATTCATTTAAATGTATTGAATAAAAAGAAAGCTTACTTTAGCTAGTACCGAAGAATTACATTCCTGTAGTGCTTCCATCAGACCCAAAAAGTGAAGATTAACCATCTCTGCCAACTAGAAGAACAAGAAAAAGAGTTGACATGTTACGTTTATATTGAAAACTTATTTAGCATAAACAATTTAAACGATTAGTAGGCTATTTAACACATATTTTTTCTTTCAGCGTAAACATTATACATTATTTGGACCATGTTTGCTTTTAATATGTGCTTGCATTTTAGTAAGATAATTGGTCTAAAGTTTTCAGGCTTCATCTCGCTGTTTTAATGTTTATATATTGGCCATATTATCCCTATCACAAAGACGATCCCGACAGGACGCAAGATCCAAAAGAGGGGCAGATGTAGCCTCAGATTACCATTCAGTGATGGGAACTTTTAAAGTCAAGCTTCAAGCTAAGAGGGACACAGCCAATCGACCCCACCCAGCGGTTGAAAGAGAAAAACTGTAAAGACACTTTCTTAACTTTCCTTAACAACATATTTGATGTACTTAGCCTATTGACTGAAGAAACAACCCTAGAGGAACACTGGAGCAGCTTATGAGACACATTGACCTACACATGCCAAGAAGTGCGGGCAAAAGAGAGTGGAAATCCAAGGACTATCTGCTGAAACATGGCAGATAATTAAAAAACAGAAGAGAAATAAAGCCACAAAAAACAACACCAGCGAGAATGAAGAGGTCAAGAAAGTCCTCCGAGATTAGTTTGCGCAAACCAACAAAGAAATAAAAGAAAAGTGGCAGGAAAGACAAAAGGCTCATCTATGAAGAGCTTGCAACAAAGGCCGAACAAGCAGGAGAAAAAAAAGTGACCTCAGCACCGTATACAAGATTACGAGGAGACTTTCGATCAAGAAGACGAACTTGTGCAAACTAGTTAAAGACAAAGAAGTAAACCCCATTAGCAAAGAAAAAGACCAGAGACAAAGATGAGCTGAACACTTTGTGGATCTCCTTAATCGCCCCCCCCCCCCCACCCAACCCCACTATTGGTAAGGCCTGGCGGCCTGACATCCCACCTGCAAAATCACAGCTTAGAGTCGATATCTTGAAGAGTCTGAAAAATGGCCCTGAAGGAGTCCCCCCCCCCCCAGAGGCACCTAAAGCAGGCCCATCGACCACAGCCAATATGTTGCTGCTTCTACTTCAGAAAATAAGGAGGGAAGGCAAAGCACCAGCAGACTGGAAAAAGGACCACGTGGTAAAACTTCCCAAGAAAGGAGACCTAGGATCATGCAAAAACTGGCGTGGTATCATGCTGCTATCAGTACCTAGCAAAATACTGACCCGCATTATTTTCGACCGGGTGAAGGACGCAGTGGAAGAAAAACCTAGACCTGAACAAGCTGGCTTCAGGAAATACAAATCATGCACAGACCAGATAGCAACTCTCCGAATCATCATCGAACAATCCCCAGAGTAGCCGTCAACGCTGAATCTAAACACGAACGTAAAGTCAGTGCTTCTCTACGGCTCAGAGTCCTGGAGAGTCACCAACACAACAAGCTCCAAACCTTCGTAAACGGCTGCCTCCGCAACATACTAAAGAATCGGTGCACAGGAAACGTCAAGAACACCGATTTGTGGCGGCAAACAAACCAGGACCCCCTTGAACAGCAGATCGCCAGGCGAAAGTGGCGTTGGATTGGGCAAACCCTACATAAACCCCAACAGGACATCACCCGACAGGCTTTGCAATGGAACCCCCAGGGAAAGGGACGGGTTGGTCGCCTGAAGACAACCTGGAGACGATCCTGCGAGGATGAAATGAAAAGATGCAAATTTCATGGGGTGAACTAAAAAAAAGGCTGTTCAGAATCGAGTGCACCGGAGAGCTGTTGTGGACGCCCCATGTTTTAAGAGGAACCAAAGGAATTAAGCAAGTTAAGTAAGCAATGTTCGCCCTGTTAGCCCTGTTAGCTCTGTTAGCTCTGTTAGCTCTGTTAGCCCTGTTAGCCCTGTTAGCTCTGTTAGCTCTGTTAGCTCTGTTAGCCCTGTTAGCGCTGTTAGCTCTGTTAGCTCTGTTAGCTCTGTTAGCTCTGTTAGCTCTGTTAGCTCTGTTAGCCCTGTTAGCGCTGTTAGCTCTGTTAGCTCTGTTAGCCCTGTTAGCCCTGTTAGCGCTGTTAGCTCTGTTAGCCCTGTTAGCGCTGTTAGCTCTGTTAGCCCTAGTGAACAACTATTACAGAAGATTACAAATTAAAAAAAACATAAATTAGTTTTATATATTCTTATGTAGGTATATGTAGCGTAGCCAGGGGTGGAGTAGGGGGAGCGCCCGCTCCCCCTACGACCATTTTCGAAAAAGAAGAGCCTTTTCGGGAAAAATAATTTAATAATTTTAGCAAGCCATGAAGCACAATTTATACTTTTTCTAATATTTCAAAAAAAATTTAATTGCATTTCAACAATTTAATTTGTTCCACTATGATTAATGAACCTTGTTAGATCTAGTTAATTTTAGTTTAATTTAATTTGATACGAAGTGAATGTCACACTCTAGTGCAGGGGTCGGCAACCTTTCGCTAACAGTGTGCCAAACTAGGATTTCTAAGTCATTCAGCGCGCCAACAGCCTAAAAGTCAACCTGCTCTATTATACTTGTTTTCTTATAAGACAAGTAGGTAATTTAAATCCGTAGCAAGACAAAGGCCTAAAGCAAAGGAACTCTATAGAGAAAATCGTTAAAGCGTTTTATATTTAATTTTAAAAAATAATGTGTATGTGATTATCATACTTTTTATTAGCATTTATATCAAATACCAAATGATATTACCAAACTTAAACATTTATGGTAACTTATCTTATACTATTTTTGTAAAGGTTATCATTAGTTGTCAAAATGCATAACTTTTAACTGCTTATATTTATTATAATAATATTTTATTCTCAGTTAAACTGAGTTGTTCTTTAATAATTTTTTTAAGGAGTGAGTGACAAGACTGACCTGACAGTCATTGTCGTTTAGAGGAATTGATACAAAGTGATCATACAAACTAGGTAGTTAATGCAATGTTCAGAAAATGTGCATATATTATAGGCCTATAATAGTCATATAATATTTATATAATTTTCAACTACTTTTTGACAGTTTGGTCATTAGAAAGTTATAAGTTGTAGACCATTTAGTCTTTTATAAAATAAAAAAACAACAACAACATAATATTAGAAATATTCGCGAGAAAAAAGTAGCTAGTTATCTCCCTTAAATTAAAATAAATATTCTAAATTTGATTCAATAGTGATGCAAAACAAGTTATGTTTTATAATATAACAAATATTACTGACTAATTATTATTTCTTTACATAAACTAGCGTTGTGGTATTCATTACAAGATTTAATTATTAGAGGTATAAAATTAATTTACGTTATTAAACAGTTATAAGTAAACATTTCCTGTAGGACTGACACCTGTCTAGCTATACGTAAAAAAATATTTTTAGCGTATTTGAGATTTGTACATATTGAGACAGTTTAACCATTGCTTTCATAATAAAATACAGTTGTTACACAAGATTTGAGCTTCACAATTCTTATATAACACATTCGAAAACGATGTTTAGTTCATTTCAGAGCACTGTTTTCTCTCTTTTTACGTTTTTTCTCATTTTTTGTATTTTTTCTAATTTTTCTTCGGTTATTTTACTATTCCTCTGTAAATAATCATCGCATAAGGTTAAAAGTTAACAGTTTTCTTTATCACTATGTTTTCTTTAATCCCATGCATGATTTTAAAGATTCGTAGATAACTTTTTTTTATTTTTGAATTTTCATGTGTCAATAATATGCACATTTTTTTATGCTGTTTTAGTAGAAAATGTATAATTTTATAAATAATAAAGCTTTCAGTATAATCATGCATGGAAAGATAGACAATTATAAATTCAAAGCAATAACAGAAAACAGAATTGAATTATCTTCTTTGAAAAAAAAAGTTAAAGGAACTTTTATAAAACTGTTTGTCGGCCATTTTTATGGTTGCTATGGCAAAAAAAAAATATAAACAATTTTTTTTTCACCCCTAGTATACATAAAACACACAGCTGAATCTGATTGGGTAATTTAAAATTGTCAGGTACGGGAAATTAAAAAAATAATTCTAGACAGGTGTCCATTCAACCTTAAGGAATTTATCTCTTAAACAATTTTGCACATTTCGATGCCCATGTCATTCAAGGCTTAAAATTCAACTGGCTACGTTTTAAAATCGCCAATATCCCTGCACTTAATAAAAAAAAGTATCTACATCTAATAAGGTCGTAGTAAGATTAAGCCAGATATGCTTGATTAGGTATGAAAAAATCAATTTGCAAGTCTTGAAACTCCGCTTTGAGTGCTTCTGAAAAAGCCCAACTATATAATATATGCCTTTGTAAAGGGAAGTACATATAGTTAAATGCTGTGAAATTGATTTTATTAAATATAAATATTACTGAAAAATATAATCTAGTTGTTTTTGTTTTCATCAATAATAAAACACCTCTTGGAAGTCTCTCGCGTGCCATTGAAAATCGCTCTGCGTACGAAATTTGGCACGCGTGCCTTAGGTTGTGAACCCTGCTCTAGTGGATACCAGTTCATAAGCAGAAACTTAGATTGTTCAGGAACGGCCAACCGTTTGTGCCTAACTTTTACGGTGATGTATCAGTGCAGGGTTCCCACAACTTTGGATTACAAAATTTCCATGACATTTCCAAAACTTTTCCATGATAATGAACAAAATTTCCAAGACCCTTTTTTTGAGTAAAAATCCCGAAATATACCAATGAAATCTATATCTATAAAAAGTCAGTGTTTGCAAGTAAACCGATCCCCATTGGTCAATTTAAAAACATGTGAGTTTTGTGTCACTGATCTAGGCCTAGGCCTAAATAGGCCGAGTGTCTAATAATTTTTCACAAGGGACATGTGACTTTACTAGCTAAGAGGTTAACGTATCGGGCTGCCATGCGGGCGACCCGGGTTCCATTCTCCAGTTAGTCTATACCTTTTTTTCACAAAATTTTTCAATTAACATTACTTTTAAAAACAAAAGACATTGTAAATCTACGGGCAATTTAGAGTACATAAAAATACTTGCCTATTTTGTTACCCGATTAGGGGGCCTACAATATTTATTTTAAATTATTTTCCTAAACGTCTTCAGTAAAAAAAAATAATCTTTTTATTATTATTAGATTTATAGCTTTCTTTTAATTGTAGTTTATACAATTTTTATATGCACCTTATACAGTCCTGTTTTTTTTCCCAACCGGGCAACGCAGGGCAATTTAGCTTGTATTGAAATAAAACTGTTTACAATAAAAAAAAATGAAGTTAAACAAGAAAACAAAAGAGAGTAGTAAAAAACAACAATATTAATAATAAAATAGGGAAAAATAATAAGACATCACCAATAGAGCAGACCAATTAATTTCCAGCTTGATCTATTAGTAAATCAGATTGTGACAGACTATTAATAATGAAAACTTTATAATACTGTATTGATATGTAGCACAAGTTATGCATTTACAATTGGAAAGAAAATAACTAGTAGGCCTATTGTTTGTTATTAATGTAAATAGTTTAAAGTTTTAATTAATAGCAATCTGTGTATTTAACTTTACAGAATATCAATAATTATAAAGCTAAATACTGTAATAAAGGCTCTATAGCCTAGGCCTAGTACTAGTAATAGGCCTAAATAGTAGGATACTAGTAACTAACAGACCTACTAAAAATGTTAGTAACAGGCCTCTTCATATTTAGCCTATACCTTATAATGTATAGCCTATCCTTATATGATCATAGGCCTATAGCTAACCTAATACTACATAATAGTGAGCAACATGACAGGCTATGCACTATGCACTGCTATGCACTGCTATGCCGCTATGGTATAACTATAGGCTATAGTATAGGCCTACGCATTTTTTAGAAAATATAACAAATTTTCGGTAGTTATTTTGACCCACATTTTTTTTTCTTTAGTCCTAGTCCTAGTGCCCTAATAGACTATTCAACTTTTGTTTTTTAATAGTCAGTCGAAAAGTAAAAGAGTAAAAAGCGTTTATAATACAGATATGTAGACATCTAGACCTAGAGCTAAAAATGTGACGCTTTCCAAGAAAATATAATAGGCCTACTAGATGTCGATGTCACACAAAATTGTATTTTAACAAATGTGATACCCGGTAATCATTAATATATCATAAGTAGGCCTATTCATAAGGCATGGCTGGCAATGCATCGGTAGGCCTAGAGATTCATTGTTTTTGTTATTTATTTTATATCGGGTCGTTTTTGAAATCGCTATATTTTTTTATGAAAATAGGTTGTAATCGGACTTTAGCGGCCACGTTTTAACACGAAAACGTTTAGTAACAACCAGCTTTGGCTATCAAATATCAGCGTAGGCATAAGGTGCAAGTGCAAACCATGAAAGTGAAAGTAATCAGCCCGCGATGCGCTTTCATTAACGGAAGAACAAAAGAAAAAAAAATGGAATAATCTAAACGATCCACTTCTTGCATCATGGATTTTTGTTTTTTTAGCGGTTAAAAAAATATTAAAACTTGTACTTATAATGTTCCGAAAATCGGATTTTTAAGTTTTTTGTCGGAATGGGTGGAATGAGGGGTAAAAATCTGTAAAACTCCGAGAAAATCAAAAGGGTTGACAGGTCTGTTAACTTATCTAGTCTAGCAGACACCAAACTGTGGGGGAAGGAGAGAAAGGGAGGAGTGGCAAGCATAGGCTGGTACCATCTTCACCGGACCGAAAAAAGCGAGACAAGAGAGCTTCCCGTAATTTACACATGAGAGGTTTGCAAGAAAAGCGGAATTAGCATACCGGGTATTTATAATTTAGAGATGCGCGTGTTGGAAAAGAAAAAAAATCAGGTTCAGAGAAATTTTGCAATAAAATTTCTAAATTAAAAAATTCCAAAACATTTCCATGATCTAGTTATCAAAATGCATTTTTCCAAAACTTTTTCATACTGGAAATGGTCCTATCAATTTTCCAAAACTTTTCCAAAATTCCATGATCCGTACGAACCCTGATCAGTGGTGCGTGGATACAGCGAGTTAGTTCTCTGAGCCCCAAAAGAGTACGCTCGCTCGCATTCTCAAAAAAGGTGGGATTCAAGTCTGGTGAACTCACCGAAAAGTAATAATGTGACTTAAAGCGCGCTGGCTTTCTCCTTCTCGGCCGTTTACGTGTAGTGATCAAAAACATGGTTACATAAACTTCCCACAGAATTAAAAAAAAATAACAAAAGAAGAGAAGTAACTTTTTTTTAAAAAGAAATTCCGTTTGTTAAGGATATAACCGTCGGGCGTGGTCTTACGGTGGTCTTGGCGTGGTGCTTTAATAGCTGAGAGGAAAAAATTAGAAAAGAATAGAGCGGTCTTATAACGTACCATATAGACAGTGTTTTGTAATTGACACATAGATAGGCCTACAGTAAATACAAATGTTGAAACTCTTTTTTTTTAAATCTCTTTAAAAATGTATATAATAGCGATTTATCTCGTCTTTCAAAATTAAAACGAAGAAGAATTCAGTCCTATAGAAGCATTCGCATTGATTCTATAAATACTTTTCGAAACTAGATGTTCATCCCGAAAATGAGCAGTAGCCTATAACTAAATGCAATCTGTATCGGACAGCCCTTTCATCTGAGTAGGAAAGCCCTCTTAAGACACATACTCTTTATTGTCTTATCTAAGGGGGAAAGACTTCGATAATCTGAACCAGACTAGAATTTCCAAATCGATTGAGGCAGAGATTTCTCTCCTGATACCACCCTATCCGTACTGAACCAGACTAGAATTTCCACATCGATTGAGGCAGAGATTTCTCTCTTGATACCACCCTATCCGTACTGAACCAGACTAGAATTTCCACATCGATTGAGGCAGAGATTTCTCTCCTGATACCACCCTATCCGTACTGAACCAGACTAGAATTTCCACATCGATTGAGGCAGATATTTCTCTCTTGATACCACACTATCCGTACTGCCAATGTGAAACGTGGGTTGCCGTCCCCACTCATTTTTATATAGCAATCATATCATATAAAATCATATAGTCACCTTCTAAACAATGCTATTTTATTTCACGATAACTCGCTCCATGATTATCTGAAGCGGACTATTTTAGACGAATGTACCCACCCATGGCCCATCTTCTTGTAGCCCAAGCCATCTGAACGAGAAGACATGATTGGCTGTCTCAGACTGAATGATCTGTCAGTAAGACTTATTAGTTTAGTCCTGCACATATAAGGTAGACAGATTCATTATTACACACAGAGAATTTAACAACACTTAAGTTTTTTTTACGCAAGACCTTTCCACTATAGACAATGGGCTTAGGCCATTCATAACTTTTTATTTATGATACTCTGTTCTGAATATCTGACTATGATGATTTTCCATTTTCATACACTGTGTACCGATGGATATTTGGTCTGAGAAAGCATCGATAGTCGCGTGGTCAATCTAAACGTGCAGACTATGTCTGCATGCATTGATGAATATTAGTTACGCATGCAGGAAGCCGGAAGTGAAACAAAAACTTGTCGCCGATAAGACCTGCGCTATTTGCAACCAGTAAACATGACTGCAGAGTAACTTAGTGATTTATGCCAATAAACTATTCGTCGATTTCCTCTTAAAATTATTTTGCGTTATTATAATTGCATATACAGGGTGGGCGAATAAAATGTTAGGCTACCACTTTTTATATTCTTACAATTTTCAAAATTACTAAGATTTTTGTTTCATTTTCAGGAATATTAACAACGAAACACTATAAGTTCTCACCCCAATGGATCGAAAGCAATACACAATTACAGATTCAAATCCAAGATTTGTAGGCCTATAGGACAGTGTTGATTCCGACGGTTATTATTATTTTATCTTTTAAAATGTGGAAATAGTGTAGGGAAACCTTATGTTATCCTTTATAGATTGCTCTATACAGCAAAAAAATAGCGTTTTATCCGTGATTTAAATCTAGTCTTGCATTTAGAATGGTGTTTAAATAATGTTAAGTCTTGCATTTAGAATGGTGTTTAAATAATGTTAAGTCTTGCATTTAGAATGGTGTTTAAATAATGTTAAGTCTTGCATTTAGAATGGTGTTTAAATAATGTTAAGTCTTGCATTTAGAATAGTGTTTAAATAATGTTAAGTCTTGCATTTAGAATGGTGTTTAAATAATGTTAAGTCTTGCATTTAGAATAGTGTTTAAATAATGTTAAGTCTTGCATTTAGAATAGTGTTTAAATAATGTTAAGTCTTGCATTTAGAATAGTGTTTAAATAATGTTAAGTCTTGCATTTAGAATGGTGTTTAAATAATGTTAAGTCTTGCATCTAGAATGGTGTTTAAATAATGTTAAGTCTTGCATTTAGAATAGTGTTTAAATAATGTTAAGTCTTGCATTTAGAATGGTGTTTAAATAATGTTAAGTCTTGCATTTAGAATAGTGTTTAAATAATGTTAAGTCTTGCATTTAGAATAGTGTTTAAATAATGTTAAGTCTTGCATTTAGAATAGTGTTTAAATAATGTTAAGTCTTGCATTTAGAATAGTGTTTAAATAATGTTAAGTCTTGCATTTAGAATGGTGTTTAAATAATGTTAAGTCTTGCATTTAGAATGGTGTTTAAATAATGTTAAGTCTTGCATTTAGAATGGTGTTTAAATAATGTTAAGTCTTGCATTTAGGAATGGTGTTTAAATAATGTTAAGTCTTGCATTTAGAATGGTGTTTAAATAATGTTAAGTCTTGCATTTAGAATGGTGTTTAAATAATGTTAAGTCTTGCATTTAGAATGGTGTTTAAATAATGTTAAGTCTTGCATTTAGAATAGTGTTTAAATAATGTTAAGTCTTGCATTTAAAATAGAGTTTAAATAATGTTAAGTCTTGCATTTAGAATGGTGTTTAAATAATGTTAAGTCTTGCATTTAGAATGGTGTTTAAATAATGTTAAGTCTTGCTTTTAGAATGGTGTTTAAATAATGTTAAGTCTTGCATTTAGAATGGTGTTTAAATAATGTTAAGTCTTGCATTTAGAATGGTGTTTAAATAATGTTAAGTCTTGCATTTAGAATGGTGTTTAAATAATGTTAAGTCTTGCATTTAGAATGGTGTTTAAATAATGTTAAGTCTTGCATTTAGAATAGTGTTTAAATAATGTTAAGTCTTGCATTTAGAATAGTGTTTAAATAATGTTAAGTCTTGCATTTAGAATAGTGTTTAAATAATGTTAAGTCTTGCATTTAGAATAGTGTTTAAATAATGTTAAGTCTTGCATTTAGAATGGTGTTTAAATAATGTTAAGTCTTGCATTTAGAATGGTGTTTAAATAATGTTAAGTCTTGCATTTAGAATGGTGTTTAAATAATGTTAAGTCTTGCATTTAGAATGGTGTTTAAATAATGTTAAGTCTTGCATTTAGAATGGTGTTTAAATAATGTTAAGTCTTGCATTTAGAATGGTGTTTAAATAATGTTAAGTCTTGCATTTAGAATGGTGTTTAAATAATGTTAAGTCTTGCATTTAGAATGGTGTTTAAATAATGTTAAGTCTTGCATTTAGAATGGTGTTTAAATAATGTTAAGTCTTGCATTTAGAATGTTGTTTAAATAATGTTAAGTCTTGCATTTAGAATGGTGTTTAAATAATGTTAAGTCTTGCATTTAGAATAGTGTTTAAATAATGTTAAGTCTTGCATTTAGAATAGTGTTTAAATAATGTTAAGTCTTGCATTTAGAATAGTGTTTAAATAATGTTAAGTCTTGCATTTAGAATAGTGTTTAAATAATGTTAAGTCTTGCATTTAGAATAGTGTTTAAATAATGTTAAGTCTTGCATTTAGAATAGTGTTTAAATAATGTTAAGTCTTGCATTTAGAATGGTGTTTAAATAATGTTAAGTCTTGCATTTAGAATAGTGTTTAAATAATGTTAAGTCTTGCATTTAGAATAGTGTTTAAATAATGTAAAGTCTTGCATTTAGAATAGTGTTTAAATAATGTTAAGTCTTGCATTTAGAATGGTGTTTAAATAATGTTAAGTCTTGCATTTAGAATGGTGTTTAAATAATGTTAAGTCTTGCATTTAGAATGGTGTTTAAATAATGTTAAGTCTTGCATTTAGAATAGTGTTTAAATAATTTTTAGTCTTGCATTTAGAATGGTGTTTAAATAATGTTAAGTCTTGCATTTAGAATAGTGTTTAAATAATGTTAAGTCTTGCATTTAGAATAGTGTTTAAATAATGTTAAGTCTTGCATTTAGAATGGTGTTTAAATAATGTTAAGTCTTGCATTTAGAATGGTGTTTAAATAATGTTAAGTCTTGCATTTAGAATGGTGTTTAAATAATGTTAAGTCTTGCATTTAGAATAGTGTTTAAATAATGTTAAGGCTTGCATTTAGAATGGTGTTTAAATAATGTTAAGTCTTGCATTTAGAATGGTGTTTAAATAATGTTAAGTCTTGCATTTAGAATGGTGTTTAAATAATGTTAAGTCTTGCATTTAGAATAGTGTTTAAATAATGTTAAGTCTTGCATTTAGAATGGTGTTTAAATAATGTTAAGTCTTGCATTTAGAATAGTGTTTAAATAATGTTAAGTCTTGCATTTAGAATGGTGTTTAAATAATGTTAAGTCTTGCATTTAGAATAGTGTTTAAATAATGTTAAGTTGCTTCAGACAATCCATTCCATGCTCGGATGCCACTCGGGAAGAAATAATATTTAGTCCTATAGTCTATATGCATTTGTTCTTGCATATGGGATATGATCTATTGTTAGGGGGGTAGTCTAAGTGATTTATTTAGGCTTAATTTAGTGTAAAGCTCGAAAATGATACAGAATTTTATTTTAATTAGGGCCTAGATGATATCATTTATTTAAAAATCAGGTTATAAAAACAATCATAGCATATAATTGATTTAATAAAAAATTACAATTAACTAAAACATAGGAACAACTAAAAATGAAGAACATTAACTTCGTCATCTTCTGCTAGACAAAGATTATAATGCTCTTAATTTATTTTCATTAGTTCTCTTAATAAGTATTAGAAATGTTACTTTATCTTTTAACTATTAAAAAATGTGTGCATTAGTTATTTTTTTACGTTTCTTGTAATATTTTATAGAATCAAATATTTGTATATTATCTTATACATTACAGACGCTCCTTTTATAAAGAAGATTATTGCGTCCTACGCTCATCCGCATTTTTTCTTAATGCTTCAGTAATTTGTTTTTTAATTTAGCACATCTATTACATACATTTCAACGAAAGTTAAGCATCAATGATTAAAACTATAAAAGATTTTCAATATTTAAAACAACAAAATATAATCGTGATGACAAAGAGGTGATACCGACAGATGAGTGCAATAAATGTGCAGTAATAAACAACATGTAGGCAAAACGAGGCTAAATAAACAAAACAAAGGGACATTATTCAAACCTCCAAGACTGATCTATCCTGAGAGCGAAAATTATAAGAAGAAAAAAATAGAGAAAACTAGTACTGTAAACAGAAATGATTATTATCTTACACATCTTTTATAATATCAAAGGAAACTTTTCAAAACGTATAACAATAATCGTATTTGGCAGATGCTTTTAGGCATGATAATGAAAATATGCCTATATAAAAAATACATATTTTTATACCTTGTGCAATGATTACCATTTCATGGTATAAACATGTTAAGATAATAAAAATATTCAATAACCAATTTTTTTTATAGATATATATTCAACGACAGCAACTTTGAGTTGGTTTTTCAGATGCCATTAAGATGGGCTAATAAATAACCTACATTATACACATGAAATATCTTCACGATTTATTTTTTAAGGTTTCGGGTTTCTGTCGTCGATAATATTATGATAAAGCTATGTACTAAATTTCTTGTCAACTCGAAAATTCCTATCAAGTGATTTATATTTGAGTCCAAAACCCGTAATTTAGAATCTCTTTGGCGTTTCTTTCCTCAATTCGGATATTTCCCACCAAAGAATAGCTAAAGAACTCCTGAGTTAAGTGGTTCTAAATCATACAGTCTATAGATAAGTGAATATAATGCAAATATCTTTACAATATATAGAATTATAATATGAGCTCCTAAAAGATGGTCATATCAACTCTCAAATCATGAGCTCCTAAAAGGTCGTCATATTATTACATTACCACCTGACCATTAATGATGTGATAGTAATCCTTACATAATTGCCAGTTATATGGTATTGCATCGACGATATACTAGTGGTCATCTACACCTTTGTACATGCCGAAAGTTAGTTTGAGGTTAGTATACTGGTCAATATTATTATAATTATATATTTATGACAACCAGTTACTTTAATATTATATTTCTTTCAGATGACTTGCAGGTGCCTGAATTAATACAGGTATGATGTATTTTTGGCTGGAGCACCCATTATGAAAGATTATTGATATTATTATTCATAAGTGTTATTAAACAGTTCAGTTATGAGTTTAGTATTTACTCATTTTAATTATTTTGTAAACGTGTCTAAAGGTAGGTCCTGGTTTATTCTCCCTGGGCGCTTCGACTATGTATATTATTGAGTTCACCATTCAATACAGTGTCAATTGATATATAATCTCGTAGTTAGTTGTTAATTGGAATAAATGATTCTTTTAGTTGATGTATAAATAGTTGTAAACTACACCACAAACAATTGAACGAGAATAAGTAAAGTAATCCTTCGTCAAAAGTCAAACAACGAATTTAATTGGGTGTATTACAAAGGGGTTTCCAATTTGGATGTGATTGTTGGGCTGACAAGTTAATATTCCAAGGTAAAAAGAAGATACATTATGCAAGCGTATCAGCTAGGCACATGGAATAAGTGTAAACACATATAGTAGTTTAAAAGATATAATCCATTAGAATTATATTATAAAACACAATAATCCTTATGAATAAAGCATTGAAATATTCAGTTAACATCAGAGTATAATAGCATAGCTTCCTCTAGTAATGTACAAGCGAAAGAGAGAGCGGGCAACGGTTACATTGCCTTTTTATAGACAGTCAGTTTGGGCGTTTAATCGGATCTATCAGATTCGTAACCACTCCAAGAGACAATAACTCTGCATGATGCAGTTGAAGTTTGATAGAAAATACTTTAGTAATAGATCAAATTAATATCAAAAATCGTTAATAAAAGAGACGCTATGAGACGCCATGTTTAGAGGGATCTTTCTTTAACTAAGGGAGGTATTCATTGATCAACTAATAACTTTCTACGGCACATTAGTGTTCAACTAGAATTAACAATAGACAATTAAAAATATCTTCGCATTTATTAATAATTATGATACGGCGTTTCGTAACAATATCAACTCTCAAATCATGAGCTCCTAATTGGTCGTCATATCAACTCTCAAATCATGAGCCCCTAATATGTCGTCATATCAACTCTCAAATCATGAGCTCCTAAAAGGACGTCATATCAACTCTCAAATCATGAGCTCCTAAAAGGTTGTCATATCAACTCTCAAATCATGAGCTCCTAAAAGGTCGTCATATCAACTCTCAAATCATGAGCTCCCAAAAGGTCGTCATATCAACTCTCAAATCATGAGCTCCTAATTGGTCGTCATATCAACTCTCAAATCATGAGCTCCTAAAAGGTCGTCATATCAACTCTCAAATCATGAGCTCCTAAAAGGTCGTCATATCAACTCTCAAATCATGAGCTCCTAAAAGGTTGTCATATCAACTCTCAAATCATGAGCTCCTAAAAGGTCATCATATCAACTCTCAAATCATGAGCTCCCAAAAGGTCGTCATATCAACTCTCAAATCATGAGCTCCTAAAAGGTCGTCATATCAACTCTCAAATCATGAACTCCTAAAAGCTCGTCATATCAACTCTCAAATCACGAGCTCCTAAAAGCTCGTCATATCAACTCTCAAATCATGAGCTCCTAATTGGTCGTCATATCAACTCTCAAATCATGAGCTCCTAAAAGGTCGTCATATCAACTCTCAAATCATGAGCTCCTAAAAGGTCGTCATATCAACTCTCAAATCATGAGCTCCTAAAAGGTTGTCTTTTCAACTCTCATTCTATGAGCTCCTAAGAGGTAGACATATCAACTCTCATTCTATAAGTTTTTAAAAGGTCGTCATATATACTCTCATTCAATTCATCTCTACAATATGTGAGTAAAACAAAACTGATTTCATTTAGGCGTAGAGATTGTTGCAGATATAAGCATCTTAAGGGTCTTTCACAGAGTGTGTCTAATGCCATTGCTTACTAACAGGTATCAAAAAAGAGTAACCCTAGCATATACAAATAAAAAAAAATTGTCGGCCGACTATAGACCTAAATCAGTAGGAAGAGGTTAAGGCCAAACCACAGTATACTCAAGAATCACGTTTTGACTGTAATCATGATTCAGCGAAAAACTAGAATCTTGTTTCAGAGCGAATCAGAAATGCACTGTTTCACAATCAGCCATGCCACACGTAAAACACGATTCACAGAAAATCACAACGCGCAATTGTATTTTCAAGAATCAAGAAAGTGTTGAGAAGGACTGTTCTTGACATGTTTGTTTTGTTTTTTGACTAGGCTAATGATCACATGATGTAGTTTGCGCTTCCAATGGCTGACACAGCTTGAATCAAGAATCATGTTTCCAAATTTTAGAGCATGTTCTAAATCTGTGAATCATCGCGAATCACTACCGAAACTGATTCTGGTGAATCACGTTTCGCGCTATGCCACATTTGAAACGGGGAAAATCATTGTGATTGAATCGCTGCGAATCACTGATTTTGTTTCTAGTGTGGCTTAGCCTTAAAATAATGCTAGTACACTGGTCCTCCGGGTTTTGGTTGCAATCGCCTACATTCTGACTCGACCGACTTAGCTTTTGAGACGTAAGGCATCTGCGACATTTCTCAAAGGTATACAAGAAAACTTAAATCTCGTTTCGGTAATCGTTGAATTAAATGTGGCCTTGGAACATACTGAACGACAGAGGCTCAGTCATGGTTTAGGATCAGTCACTGGATACGATAAGTCATGGGTTAGGATCAGTCCCTGGATACAATCACTCATTGTTTAGAATCAGTCACTGGATACGATAAGTCAGGGGTTTGGATCAGTCACTGGATACGATAAGTCATGGTTTAGGATCAGTCACTGGATACGATAAGTCATGGTTTAGGATCAGTCACTGGATACGATCACTCATGGTTTAGGATCAGTCACTGTTTACGATCAGTCATGGGTTTGGATCAGTCACTGGATACGATAAGTCACTGGATACGATAAGTCATGGTTTAGGATCAGTCAATGGATATGAACACTCATGGTTTAGGATCAGTCACTGGATACGATAAGTCATGGTTTAGGATCAGTCACTGGATACGATAAGTCATGGGTTTGGATCAGTCACTGGATACGATAAGTCATGGTTTAGGATCAGTCACTGGATACGATAAGTCATGGTTTAGGATGAGTCACTGGATATGATCACTCATGGTTTAGGATCAGTCACTGGATACGATAAGTCATGGGTTTGGATCAGTCACTGGATACGATAAGTCATGGTTTAGGATCAGTCACTGGATACGATCACTCGTGGTTTAGGATCAGTCACTGGATACGATAAGTCATGGTTTAGGATCAGTCACTGGATACGATCACTCATGGTTTAGGATCAGTCACTGGATACGATAAGTCATGGTTTAGGATCAGTCACTGGATACGATAAGTCATGGTTTAGGATCAGTCACTGGATACGATAAGTCATGGTTTAGGATCAGTCACTGTTTACGATCAGTCATGGTTTATTCGCCTTTAAGAACTGTCACCGCACAGGCACTGTCACAGGGTATGCTCTTTCATGGAAATTTTCTCCAATGTTGGGTAAAGTGAAGGGTCAGGAATGACAAAAAGCCTTATCTACAGCCAAAAACCAATGAATGATCTGCTTTGGGATGTACGTGTTCCCGAAATAAAATAAACAACAACATCTAATTTACATAGGTTTACCAATTAGTACAAGGTGAAAGTAAAAGTTGTATATAATAGGATATTTGATCCAAAGGTCTTAAGTTGTATATAATAGGATAGACTCACATGTTCCTAAGGTAATGATCTTAAGTTGTATTTAATTGGATACAAGAACCAAAGCTAATGATCTAAAGTTGTAAGCTTTTATAATAGGATACATGATCCGAAGGTATTGATCCTAAGTTGTATATAATAGGATATTTGATCCAAAGGTCTTAAGTTGTATATAATAGGATAGACTCACATGTTCCTAAGGTAATGATCTTAAGTTGTATTTAATTGGATACAAGAACCAAAGCTAATGATCTAAAGTTGTAAGCTTATATAATAGGATACATGATCCGAAGGTATTGATCCTAAGTTGCATATAAAAGGATACATGAACCAAAGGTAATGATATTAAGTTGTATATAATTCTTATTGTGCCAAATTTTTCTAAATAATTTTTTTTTAATGCATTTTAAATTTTAGTATCTATTAAAATCATTTTAATTATTAGATAATTGCATTTCAAAATGACATTGAGATCTACAATAAAAGTTCATTTTAGTTTTTATAGATTGTGACAAAACTGAATCGGCTATAATTGCTATATATACTTTCATACAATTATTTTACACGGATAACTCGACAACTCGTTTGTATAGACAAAGCTGATTTTAAATGCAACTCAATTTTGAAACTGAATCAAAAGTAAATGTTCCTTCAATGGAAACATTGACATAATTTTGCAATGGACATCCCATCATGCTCTACTGGTACTTTCTTGTTTAGAGTAAGAATTAGGCGAATGAAAAATTGAACATATAATTGACATTCTTGTTGTTTGTGTAAGAGTAAGTTCTCTTTATATTACTATTACTTACAATTAATATTACCCAGAACGAGGCTAATGATTTTCATGTCAATTTTGGTCAGTGAAATTAATGATGATAAAATCAGAAATTCTACATGGTCACTATATATCAAATCTAGTTATTCAACCATACCTTCTGGTTAAATATGATGAGTTAAAGAATGGTATTAAACTTTGATTAAATCATGGTACTTACCACTTTAGAATGAGATAAGAGCTGAAGTATCCCAGGAGTCACCCTAGCCCAGAAATCCATGATCATGGCTGAAGCCATGCTATGTTGTTCACTGCCAGGAGAATGGAGTGCTGCTGCTGATTCACTGTACATAGTCCATAGCTGGGATGAAGATAAAAACCAAATATTGTAGTTTAAGATCTATCTCGTAATTAAGGTGAAATTCCTGTTTCAGCTATATCAGTAGATATTGTATGTTTATCTTTGTTTTTTACCGATTATTAGGCTAGTTAAAAATTGTAGATCATACAAAGTAGTTTTGCATCTTACGCATATTTGTGGCCTAATATATTATCTAATCTTCCATTTTGATAATGGTTTAAAAATGCTAAGTTAGTTGTTGGTTTTCCTGCTTTATGGGGGCAACCCATTCCACGCCCGACCGCTAATCTAATTCACAAGAGAGAATTTTGGAAGAATTTTTTGTATTTTTACCAACTTGATACACGACTAATATTACTATTTAAACACTGTTTACTTTAATGTGATTAACTTTTATTTATCAGTATGCAATAAATGAGTATAATTAATTATAACAAACTATTTATTTTTTCCACCTGAAAATAACGGTATTTAAAATAAGACCTACCTGACACAAAATAAAAGCATGAAACAACGATGACATGTGTAGAACAGACGCCTGTTGAAAAAAACATATAAACCTATATATATATATATATTTCTAGATATAGTTGAATTATCGTAACTGGCGTAACTATTAGGAAAAAACTTTCACTTGGTATTCAGTATAATTGAGATACGATATAATTAAGTTAGTCTATATTTAGCCATTCATAAACTTGTGTTGTTTGGTTTGAAGAATGTAAAAGAAAAAAATTTATAAATACATATTTCAAATATTTAATTTTTAAATCTTAACTTACACAACACAAAAAAAATATAATACTGGAGAACATTTTCGTTGATTTAATCCAAAGTCTGTTTTAATTTCTTTTTTTTTTCAAACTAACATTACAGAGTTTAGGCTACTTTTGTAAGAAGAAAAAAATATAGGGCATATCATAGGCATGGAAGCAGTGGCGTAGCCAGGTTTTGACGCTAGGGGGAGCGAAATTTTAGGAAAAAGGCCCCACTTTTAGCAATTTTTCCAGATTAAATAGAATAACTAAGAATTCCTACATACCAAGAGTTATAAGAAAACCCGTGCCTCAGGATACACACTTTGTATAATAGTGCAGTTTTTATTTAACCATTCACGATTCTTTTTCTAGCAGCTAATAGTGATGGGAATTTCTGCTAAATTGATTGCATCTATTGCTCATTTTCGGGATGAACATCTAGTATCGAAAAGTGTTATAGAATCAACACGAAAGCTCTATAGCAGGGGTCGGCAACCTAAGGAACGCGTGCCAGACTTGGCCCGCAGAACGATTTTCAGTGGCACGCGATAGAGCTCCAAGAATATTGTTTAATGCAAGTGAAAACAACGTATGTCAGCATAATTAGTGGGTGCTGCATGGCGAATTACATGGGAATCACACTGGAGATCGACTGTTTTAACTCAGGAATGTTTGTATGCAAAGCTACCGTCATTGGACTTGCAATCTGTGATTGAATCTCTTGTTAAGATAGTCAATTGTATAGTTTCTCAAGTCTCTTCTAGAAGAAAGTCATACGGAGTATAGGTAAAGTCTTGGATATATTATTTTCTTGTCTGGAAGCAATTAAGATGTATCTTAATGGAAAACAAAATCCGTCATTGAATGAGGAGAACTGACTGTTGAAGCCAATGTTTCTGAATGACATGGCGACACATTTTAGTGAGTTAAACTTCCATTTACAAGACTGGGTCCAAAAGCACTTGAAGTGTTGGGCAACTGGAATGGATTTGCATTGAAACTGGGCATATCTTTCAGAGAAATCAATTTCAAAACATCAACTCTTTCTCTAATTTAAAACAAATTAAGATAGATGAGCATTTTCATAAGTACACTAGCTAGATCTATATTAAAACAATTAACTGGCTTGGTATCACTAGCATCAAATTTGAAGAATTTACTTGAAGGGAGATAATTAACCATTTTTTTTACATTAATATTTCTAATATGTTTCTTTTTTGTTTCCTTTTAAAAAAATTAATGGCTTACAACTTAAAACTCTAAAATGATCAAATTACACAAGATAGTTGAAAATTAAATAAATATTTTATGACTAAAGAATATACATGTACATTTTTAAACATTAAAATTACTACCCAGTTTGTATGATTATTACGTATCTCTTTATTTCAATTTCAGTATATATGCATTTGGTACACCTGATGTTAAAATAATAATATACGGTATGTTTTATATCTATTACTAGATTAATTTCTTGACAACTAAATTCAAATGTTGTTAACTTTTAATGTGTAAGTTGAGTAATGCAATTGTATTTCAGCTACGAATGGATTTAAAAAAAAGCTGATAATAACAAACAGGTTAATTTTTTATTCAACATAAAATGCTTCAATTATTTTCTCCTTTTCTTTTGGTCTTGGTCTTGCTACGGCACTAAATAAATTGTATTATAAAAATTATATAGTTGATCAGTTTGACTTTCACGCTGTTGGCACGCTGAATGATTGAAAATGATTGCAATAAATTAAATTGTTGAAATGCAGCATAAATTTTGCCTTGTGGCTATTTACAATTATTAATTAAATAATCTTTTTCCCGAAAAGGCCCTTTTTTTTTCAAAAATGGACGTAGGGGGAGCGGCGGCTCCCCCTGCTCCTCCCCCCTGGATACGCTACTGCATGGAAGGAAGGAGGTGGCAAAAAAGGTCTCGTACTAAAGAATTGATTTTTTAACAGGCTGTTTATTTTTTTTTAACTGTCAGTGCCGTTAAATTAAGTACGTTTTTTAGAACAATAACAAATATTTATTGTCTTATGTAGGGGAGAGGTGGGTACTTCGTACCGCTGTGCAATTCTTACCTATGCTGTTTTACCTAGTTTGACTGGTTGTAATTAACATTTAAGCCCATTAACACATGCCAGCACATTAGTTTTGACTGCCATAACACAATGGTGGACATGGACAAGAAAATAAAACGGTAGGCTGACTTTATATTTTTGTACACTACTTGATGTTATTTTTTTTTACCAGAGCCTCTAGTCGTACTATGTAGGTCTGGTTAAACATAGCGTATTTATATTTATTTAGTGTGCTGACTATCCAGTCTGCTTCATTAATAAATACATTTAGGTCTGTTTTCTATTACCGATAAAAACATAGAAGCAATAAACAATGTTAAGTCGGAGTCAGCTAAATCGTACCTCCCTATAGAGGGTAATATGTACCGGTACTAATTACGTTACAATTAGTGCAGAAGTACCGAGAATGCACTAGAAAAAAAAGACAAAAGGTCTGGCCAAAAAACTTGCAATGGTACCGGGTACTGGTACGGTGAGAACATATAGGACTACATGATATAATGTTTTATCTATAGAGCATAGGTTCATCCTGCATGCTCTGAATAAACATTTTAAAGTGGGTCACTGAATAATTATACTTGTGAATTAATTATTAAATACAAATGAGATATATATAGAGAGACCTCAACTTATAAATGTCAACCTTACAAACAATATTTTTTCTTCATTTCTTTTGGTACTTATTACCATCTTTAGTGATACAAATTGAACGCTGGTGAGGGCAATGGACAAGTCTTAACGTGTATGCATGCATAAAAGGTCACGTGCAAAAACATTTGCGTTCTTATTCGATCAATTTCTTCGAAACAATGTCTGTGTGCTACTTTACTGGTTGTACTCAAATTTGTTGGGGATTAAAATTGATTTCATTTCCAATAGATGTTTACAAAGCAAAACAATGTATTGTGAAAGTCAGAAGGGAAAAATCACCTTTTTATAATATCAAACTTATTGCTTAATGCAAAATAATTTTTGTTATTCGTTTTTATGAATTGACGCATTTTGTTTTTCAATAACCAAGAAAACGCAACTCTTGACTCATTTATTTTGTAAACAAAAAAATTTTTTACGTCACACAACTAGCACTTGAGTATTAATTATCGCCTGTTCACTTTTGATGTTAAAAACGGATTCCTCATAACTGATATTGTATCCTTTGTATAATTCTAAAAGACTAGAACTGGCCGTCGAGGTTGAAATCAATTGTCAAACACCAGCAAAAGCATGCTTTTTTGTTTATTAGTTTAAAAATAGAACAGGAAGTTCACGAACATTCGGGTTCAAAAGTTCACGCCTCATTAAGACTTGTCAATTCGTACCAACTTGTCTATTTTTTTTTATAAATTGTGCTCTTTGTTTTCATAATAAAACGTTCAGATCATGTATTTTCATTCTTTTGTCACCAATAATTGTTTTAACAAAAAAATAAATCTTTTTCTACAGTTAGTTTTATTATTGTTAATTTTTTCCCTTAGGGGTACAAATTACCCACCTCTTCCCTATATCCACCGTGAAATTTACGGCCTATATATGAATTGGTGGATTTCACGTAAAAGTAGACTCTAAATCCGAAAATTAAATCTCGTAAAATTGATGCTATTTGAAATGAAATTTTCATGAATGTTTTTTTTTTGTTGTTAGAGATTATAGCTAATGAATTTGCGTTGTTTAAATCTTTATATATTAGTTTTGCAAATCTTTTATAGTAAATATTGGGTCAGGTCCTTGTAGGAACGGGGCAAGTCCTGGGTTGGCACAGTATTAGATCTACCCAAGACGACTTAAGTCTAATGAACAAGGGTCCAATAACTAGACAAACTAATAATTTTAACCATTCAACCACATGAAAGGACTACAAAGCTATTGTATGGAAAGACATTAGCAGATATAAATAATATGCCATCACTGTTCCCTCTTTTCAAACCATTATAATATTAAGCTTTCAAAGTTAGTTTACATAGTTTCAATGTTATTAGTTTATTGCTGTTGAAAAATGTATAGTTTTCATAGAACTTACACTTGACTGTTCAGCAAAGCCTGTCATGATGACCATGATGTGATCTGAAATATGACAGCTAGCCTCCAGAGGAATGGGCAAACATGATATAGGAGCAGCACCTTCTGTGATGGCTGTATGAGTCAAAGATCCTATCAGAAGCCATGACATTAGCCTTATGTGACCAATGCAGTCTATAAACTCTTTAGGACTGAAACAAATTATCAATGATTTATGGCTGAATTAAGCTTATAGATCTCTATCTTTGTTTATAAGACAATAAAAGAAATTATTTTATAAAATATATAAACAATGAAGAGGTTAATTGTTCTTACAACTAAGTCTATTTAACACATGTAACTAGATGTATATCATATTTCACTATACTAACCCTTGTTGAATGGATGAGGGAGGGTGGTACAGCCATGGAAGATATCTGGTTATAGCTCGGTTATCTCTGCCATTACCTCTGGTGATTTCTAGAGATAAATACTGTGAGATGCCTGATTTTAATTGGCTTCCAAGAGTATCCTCATTAAGGCTAGCTCCAGCTACCTTCATATTGGTCTAAAGAGAAATAGATACATTGTTGCCAGCTACCTTCATATTGGTCTAAAGAGAAATAGATACATTGTTGCCAGCTACCTTCATATTGGTCTAAAGAGAAATAGATACATTGTTGGTATCTTATGTTTTCAGCAATTGTATGATATTTCATCAACATCTATGAATGTAGAGCCAATTATAAAAGTAAGCTGCAACTATACATAAACAGTGAAATATCTTTTATCAACATAAAGGGTAGAAAAGTATTCTGCTAATAAAATTTAGATGATAATGATAATCATGATAACAAGAAACATATATGGTGACAAAAAAACTCAAAAACCTTAATTTTTGTGATTGTATGAAGATCAGCGATGAAGTCGAGACAATCAGTGAGGTTTGGCCGCATAGCTTCGGCTGCACATGTTGTCACCATTGATGGTGACTGGGTGCTATACAGGGCACTAGTTTCAGTAACAGCTGAATTATACAATGACAAAGTTCCCCCAGCATCTAAAACAACAAACTGAAAATAAAGAGTAGGTCGAACTTAGTAGACAACCAAATTGTTGGAGTAAGTTATTCATAAAATCATTATAAAAAATGTTTTTGATTCTATTAGCGCTGGAAGATATCAGTATACACTTAGTCTAAGACTTTCTAGGGGCTGGCAACCTCATTATATTAAAAAGTTAAAATTTTAGAATTTGGAATCGAAAATTACAGTAGGCCTACATATTTTGTATTAGACATTGGTTACAAAAATTATTACAAAAATATTACATTTGAAAGGTCAACCCAATAAGTGCAATTTTTTTATATTTATATTAACTTCACAAAACTAACCGACTGGCTAATCTGCCAAAAGCTAAATGACTCACTCCCAGTAATCTCAATGAGTTGAAAAGTGGCACATATATTATGTGTTTCCTAAATATATTTGAAACATCCAAAGTTGACCTGGGGCAGACATTGTTTATTTGTTTCTTTTCTCTTTTCCGTGATGTTATGGTAGGAAACTGTGTGGCCATCAGGATGCACATGTTGTTGCGAACTCGGAGCGTGAGTATTCCGAAATATGGCACCCTGTCTATGGACACTCTAAGCCCACAAAACACTGGCTTGTTTATCTATTAACTATGATGGCAGAACTTATACCTAGGCCTTCGTTGTACTTAATATGCAATATTTCAAATCCATCCCTTCTAAAGCTGCTAGAGAGTTTTTTATATTTTTCCCAAAAATAGAAAAGACTACATACGTTTAAAATATTTTGACAAAATAGGCCTACCTGAACAAGAAGCAACAAAGTTTCATCTGGAATACTTGATTTGAATTTTAAAGCTTGAACTAGTTCATAAATGACAGTTCGTGTCAAAAACATTTTGTCCCTTTCCTACAAATAATATTATTGAAAACCTTTTATTAACTAATTGGATAACAAATGTACAATTTTGATTATGTTTCTAAGTACATATATATGTGGCTAACATTCAAATTATAGATTAACAAATATATATTCTTAAATATTAAGACAATATTATGCATTTTATATATTAATTGATAGTTACATTTAAACCATTAACTTCTTGTAACCTTACCCTAGTAAGTGCTCTGTTACACAATGAGCAAATATCTAGTAATTGCTGAAGTTTAAAACTACAGTTCTGGATAATAAAACTAAGGATCTTTGAAAAAGGTTCCAGTATACTCTGTAAAATGAAATAATTACCGGTATTTAATAATAAATATTTAATTGCATCAGGTTTGCTACAAATTAACAAAATGATGAAAAACAACGCATTATATATTGGGTACAGTAATCTTTATGGGGTGTAACTAGATTTATGTAGGCAATGTCTAGTAGAGACCAACCGATATTCGGTTTCGGCATCGGTTTCAGCGCCGAAAAAAGGCTAAAACACCTTTTTCGACGTGGATTCGGTTTCGGCCGAAGACAAAAGGTTAGTTTTCGGTTTGTTTACGGTTTCGACCGAAACTGATATTGACTTTCGGTCATCAGCCGAATATCTATTTTAACTTTCAAAATTCAAAATGCTACGCTATTTCTATCAATTTCTCTGCTTATTGATACTTTCATTTAGTTAAACTGTTGTGAATTAATCTGTGTGAAGTAGGGATGTTAAACGAAAACCGGATTACGGGAGGAAATCATTCATAATGGTGTCCCACGATTTATTCATCTTTTTTATCTGAAGAAATATTTGTAAACCCTGTTTGATTAGCACAAAACAATTCCTTAACATTATATTCCTTGCAAAAACACTCGTTGGTCAGAGGCGACTTATAGTTGTGTTTTTTTTTCGAATTCCAAATAATGCTTGTGAATTTGCGATGCAAGCACATACAACAGATAATGCAGATTTTAACGCTAGTCGTCGGTACAGACATTTGATCTACGTATTCGAAAATAAACAAAATGGAAATTCCACACTGATGCTGAACGCTCCTTTAACAGACAATCAGACCGATAGACGTAAGGTTGCGAGATACTCGGACTTCAAAAGGAGGACGTAGAGAGACAAAAAGAATGACATATTTAGTATTTTACAATCCACAATCAGTTCAGTTTTAAATGACATATTTAGTGTTTCACAAACCACAATCAGTTCAGTTTTATTACATTAGCTGTCAATAATTGTATATTAGTAAAACTGACCCAACAATTTATTTAAGGTAGACTGAGAAGCAACTTGGGTAATTAAAAAAAACTACTTTGCAGAGCGCGTAAGGTTCTTTTCAAAAACGGTTATTTTTCTTGCCGGACGTCTATCAACCCTAGATAGATGTGTATGGGATTTTATTTATTTTCTACAAATATTCTTTTAATGTGTGTAACATATAGATATGACACACACTGATTTATATTATAATTATAAAGGTCTCAATTCATGACACTAGAGCTTTTGACTTCTGCTAATCCAAAATCAACTATGTTATTTTTTTACAAAGATTTCACCACGTTATAATGATCAATGGTCCTTTGTATTAGATCTATTTTTTTAGTATAATCAATGCAAATTTGTCTTTTCCAAATTAAGCTTGTACTTTGCCCGGAGGCGGAGAGGGTGAAGAGGTTAAAAAATCGGATATTTAGAACCGAAAATATGTGTTGAAAAAAAAAAAGGATATTAATATCCCTAATGTGAAGTAGAAGACTGAAGATAATAATAACTGATTATTTAATCACTGCAAAGAATGGTTTACTCAAATAGAGGGCCCATAAACTAATTAATATTACACATAAATGTGCAGTCTTTTGAAATCATTTGTTTCGCATTTTCGGTTTATTTTTCGGTTTCGGCCGAAATTGAGTTAAACTTTTGGTTTCGGCTTCGGTTTCGGCCGAAAGTCAATGTATAATATTCGGTATGTTTTCGTTTTCGGCCCAAACTAAAAATTTGGTTTCGGTCGGTCTCTAATGTCTAGGCCTACTTGTAAAACACATATAGCGCATAGCTTTGAATGTGGCTCCATTGCTATACTACTTTTAGAACCTGATTTAAGCTTAATTATGTTATCGAATAGTTGGTCCTTCTATTGCCATAGAACCTCCAGATCCATCCTATTTAGGTTATATATAGGCCTACACATTAAAATGCACCTATATAAATATACTTCACTATTCCTGAAGTCTTTTTAAAACTAAATATAGTATATGTAACGAGTAAACTGTTTTTGGGGTCTTATATTCGGCGCTCTGAACGGTCTCCGGTCTTATCGTTTTAAAGACAATTACCTTGACGTTGCTCGCATGATAATAGAACATGTGGTAAAATTAAATTATTCCACTAAGATAATGTGTTTATCAGTAATTAAATACCCAATTAAAAATCATATATCATTAGTCATTTTCCCTTTGCTAGCGAAATCAGCGAATTGACAGGTACACTGGCGTCGTCCGAGGAGAAGTTTGACTCTCCTGAATGCCTTAAACGACGACCACAATGTCCAGAGCCTTGTAATTCGATGACTGTTTCTCCCCATTCTTGAAGAAGATGCACTTGTCTTAAGCAAGCAGATCTCCCCGAGAGGCAATTACTGTAAGGTTGATCACTTTTCCACAAGTACGTCATGGAGAGTAAGTTTAGCGGGACCTATTTTGGAAAACCCGGAGACAAGAGCAATCTCCAGCCCAATGGGAATCGCATCCGCTGTGCAAGGCGTACTTCTGTACCCATGGACCTCATCATTATTTTATATATTATTTGTTTATATTAGTGACAAACAAGACTTGATACATTTTTTACTGTGCTGATACAGTACCAGAATATTCATATAATCTACTTACTAAAAAAGAAACTTTTTTTTGTAGTGGAAAATATAGACTAGGCCTATTAGCAGAACTGTTGTCTAGGTGTGGGTTTCAACATGTGGACACACGCTTAGAACTCGTTTTGAATTATTTTCATTTGAAGTTTAGTTTTGAAAGAGTAAAAAATACAATATTGATATTATTCTAAAGGTTCTGGATGAGGAAAGACAATACATCTGAAGCAAGGTGAAAGCCCAGCATAGATCTAAGAAACAGTCACAGAATACAACTCACATACTAATATGAATATGTCTCTATATGGGTCGAGGTACAGAGCGTCAACCTTTGTTACCTCTCTCTAAGCAAAATCACGACTGACCACGATCGTCAGTAGGCCAGTAGCCTCGTTATAGATCTAGCTCTTGTGAATTTAGCATGTTTTCTTTTCGTGTAAATATTTAGTATACTCATCAACAGTGAATAGCCTACTGATCAAGTTAATGTGAAGTGAGAACCAATGAAGAAAATATTCACTGGGCAGGAGTATCCAGGACCTGGTATACCGTATGCTGGGAACGACCAGTATAATGAAGAGGACAGGCAATCCTAGTCTGATCATCATCTAAATAGATATTTGATTCTTACAAGCATGATATAGTGAAATTATTTTTTTATTTATTTCATTCTAATGCTTTTATATTTGTTTTAGTATTAAGCCGAATTTTTTCATAGAAACATTTGCCCTTTATATCTTTGTGAAAAAATGTTAGGCATACTTCCTGTGTTGTTGTAGATCTATAAATTTAAGGGTCTGAGTACCTTTACTGTGGTACGCCTGTAAATATTTTGTCTTTACTAGCTTGTAAAAAAAAAAGGAAAATTAGAAAACAATTATTTTAAAAAGTATACGCTTACCCTCAAACTACCGAAACAAGATACTTTGAGTAAGGTAATGATTATTTTCATCAATGGAGCTGTATCACAAGGGATCGGCAAAATTGATGGTAAGCGACGCAGAAAAGTATCAAAGTGGGTCAAGATTGCTGTCCAAATGGGAACAGGACTTTCCAGAGATACGCAGTTTAAGTAGGTCGATAGATTGTTGAGTATGAGCATAATATTGTCTTGAGGCAACGTCTTGCTTTCATTTAAGCCCTGAAAATAATAAGGAAAAAGTTAACAAATTCACTCATAAGCTCTTTTAAATATTAATGTAAATAGACATTGCTATTTTACCCGCGATTCATTGTCATACAATTCTTTTGAATTGTTATTATTACTATCACATACATAAGGTGGTTATAATTAATTGTGGTATAGCTTTCCATAATTAAATGTGAAGAAACTGAAATTCAACTATGCCGAAATAAAACCAATACAATTACATGTATTAAACCAATGGTTAGGCTATCAGTTATTAACGATCAACTTGCAGAACACGATTAACAACAAACTCTTTTTTATCTTTAAAAGGAAAAACAGTCTTTTTTTAGGTTTACATTTATTATTTTCATGTAGGCCTATGAGTATGTGTGTTTGGTTGTGTGAGCAAAATGTATAGATATGTTTCAAACAGCAGAAGTGAAGCATGCCTTCGTTGACTGGCAACTTTACCAAGCTAAGACGCCCCACAGTCGCTTTTAATTTTACGCTCCACAATTATATTGTTTGGTTAGTTATTTATTGTCTTAAATCAAAGTTAAAAGAAATATATAAGATCAAATAAAAGAGTAATTAATTTAAATATTAATGATCTGACTAATTACTTTACACGAAAAAACTCTTAAAAGACATGTAAACACATTAGTTTGTGGTTTGACTCACTTCAAGCAGATATTGCAAAGGTGCATGAGAAGGCAAGTCATTGAAATCTAAAAGTGCTGCTGCCATAGTCTTCCAGAAATATGGATCTTGAAACAGAATAACAAGTTTTATATCAAAGTGAAAACAGTGTCTACTAAAATCATAATTACAAAAGAACTTCTATTCTAATTAATTGGTGTAAATTTAATCCTAAACACTATTATAAATGTAGTATTTATAGAATAGGATAAATGAATAAACAAGGCTGTACCTTCCATGTTGCTTTGAAAAAGCATGGGAAATATTCCATTTGGGGCAAGCTGATGTAAAACACAGCGAAGAAATTGTCTTGCAATACTAGAACTATTGCCTGGAATAATAATGTTACTGAAAAGGAAAATAATAAAATATAAAAAAATACCGTAAGTTTATGATACTATTGCACAGCATTTAGATCTAAGTTTATGATATTATTGCACAGCATTTAGATCTAAGTTTATGATATTATTGCACAGCATTTAGATCTAAATTTAAAAAGTGTTAGGGAAAGACAAAGGCCATGAGATGGACACCAACAAGAAATAGGAAGACGAGAAGATCTTTATGCACATGGAGAAAGAAGAACATTGGAAGAAGAGGTGAAGGCCCTGAACCTAACCTGGTATTAAATCAGTTAGCTCACCCAGATTAGGGATATCTTATCTTGTATGTTACACAAGATATTGTTATATAGACGATAATAGCAGATTTTAGTTGCTGCCTTGGGCTCAACAGGGAGCAAGAAAAAACTAAAATGTGCCTCTGCCAGATTGGCCTTACAATCACGTGCAAATATATTAAAGTAAACCCGTCGGATCAAATTGATCCATAGGGCCAGTGAAGCAGGCCAGTGAAGCGGGTCAGTGAAGCAGGCCAGTGAAGCAGGCCAGTGAAGCAGCGTTCATTAGTATTAGTTGCCACGGCATACAAGGAGAATGCACAATGCCCAGCCGCCTTTACTTTGCCCCAACTAATGTCAGAGCTGGGTACACCCAGGGAGATCCGGTAAAAAAATCCCAGTCTTCACCCGGATTCGAAGTATTCATAGTATCACTAAGACAAACTACAGGAACAGCATACATTTACGTTCTCCTTTGCACGGTCGCGCTGTCCACAGCCCCAGCCGAGACACGGATTGATAAACTAGTGAATAATCCACCTTTTGAATTAGTATCAATAAGTTAGTAGCTGTAAATGGCCAGAATATCTATGTGATATCATTAATGTTATTAAAAAACATTCACTTGCTAAAGGTTGTATTGTTATTGTTGCTAAATTCTCTTGGTTGAAAAAAAAACATGCTGCTTCAAATAACATCATATGCATTCATTTACATTTTTGTAAAGTCCCAAGATGATTTTTATAAAATATATTATGATGATTAAAGTTTAATGATATGCAAAAAAAAGTATTCTGTATTTTAAGAACAGTTGTAGTAACAGTTATGATTGCTTTCAATCTAGAAAAAAAGGTCAAAATATGGAAGATGGTCAGCGATGCAAATGAAAAAGTTTTGCCGGTTCGCCACACTGAAAGTTTGAGAAACACTGGTCTAGAAGCAATGATGCATATGCTGTTGCTGGACACAAATATAATTAGGACAGCGCACAAACCTGTCATTTTCTTTTAAATCTCATTATATTAGTAGTAACTCTACTTTTATTAGTAAATAAAATAGTAATAAAAACCAACAGTGTCATTGTGGAGTAACAAATTTCTGTATGTGTAGAGCCCATTTAGATGAGATAAGATATTTAGTTTCCGCGAAAAGAAGCAATACCGATGAAATGTGATGAGCTTTTATCGAACAGTAGCATAATAATTGCTATGACTAGATGATCTATGTAGCACAGGTGTTAAACACTGCTTTCTTTAATGAACTCTTTTAATAGTGCAGTCAATATGTCTTAGTATTTGCATTATTAAAACACATACAATAAGGCTACACAAACTCGTTGGTGCTTTTACAAAAGACGTGTCAACAACATTCTACTATTATTTTAACCATTATTGCCTGTCCATTCTACAGCTGAGCTGGAACATCTCTAGGGTGTGTCCAGCAGTAGTCATCCAGCATTTCAGTGGATAAATTTCATGTGCCTATAACTGCGGAGACCAAACTCTTTACTACGCGGCATGCCCTACTGGCATGTCGGACAGTCAGTCAGTAACTAGTCTTGGACAGGATCTCGGTATACCCCTCCCTCATGATCTATCCTTTTACACGTTACGCTCTGGACTAAAAAAACGGAAGGCTTGTCCGGTATTTTTTATAAGACATGAGATCGATTTCACGTTGTTTAGGTATTTAATTTGCGGAACTTTGCTTTGTTATACCTGTCACAATTCTGGATTTAATAGTGACTATTAGCACTTAGATAGATAGCAGTGTATAACTAGAACCTTAGATTAGCTTAAGTTAGCTAGAATAGAGAGAAGGTTAGTCTGACGTCACTATCTCCTACCTCCCTTACGCAATTACATCTCCCCATCACTCTTTCTCACCTGTTTCTCTACCCTTCACTATACTCTTGTACTACGCCCAAATTCAGAGTCTACTGACTAATACGATTCAACTTGGTACTACATCTTGGTTGAATGGGTACGAATGTGTTAGAATGTATATATTTTATCCTATGCTATATTAATGTATTCATGTCATGTCTTAATGTATTTATATCTTGTGCTATTTTAACGCATGTGAGCGAGTCATTATTCGATCCCTCATTCGCCCCCTCCTCTTCGCGTCCCCGCCACCCCCATCCCCTCTTATATCCCCTCAGCTTAGCGGCACGTTATGCAATTGCTTTGAGACGGTCGTTCTCTGAGCGGTTGACTAAATTCCCCCACTCAGCAGTTCGCACACACGTAACTAATTCTCGCCCGAAACCCCCCCCCCCCCCAGCCACTTGAGTTAACTACTTAAGATTCTACCAAGGGAGATAAAATTCCCCACTCAGCAGGACGTCTGTATAAATTGTCTTTCATCTAGACCTCTCTCCCCCCCCCCTTTTCGCCCTCGCAACCCCGACCCCCAATCCATTTTTGGCTCCAATAAGCTTTTCTTATGCAAATGTATATTCAATCTAGCCAATGAGAATAGGATGTAATTAAATGTAAGCCAACCAAATTAACCTTGGGTCAGGTGACTAGTGTCCACGAAAAAGCCCACCCAACTAAACTAAAGCAGATCTCTCCCAGCTCCCGAGCTAGATACATCGTTTTGGTCTAGCTCCCAAACTGTTACTCGGACTTGCAGATACTTAGCCAGTAATCGTAATTCCCTCATTATAGTCACGTAGCCTAACCTTAGATTCCGTAACAACACAGTATATTGAGTGTTAGACGTTCCTGTGCATATATCTCAAGCATTGTATCTCCCCTGCATGTTAGTATGTGTATCTCATCATTGGATATTGAATTTGAGTCATAAATAAACACCTGAAACGTAACCAGAGACTTGCTTGCCTAACTTAGAACTGTCTGTTGTGTGTGTTAATAACATCTAAGCGAGCCAGTAGAGAACAAATAAATATTCCAGGTCAACCACAGCATCGGCACCTCGTACCTCTAAGACAACCAGCCATTATTACCCCCCTCTCAATTGCCACGTCGTGACAAAGTGGGACCTCGTATCCGGGATTATCTGAACTTCAAGCCGTTCAGCGCACTGTCAACAGCAACAACCCGAGGACTACGCCGATTCTGAAACCGACCCTGGATGGGGGCTCATCTCTCTACAACACAAAGACTCTAAGCCAGCAACCAGACCCGTCATCCCAACGCCAGCAACCAGATCCATCAACCCATCAAACCAGGCTCGCCACCTTACGCAGCCCACGCCACCCCAGTCTACGCTCACGCCACCCCAGCCTACGCCTACGACACCCCAGCATACGCTTACGCCACCCCAGCCTACGCCTACGTCACCCCAGCCTACGCACCCCAGATACGCCAACCTAAGCCACCCCAGATTCGCCACTCCGAGCAATCTACGCCACCCCAGCCAGCTCACCCCATTAAGCCAGGCTCGCCACACTACGCCAGCCTACGGCACCCCAGACACACCAGCAACCAAATTGCCACCCCATTACGTCAGATTTGCCGCCCCAACCGCCAGGTCGCCACCCTCTGGCCCCGCATCAACGTACCGGCACCCGAGACGTCAGCAGAGAGACCCACCGCCGCCGCATCAGCCTGCCCGACAACTAGAGACCGCCGAGAACCCGACAACTGCCCTGTCAACCTCCCCGTAGGAACCCGCCGTAGTTCCCGGTATCCAAACCCGGGAAAATAGACACTAACATTAAACGCTAATCCAGTCCCGGCACGGGGAAAGAGAATTCCTAACCAGCCCGAAGATCTGCACCAACAGCGCCGAGCGCTATATAAACGATAACTTTATGATTGGATATACGTGTGTTAGTGTATGTGTGTAAAATTCTGGAATTGCTGTCTGGTGAGTACCATTTTGAGTTGTATTACGTTAGCTAAACTCTGAACCCCAGCACCCCCCCTATATTTTCCTTTCCTATCTCGCTATATCTCTGTCCGCCTCTAGTATCTTAATCTCGCCTCACTCTGTTACTATGGCGGAAGGTGTACTATTGCGTAAGCAGTTGAGAGAAGAGGCTATAGCTATAGGCTACATTGACTCAGACATCACTAAATACGTAGTAGAGCAGGTAGCGGCCCATGAGGCCAAGACAGAGAGAGCAGAACAGGTAGCTAGAGAGGAGAGAGCAAAGCAATTAGAAAGAGAAGATAGGCTTAGAGCAGAACAGGTAGCTAGAGAGGAGCGAGCAGAACAATTAGCTAGGGAGGACACACTTAGGTTAGAACAGTTAGCTAGAGAAGAGAGGAATAGGTTAGACGAGGAAGCACGCAGGGCACACGAATTCAGATTAGCTGAATTAGCAGCAAGTGTTAGGGCCCCCGATAACAACGACAACCCAAACTCCCCCTCATCATTTAGTTCAGCCACCCCCAACCATCCCCTCCCCAGACATGCTTCTCTATGGACCGACGTCCACGACCCCCGTTTAGAACAGTTTGACATCTACCTCCGACGGTTTAGCGACTGCATGGAGCTGAATGAGGTCCCCCCAGAATTGCATTGTAGGATCCTCGTCTCCACTCTGAGAGGAGAGGACTACGAGGCTTACTGTAAACTGGCCCCAGAAGACAGGGAGTCGTGCGCTGCACTGAAGAACGCGCTCTTAAACCGGCACCAGTTGCACGCGTCCCACTACCAGAAAAAGTTTCGGTCGTCCACGCTACGACCAGGGGAGAATTACACCCGATTCGCGGAACGAATCCAATCCTACCTTCTTAAGTGGGTTGAGTTGGGAAATATCGAGCAGTCATTCGACGGTATGGTCACCCTCCTAATGACTGAGCAGGTAGAGTCACAAATGACGCCTAAACTCAAGGCCTTCCTGATACAACACGGGATCGAAGGGTTACCCTCCTCCCTACAAAGCGCAGATAGATTTCTGCAAGCCAACAAAGTAGAATCGTCCCACCCCCGGGAGAAATCTCTCTCACATCCCGCTTCCCGACAGGAAAATGGGAGGTCGACACGGCCACCGGCCCATCTGCCCCGCCCGGGTCACCCACGGTCACCCTGGAATAACTGGGACAACCACCGCACCAACCCTCCCCCTCTAATCAGTCAAACCAGCTTCCCGTCGTCCCGACCGGGTCCACCCCAACCCAGACCCCCCCCCGCCCCCTCAAGACTCCCGACGTGCGGGCCAACCATACCAACCGACCAGGGCACAAACCGGCACCGGGCAAACCCAATCGACTCGACAAGGTAACTCCACTGGGCAACAGCCTAATGCACATACCGGCCCTAATCACTCCCAGAACCCCCCCCGAGGAGTATACACCATCACCCTTTGCCCTGCGGACACCCCCCGGGCGCAAGACCCAGAAACCGACACCCCCCCGCTTGCACCCTCCGACAAACCGGAAACCAAGACAGAAAGAAATATAGAGATCAACTCAAAAAAAGCCAGGGCCCTTCTCGACACGGGATGCCAGCTTGATGGGTTCGCTAAGACTTCATTCGTGAGTCCCTCCGACTATACTGGCGAGTCAGTCGAATATAGAGTTATAACGGGATACGTTGAGACCCTCCCAACCGCCAAGGTCCACATAAAGTCAAAACCATATACTGGCACGGCTACCTTAGCAATCCGAGCCGAATTACCCTATGACGTCATCCTGGGGGAACGATACCTCAACTTTGCCGACGTCCCCCTCCCCCCCCTAGCCTCAGTGGCCACACGCGCGCACCCTGACCCTGTTCCCCACCCTCTCGAGGAATCCCCCACGGCCCACGAATTCCTGAGGGCCCAACAAGAAGACTCGACCCTGGCCCCACTGTTCGCTAAGGTCGGTCAAAACCCAGACCCCCCGAAACCCCACTCGTTTATTCAAAAAGGGAAACGACTGTTCCGACGGTCCAGCCTCCCTGACGGATCGGTCAGAGACCAGCTCATCATTCCCGGTCCCTACCGTAGACAAGTAATGGAGGCGGCCCACGACTCAACCCTGGGTGGTCACCAAGGGCAAGGGTCCACAATCAACAAAATCATCCATTATTTCCACTGGCCCGGCATGCACAATGAGATCAAACGATTTGTAGCGTCATGCCACCAATGCCAGCTCATGTCCAAGGCCCACAACACTAAACCAGTACCGTTAGGTAAACACCCGGTGACCGACACACCCTTTCAGCGGGTGTCAGTAGACCTCGTCGGGCCACTTTCCATAACACGTAAGAAGAACAGGTTCATACTCTGCGTGATATGTCAGGCCACCAATTGGCCGGAAGCGGTAGCGTTGCCGAAAGAGGACGCGAAACACGTGGCCGAGGCACTGTTTACCATTTTCACGAGAGTGGGGTTTCCCGAAGTCCTACTCTCCGATAACGGGCCCCAGTTCACCAGTACACTGATGAGGGAAGCGTTGCACATCATGAACACCACTCACCTCCGGTCCTCCCCCTACCACCCTCAATGCAATGGATTAGTCGAACGGTTTAACCAAACACTAATCGGGCTATTAAAGAAAACCGCCGATGGTCCTCTGGATGAATGGGATACCCTCCTCCCTACCGCCTTATTCGCATATCGGTCTACTCCCCATTCTACCTTAGGCTACACTCCCTATGAGATGTTATTCGGTTCCCAACCCCGTGGTCCACTAGAGCTCCTCAAGCGCGCCTGGACTAAACCCTCCCCCCACCCCGAAGAACTCTCAGTCCACGCCTACATCAATGACCTAAAGGCTAGGCTGATAACTGTCCACTCTATCGCCTCAAAGCACTTAACCAAGGAGAGGGAGAGACAGGAGAAGTTATACAATCGGCGGGCCAAAGAACGCTCTCTGGCTCCGGGCGATAAAGCACTACTGCTCCTTCCCTCCTCTTACAACAAACTCCAGTTAGCATGGAGAGGCCCATACCCAGTTAAAAAAAAACTCTCAGGCACCAACTACCTTATCAAGATCGGCAACAAGGACAAACTGTTCCACATCAACTTGCTAAAGCGATACATAGAGCGACCGTTAGACGAGACACCCCTGGTAGCAACGGCTATTGCTGAAGAGACAGAAGCCGATGACTCATTAACCGCCTTTCCCCTACAACAGACAGAGACCGTAGATGATGTAGAAATCTGTCCCCTTCTAACCCCTGAACAAGCTGACACAGCGAAACATTTACTCTCTTCGTACTCCGACGTGCTGACTGACACCCCAGGGCGTACCAACTTAGAAACATTCACTATGAAGGTCACCGACCCCCGACCCATTCAGGTCAAGGCATACGCTATGCCCCATGCCAAACTAGATGTCATTGAAAAGGAAATAAATTATCTGCTAGCCAACAACATCATCGCCCCCTCTACCTCCCCGTACAATGCGCCGGTGGTACTAGTAAGGAAATCAGACGGTTCTCACCGTATGTGCATAGACTTCCGCCGCTTAAACGCAGTCACTGAATTTCAAGTTGAACCAATGCCAGACCCTGATTTACTGTTTTCAAAACTAAGCAACGCTCAATACTTTTCCAAGTTTGATCTTAGCAAAGGATTCTTCCAAATAGAAGTGGAAGAGAAGTGCCGACACTACCTCGCCTTCAGTACCGATCAAGGGCACTTCGAGTTTCAAACTGTCCCCTTTGGCCTAAATAATTCCCCCTCCGTGTTCACTCGCATGATGCGAAAACTGATCCAGCCAATTGACCGACCTGGGATCACCCACTTCGTGGATGACATCTTGATAGCCACGCCCACCTGGGCAGAACATGTGGAAACGATAACCGCTCTACTAGCTAGACTCCGCGAAACCGGCCTAACCGCCAGGCCGTCGAAATGCATGGTAGGTTTCAATAAACTGAAATTCTTAGGTCACATGATCGAAAAGAATAAAATAATGCCAGACGAAACCAAAGTAGAGAAAATTAAGTTAGCCCCCCAGCCCACCACCAAATCAGGTATAAGGTCCCTTCTCGGACTAACAGGGTATTACCAAAGGTTCATACCGCAATACAATAGCATCGCGGCCCCTTTAACAGACTTGACGCGGAAAAACCTCCCGGAAAAAGTCACCTGGTCAACAGAATGCCAGCTAGCGTTCGACCAGCTGAAGGCCGCTCTCACTAGTAAACCCATACTCCGTCTGCCTGACCCGACCCGCCCCTACGTATTGAAGTGCGACGCTAGTGGACGCGCCGTCGGCGCGGCCCTGCTACAACCCGACCCGGAGCACGATAATATGCTGTTTCCCGTAGCATATGCCTCGCGTAAGCTCAATGCCACCCAGATGAATTACAGTACTTCTGAGCTAGAATGTTGGGCTCTTGTGTTTGGAATTGAGAAGTTCCACGTATACCTATACGGTCGCCATTTTATCCTCCACACAGACCACCAACCCCTCACGTTTCTCGCATGCGCAAAAAACCTAAACAGAAGGTTAATGAGGTACTCCCTCACCCTGTCACAGTACAGCTTCCAGACCATCTACCAGTCCGGGAAGGAACACCATCTCGCAGATTTCCTGTCCCGGTACTCTGACTCAGATCCCGCCCCTGACTCAGGCCCCACCGACACCACTCAAACCCCGGCCTCAGACTCAGTAAATTAGGTATGAATCCACTCTCAAGTGTATTCCAAATTGGCCCGGAGGGATGTCACAATTCTGGATTTAATAGTGACTATTAGCACTTAGATAGATAGCAGTGTATAACTAGAACCTTAGATTAGCTTAAGTTAGCTAGAATAGAGAGAAGGTTAGTCTGACGTCACTATCTCCTACCTCCCTTACGCAATTACATCTCCCCATCACTCTTTCTCACCTGTTTCTCTACCCTTCACTATACTCTTGTACTACGCCCAAATTCAGAGTCTACTGACTAATACGATTCAACTTGGTACTACATCTTGGTTGAATGGGTACGAATGTGTTAGAATGTATATATTTTATCCTATGCTATATTAATGTATTCATGTCATGTCTTAATGTATTTATATCTTGTGCTATTTTAACGCATGTGAGCGAGTCATTATTCGATCCCTCATTCGCCCCCTCCTCTTCGCGTCCCCGCCACCCCCATCCCCTCTTATATCCCCTCAGCTTAGCGGCACGTTATGCAATTGCTTTGAGACGGTCGTTCTCTGAGCGGTTGACTAAATTCCCCCACTCAGCAGTTCGCACACACGTAACTAATTCTCGCCCGAAACCCCCCCCCCCCCAGCCACTTGAGTTAACTACTTAAGATTCTACCAAGGGAGATAAAATTCCCCACTCAGCAGGACGTCTGTATAAATTGTCTTTCATCTAGACCTCTCTCCCCCCCCCCCCTTTTCGCCCTCGCAACCCCGACCCCCAATCCATTTTTGGCTCCAATAAGCTTTTCTTATGCAAATGTATATTCAATCTAGCCAATGAGAATAGGATGTAATTAAATGTAAGCCAACCAAATTAACCTTGGGTCAGGTGACTAGTGTCCACGAAAAAGCCCACCCAACTAAACTAAAGCAGATCTCTCCCAGCTCCCGAGCTAGATACATCGTTTTGGTCTAGCTCCCAAACTGTTACTCGGACTTGCAGATACTTAGCCAGTAATCGTAATTCCCTCATTATAGTCACGTAGCCTAACCTTAGATTCCGTAACAACACAGTATATTGAGTGTTAGACGTTCCTGTGCATATATCTCAAGCATTGTATCTCCCCTGCATGTTAGTATGTGTATCTCATCATTGGATATTGAATTTGAGTCATAAATAAACACCTGAAACGTAACCAGAGACTTGCTTGCCTAACTTAGAACTGTCTGTTGTGTGTGTTAATAACATCTAAGCGAGCCAGTAGAGAACAAATAAATATTCCAGGTCAACCACAGCATCGGCACCTCGTACCTCTAAGACAACCAGCCATTATTACCCCCCTCTCAATTGCCACGTCGTGACAATACCATTTGGGAAACACTTTTCAGGAAAATACATAACATATTATTGAGTATTAAGTGTTTTTTTTACCTCTTTAAATATGAACTTCGTGGTACAGGAAATTAAAATGCAGACTACTATAGCGCGAAAATATGTATAAGGTATACTAGGGGATAGTGTGGTTAGCATAATAACCATCGACTTTACTTGCACCACCTTATGTCATGTACCCATCAGAGCTGGGAAGACTTATGAACACCCTACAGACCCTTGTACAAATCCTAGCCTTCTCATGACCTATTTAAATACGTAATATAGCCGGATAGCCGTTATGCATTTTCTATCATTTATTTTATGAACTTTAAGTGAACTATAGGTATATGCATACTTTTTTTTTATAATGTTAAATAATAGAGTAAATGTCCTCTTAAAAAAGCAGCTTATCATTTCAAAAAAAAAAAAAAAAAAAAGAATAGCTTGTAGCTTTACCTTTCTGCTTGCCAGGAGTATTGGCTTCCAGAAGCAATGCTAAAAAGAATTTGTGAAACATAATTACAATTTCCGTATAGGCCTAATTATGAGAAAATAACTTAAGCTAAAACGTAAAATATCTAGAGTGAAAGCTATTCTACCAAGATCTAAACATTTATTGACATTACATCACTTAATGAAAATATATATCTAGTATTGTATAAGAATGTAATAATAACAATAATATATATATATAATAAATGTATACATATAAACATATAATACAGTGGTGCCTTTTGTTACAAACTTAATGAGCCATATTTCTGGAAATAAGTCTGGTAGATGTAATTAAAAATAAATTAATTAAGAGCTATGAATTTTATTCCACCGCAACAAAAATGTAAGAAAAATATGCTAAAAAATAGTGCAAGAAAAAAAGGATCGTATTCGAATGCAAGTTTTTCTTTAAAATTGTTGATTGATTTTAAAAAACTATATTTAAATTGGTACTGTCGACGTGCACTTGTCTCTATTTAAACACTTGCAAGTGTAGCCATCTAAGGACAAGGGTTTTAATTCTCAGTAGCAGTATTGTACATTTATTTCAGAACTCGGTTCTAATCTGAAGCGTTCGTAACCCAAAACATTGCAATCAATGAAAAAGAGACAATCCGTTTCAAGATTAAAAAATCATTATTTTTTAAATAAAAATTTCGACAATAAATTCCTGTGTAACAGCTTTGCATTTTCCCATATTATTGCCTGACTACCATTGACCATATCTCCTGCAAGTTGCTTTTCATTGATCCAGATCATGAGAACATGTTCAACATTCTCTAAAATTTGAAGTCTTCGCTTCTGCAGTTTAATTACGCCTATAGCTACATCTCATGAGAACATGTTCAACATTCTCTAAAATTTGAAGTCTTCGCTTCTTCAGTTTAATTACGTCTTTAGCTACATCGACTTTTTATTCGTACTGAGGTACCACTGTACACTGTACATATATGAATACTAGATGAGTTAAAAAAATTACTGCATAAAAAATATATATGTCTGACTCCAATAATGATTATTATTTTGAAACTGTGATTAAAGTCAAACCTGGCTGCACACTGCAACATATCCAACATTTTTGGTGTTGCTAGGCCAGGTTCGCGATGAATAAATGTTGCCAAGTTTATTATACAAAGACCTATTGTATCATCATCATACTGTTCCAAGATGGCGTTGCATTCACTACAACGTTCTACCATAACATTCTCATTGTGTCGATTGGTGGCTGTTTTCTTTGTGGTTTGTTGTTTAGCCAACAATTCTGCTTTTCTTGACCTGCGGCTAGAAAAATGTAATAATAATTATGTACATTAATAGTTCAATTAATGGTTTAGAAAAGCCAAATATTTTTTACATATCACTTTTCCAAAATGAGTGGGAACACTAGAACAACAGCGTAAACAAAGACAGAGTAAGATTGTATATAAGCTTATGTTCCACAATTTAAAAAAAAACTGTAAGATTATATTTAAAATAAAAAACCATCAGCTGTTACAGAAAAAAGCGTCAAAGACTGCAAACTCTAATGGCAAAGACATTGACTTATAATTGAACATCCAGATGAATGTTTAATGTAATTGTCTAAGCTTTATGTAATCTAGCAGTTTCTCAATTGTTCATGATTAGCATACAGAAAAGGCAGTAAATCAGATGATACAATGTATGATATGATCTGGTCAATGAAATGTAATTTACATGTAGTATGATTGTTAACATAGATCTATAAATAGATTTAACCAATCCTGTAAGAACAAATAATTTTTAAAAAATGTAACTAATATCAAAACCCTTCTACCAAAACCCGGGCCTGTATAGTAGTTACTTGTATGTAATTAAATTTGACTAATAAAACAAAATAAGACTTCAAAATTTGTTACTTATTAAATAGAATGAAAAATGAAGCCTTTTATAAATTATATAACACAAATAATGCAATCAATTTGAATGCACTTGATCCGAGCTGGAGGAAGACCAAGATAGACCCTGACCAATTAAGAGACTATAATTATTTTTTTCATATCCAAATTATGTAAACTACGAAGATAAATATATTTTTTTTCCAGTATTATGCAGCAATCCCAGTGGCACACAGTCAGAACCAAACGGATTATTTAATTTCTGACTTGTATTTAATTACATGCATTAATTAAATTGAGTATTCTAAAGAAATGGAAACTGAAAAAACGAATCTCAATTTATAAGGCATGAGCATTTCTAAATGTAAGTAAAGTATCCTTAGGATCAAATTGATCATATGGATGGTGAAGCTGCGTTCTCAAGTTTCTATGGCCATGGCATACTAGGGGATTGTGTGGCTAGTACAATGTTCAATCGCCTTAACTTTAACCCAACTAATGTCAACCAGAGTCAGGTAGACTCCTAGCCTTCTTCTTCTTCATATTACTGTGGAGACCCGGTTAGGACCGAGAAAAGAGTCCACAATTCAACTAATCATAAAATAATAAAAAAACATCACAAACAACAATTATAAACAGATGACAGAGTGTCACTTTAGGTTTTTAGACCAGCCCTTCAGTGACGATTTGAAACGGGGCACAGTAGGGGCAGTGATGGAGATCTTCACCAGGATTCAAACCCAGAACCTTCGGTATGCCAGACGAACGCACTGCCGCTCGGCCATCGTGCACCCTTTTCTAAATGTGAAACAAATAATCAGAGCCGGCCCTGCAAATAATTAGAGCCGGCCCTGCAAATAATCAGAGCCGGCCCTGCAAATAATCAATGATTGGCAACACTTACCCAGATGACCTAGTTTGTGGATCTTTTTCTTCTTGCATGTATTTTTCCTCCCTTAATTCAGGAAACTTTTTTTGAAAGTCAATAGTTGTCAATCCAGTTTTTCTAGGTCTTCGCTGACGAAAATTTGGTTTTAGAACTAGGCTCATTGTCTTTTCACTTGTGTGATCTAATCAATAAACATGATTGAATAATATATATATACATCAAGTAGGTGAGAAACGCTCAATTTCCTTTAACCCTACTAAAGTCATGGCAGGTAGGCCTACCCATCAGAGCTGGCCTTCACCAGAATTCGAACCCAGGATCTTTGGTACGCAAGTCGAACTCGCTGCCGCTCGGCCAGAGTGATATTTATGTCTACAAATTACAGTATATATGTGTGTATATATATAGGCCTATACATATATATTGTCATATGTGTTTGTCTGACTTATTTCTTTTTATAACTGGGGCAAACTGCCATGACTCTAGTATATTTCGCCTAGAAACTAAACATATTATATATGATAGGTAATGTTGGGTTAGGACTATACACTGGACTTTTATTTATCTAGGCTATAGCACTTACATTTGTAGGATGAATGTAAATGCGAGTCCGAATAAATATATATATATATAAGCCTATATATTAAGCTTACTATTGCAACTATTTATTCACTATAGTCACTATAGTTATAGACATATATTTATTGATGTCCATGTTTACAGTAATAGTGACATGTTTTCCCCTTGCTTTTCTGTTCAATGATCATTTTGTTCCCATAAAAATCTGTACCAGCCACGCTAGCCCCTCTCACGCTTGAAAGCTAGTAGAGATTTAGGACTTATAATTCTGCGCATGTACAGGTCTGTGGATCACGTTACATGCCATCGTTGTCCATTGTCACCCCTATGCACAATATAAATATATATATATACCGTAATATATATGTTGATATTTGAAAACAAACAGTTTACATGCCTTTCTGCCCTTCTTGAGCGGCTTCTCCAGTTGATTCCCCATCACTGGTCTGGGTTTTATCACTGTCGTCTGACGTTTCATCTGAAACTCCATCTCGACTATGATCAGAAGTTGTGCCTTGTTCTCTGTGGGAAAAACAACAGAGGATTAATTAAGAATTCTTTTTGAAGAAAGCGTTTTTCCCCAACCCAGAATTGACTGTAACAGTAGCAACACCACTGGTCATCCAACTCATAATTGATGGGGTCAACAAGGACAATAATGGGAGAGAAAAACTAAGCAGAGTGCCAATGCTAAGAAATATGTTACTGCTGAATTCGAGGTTGCGCACGCGTGCAAAACTAGGATAGGCCTAATAAGTTAGCGGTTACCGCTAAGTAGGTTACTGCAAGGTCTTCGTTTGTACTGCAAGCGATCGTTTGTTTTCAACGTTAGACCTTCCTATCTGTCTCTCTTCGTTCGATCGTAACCTGAGACAAAAATTTTCGAAATTGTTGTTCGTAACCTAAATCCTTCGTAACCTGAGGCGTTCGTAATCCAATGTACGACTGTACTTTAACGTAAATGAACAAGTACTGACGGGGATGAACTGTATAAAGGTAGAATTGTGATTCTGCTGCGAAGTTTTCTTGTGTAGAGCATTAATGTGAACTGATATTTGATATGTAACAGTCTAATGAGCTTGGGGGAGCTATCATGTCCTACCAAGAGTGTCGCCAGGTGGCGGATAGAGGAATGACCTTTAGATATAAGGGTTAGCCGTGAATTTGGAATACACGGCAGTGAACCAACTGGTTTGCTGTCATGGAGGGTGAGGTGGGGTATCTCGTGGTAAGGAGACTCTTCAAAAAATGCCCCATAAATCCAAGGAAATGACTGCAAAAGCGACTATAAGGCGCCCTAACTATAAACCCGAGCTGATTAGACCGTTAGCTAGGAATAACAAAATATTATTATCTAAGAGAATATACTCTGAAACAAATCAACGTGCAGTCGATCTTGGTTGATCAAAGGCTATGGAAGCACACCCAGAAAGAAAAGTAGGCTGAAGTCGGAGACCACGGGCCAACTGGCGCAGAAAACGTCACACAATCCAAACCTCAAAAATAATGGAGGAAATAGACAATGATACATATAGTTGTGGCGTCCTGCCTTCGGAATCCCGCCTCGAAGGTAGGGGTCTGGACCTCGAAGGAGCCCATCAAAGCAAGCTAGTGGTTCTTCCTCCTCTGTTTGTGGTGTCGGCAGAGAAAAGAAAGTAAACCCTACTGACCACTGACCAGACTAGAAAGTGAAAAACTAACAAGAATTTGCTTTGAAAGAAAAAAAAAGCTTTAAAAATCTTCTTACATGAAAATGAGGTAGATGTGGCATGCATCCAAGAAATACACATCAAAAGCAATTTGCGTTTCTCAATTCCAGGTTACACTGTACTACACATGTTTAAAACAAGACAGGAAAAACTAACGAAAAGGGGGAACACTTACTATATTTAAGAATGACATAACATACCTACTTCAGATATCACTATGCCAAGCTCAACCCAATCTGAAATAATGGGGACCAAGCTGATCCTCCCAGGGGGATCCCTAAATGTATTAATTTCCAACTGCCCACCAGACAATTTAAACTAAAACCAAATCCCCAATGAGGAAGAGTGTCTGATATTATGGGCTGATATAAACAGCCACTTTCAAAGCTGGAAATACCCAGATCTCAATGCCAGAGGAGAAGAAATTGCGGATTGGTAAGCCGAAAACAGACTACTTTCCTTTAGATCAACAAGATGACACCCAGACCTTTTACTCTAGAGCAGGGGTCAGCAACAATTTGCTAACAGTGTGCCAAACTAGGATTTCTGAATCATTCAGCGTGCCAACAGCCTACAAGTCAATCAGCTCTATTATATGCCTACTTTCTAACAATTATTTTTATGGGACCATTAATTTAACTCCTTAGCAAGACCAAGGGCCAAAGCAAAGAAGATTTATAAAAATCGTTAAAGCGTTTTATATTTAATACAAAATTAACGTGTTTGTGATTATCATCCTTTTTATTTGCTTTTTTATCAAACACAAATATTTATTACCATACTTTCACATATATGGTAATTATTGTCTAAACATTATCATTTGTTAGCCAAGTTGAGGATCTAATACCTGCTAATATTATAAGCTAATTTTTATATTTGATCTCAGTTTAACTTAGATATAGTTTAATTTGTGTTTTAGTTAAACAGCCAGTACAGGCACAAATTATTACACGTAGCGTGTTCTATCCCTGCCGCCGACCAATCCCTGTACTCAAATAGTCGTAAGCTAGAAGTTAAGCTAGATTGTCTGGTAGCGTGGAATCATCCAGTTTTGAAGAAAATGGTCATGTCTTTAGGTGCTAATATTAATGATATTTTGATCTCAGTTTTACTTTTTTTTTTGTATTTATTTTATTTAAGAACCGATTCAATCCAAGTATACAATTACAACGAAATTGTAGAATAGAAGAATTTCTTTCTAAACATTTTCATCAAGTTCATCAAAATCATCACAAAATACTCAATGAAGACAACCTCGTCTGGGTCATTGAGCTTCTTAATTGAGTTTTTATATTTTTAAGTTTTTAAGTCTTAAAAATGACATTTCTCCAGTACAATTAGTGACAATTAAACTGAGAAACAGCCGTAAGATCGATTCCACATCGGGGAAGACCACTTAAATATTTTCTTTGAATATTATTTGATACAATTCTCTATGTGAGATTTTTTTGAAGACTTATGCGTTTATCTCACATATGTGTGGAAGTGAAATAATTATTCAGTAAGATTTTGGTTAACATCTTCTGTGTATTCTTGCATTAACAGCTCAACACCACTTTGAAGTTCTACCTTTGATAATGTAAGATCGGCAAGAAAGGAAAATATTTTCACTACATCGGCATAAGCTCTACTTCCTAAATTTGATTCGAGTGGATCTAATATAGGAATAAATGATTTAATCCTAAATTTATCCCTTGAAGAGAGTTCGTCTAGGGCAGGGGTCGGCAACCTTTTGCTAACAGTGTGCCAAACTTTGATTTATAAATCACTAAGCGTGCCAATGATTTTTTTTTTTTTTTTTTTTTTTTTTTTTTTTTTTTTTCCAAATATGTTTATTCAAGATTTTACATGTACAATCTCATATATTTTACAATGAAGAAAAGAGGATAGAAGAACAGTACATACATAGTTAAGGGGATAGAAGACAAAATAATTTTCGAGACCAAAAGTTTTCTAACTTTAAATTTAAATTCATTCATTCTTCTTTTTTTTTACATACATGCTTAACATCCATACATATTTAAATTAATTTAAACATGTATTAAACGTAAACATCCATTATTAACTGTAAGATATTTAAAACAACGTAATATGGAGAAAAATAAAACAAAGTGTGTAGAATTTATGTACATTTCATGTCAATTGTTCTATCCCTTGGGATATATATCTTAATTTAAACCACCAAGCCCGATCTTAAATGTATATATTATAATAAAGAACAAAGAAATGGTCACATATGACAAAGGAAAGTGAAACACCTATTGAAGACGGGTGACGAAAGGTGTCATTCACAGGAAATCCCACAATCGGGACTTCCACAAGTGAGAAAAAAAAATATGTACAATTCTCTAAAAAGAGTTGAAAAATCCCTAGTTGTCTTAAGGTTTCAAATAGCGTTTAGCCGTTCCCCCGTCGGCATGAACTATTCAACGAAAGATAGGGAAAGAAATACAAATCTGTTTGTAGTGACATAGAATTTGGAAGGCCCGACTTTCCTGACCCTCCCACTCCTCTAAGCCAGCGTCGCCGGAGGACTGGTCTGCACCAGTTAACCCCCTGGCGAATGTGACAAAAGAGGGGATTTGGGCCGGTATTTATATATCAGTCCTTCTTCTTTTATTATACATTGATGTCACTCCGGTAAATGTAATTTGAAGACAAAAGATTAATATTAGACGCAAGTTTCCTGTAGCCTATTAGATAGATAACCGACAAAAATTTTGAATAGAAAGGTTGGGAATAACTGGAGGAAAACAGTAATAAAAGGGGAGCTAAGTAAGCGAAGACGGACCCAGAAAAGGCCAAGTCTCTCTCCTCGTTACTTTATGTGCAGTAAGCCATGAAGTTAAAATACCGTCTTCTAAGCCATGCAACAAAATTAAGAAAATAATCCCGAAAACTTATTTAAAAATACTATGTACATAGTGGTGCGTAAAAAAGAAAAAAAACAACAACACAAGATTTCACATTCACTGAAAGAGACATCGCACCGGAAATGAATACATACAAAAATTACACCGGAAATGAAAGTAAAAATGTGCCCTTGATGAATAATTAATAACATTAAATGTACAATACTAGTCAAGGGCATCTCCATATTTAAAACAACGCATTCTATAACAGAAGCATGTCCACAGATCTCCCAATTAAACAAATGAACCAATCAAACAAATACATTAGGATCTCATCTATGAAATACATTATAATACATAAAACATTTATAAAAGCAAAACATCAAATAAAATTACAGAGTGGGCGGTTGATGCTTATCTAAATGTGCTTCAAGTTTTTGTCTGAATATGTCTTCTATGATGTGTGGGGGGTAGTGTTTTTGGTCAAACCGTGTTTTAAGATACGTTGTCCATATGTGTTGTTTGTATTCTGCCAATGTGATGAGGTTTAATGTGTGTTTTGTGTTGTTTCTAAGTCTAGGTATTTTGAAGAGTGTAATGGCTAAATCTATATCTATGTTTGACTGTGTTTTTGTGTCCATTATTAATTTCAATGTTTGTTTTGTTGGTATGATTGCGGGGCATGTAAGATAGATATGTTCCTAATTTTCTTGTGTATTTTTATTTTGTAAACATTATCATTTGGCTGTCAAGATAGGGATCTAGCAACTGCTTGTATTGATTATATTTTGTTCTCAGTTATAACTGAGATGTTATTATATTTGTTTCCACAGTCTTCAATGTTACACGCAATTCAATTTTCTTGTGTATGTTTTACCTTTAATGCGTTAGATGTGTATTCCTCGATTTATAATCGTCGTTAAGTAGAATTGATACATAGTAATCATTCAAACTGGGTAGTTAATGTCATGTTTAAAAATATACATATACATTCTTTTGTCACATAATATTTATATAATTTTCAATTGCTTTTTACAGTTTGATCACTTCAAAGTTATATATTGTAAGCCATTTATTTTTTTATAAAAGAAACATAGAAATATTAGCGGAGAAAAACTGGTTAATTACCTCCCTTTAATTAAAAAAACTTGTTCACATTTATATTTTGATTCAATAGTGATGCCAAACAAGTTATGTTTTTGTAATATAACAAATATTACTGACTAATTATTATTTCTTTATATAAATCCAACATTATGGTATTCATTACAATATTTCATTATTAGAGGATTTTAATAATTTACGTTAAACAGTTGCTAATAAACTTTTCCTGCATTAATTGTTTGTCCATTTAAGGAGTTTATATGCCTTAATATAGGGATTTACATGTAATTAAATGTTTTGAATTGATTTCATTGCAAGATACATCCAGTTTCAATGCAAATCCATTCCAATGGTCCTTGTAAATGTAAATTCAACTCAAATTCCGCTTGGAATCACCTCCCACTACGCCAGAGCCCTAGCTTCGACCCCTTAGGAGCCGGCTGAAGCCTCATCTATTTCGTTAGTAGTATTTGCGTATAAATATTTACATTTTCGTCTGTTGTTCGTTGTCTGTGTTCTGTAACTGCCGTTGGCGCATAGAACTGTCATCAACGGGATATGCGATATACAAGCACCATTATTATTATTATTATTCAGAAACATCGGCTTCAATAGTCAGTTTTCCTCATTCAGAACCGGAAAATGTGTTTTTATTTGTCAATAAAAAACATCTCTTGGAGGTCTCTCGCGTGCCATTGAAAATCGATCTGCGTGCCATTTTTGGCACGCGTTCTTTAGGTTTCCGACCGCTGCCCTAGAGTCTACACAGATGGCTCATAGACAATGCTTTACAAAATGGAGAAGCCGACATTCTCATAGAGTGGCCTAACTGAGAACACCTCGAACAAGCCACTAGAGTAGAAAGAAAAGCAAGATCACACGCTGCAAATATACTATAACAAGCCACATCCACTCTACGAAAAGCTAAATTGTCTTCCTCACTGATGCCAAAACAGTGTTACAGTCACTAAAAAATTCCAATATGCCCCGATCAACCAGTCACTCGATACAGAATTAACAAAACTAAGCAAAAGAACAAAAGAACTGGTGCTGGGAAGGAACCCTGGGAGTGTGCAAAATGAAGGGAAGGACACTGGGAGTGTGCAAAATGAAGGGAAGGACACTGGGAGTGTGCAAAATGAAGGGAAGGACACTGGGAGTGTGCAAAATGAAGGGAAGGACACTGGGAGTGTGCAAAATGAAGGGAAGGACACTGGGAGTGTGCAAAATGAAGGGAAGGACACTGGGAGTGTGCAAAATGAAGGGAAGGACACTGGGAGTGTGCAAAATGAAGGGAAGGACACTGGGAGTGTGCAAAATGAAGGGAAGGACACTGGGAGTGTGCAAAATGAAGGGAAGGACACTGGGAGTGTGCAAAATGAAGGGAAGGAAACTGGGAGTGTGCAAAATGAAGGGAAGGACACTGGGAGTGTGCAAAATGAAGGGAAGGACACTGGGAAAGTGCAAAATGAAGGGAAGGACACTGGGAGTGTGCAAAATGAAGGGAAGGACACTGGGAGTGTGCAAAATGAAGGGAAGGACACTGGGAGTGTACAAAATGAAGGGAAGGACACTGGGAGTGTGCAAAATGAAGGGAAGGACACTGGGAGTGTGCAAAATGAAGGGAAGGACACTGGGAGTGTGCAAAATGAAGGGAAGGACACTGGGAGTGTGCAAAATGAAGGGAAGGACACTGGGAGTGTACAAAATGAAGGGAAGGACACTGGGAGTGTGCAAAATGAAGGGAAGGACACTGGGAGTGTGCAAAATGAAGGGAAGGACACTGGGAGTGTGCAAAATGAAGGGAAGGACACTGGGAGTGTGCAAAATGAAGGGAAGGACACTGGGAGTGTACAAAATGAAGGGAAGGACACTGGGAGTGTGCAAAATGAAGGGAAGGACACTGGGAGTGTGCAAAATGAAGGGAAGGACACTGGGAGTGTGCAAAATGAAGGGAAGGGACCCTGGGAGTGTGCAAAATGAAGGGAAGGACACTGGGAGTGTACAAAATGAAGGGAAGGAACCCTGGGAGTGTACAAAATGAAGGGAAGGAACCCTGGGAGTGTACAAAAAGAAGGGAAGGAACCCTGGGAGTGTACAAAATGAAGGGAAGGAACCCTGGGAGTGTGCAAAATGAAGGGAAGGAACCCTGGGAGTGTACAAAATGAAGGAAAGGACACTGGGAGTGTACAAAATGAAGGGAAGGAACCCTGGGAGTGTACAAAATGAAGGGAAGGACACTGGGAGTGTACAAAATGAAGGGAAGGAACCCTGGGAGTGTACAAAATGAAGGGAAGGACACTGGGAGTGTGCAAAATGAAGGGAAGGAACCCTGGGAGTGTGCAAAATGAAGGGAAGGACACTGGGAGTGTACAAAATGAAGGGAAGGACACTGGGAGTGTACAAAATGAAGGGAAGGACACTGGGAGTGTGCAAAATGAAGGGAAGGACACTGGGAGTGTACAAAATGAAGGGAAGGACACTGGGAGTGTGCAAAATGAAGGGAAGGACACTGGGAGTGTACAAAATGAAGGGAAGGACACTGGGAATGTACAAAATGAAGGGAAGGACACTGGGAGTGTACAAAATAAAGGGAAGGACACTGGGAGTGTACAAAATGAAGGGAAGGACACTGGGAGTGTACAAAATGAAGGGAAGGAACCCTGGGAGTGTGCAAAATGAAGGGAAGGACACTGGGAGTGTACAAAATGAAGGGAAGGACAATGGGAGTGTACAAAATGAAGGGAAGGACACTGGGAGTGTGCAAAATGAAGGGAAGGACACTGGGAGTGTGCAAAATGAAGGGAAGGACACTGGGAGTGTGCAAAATGAAGCAAAGGACACTGGGAGTGTGCAAAATGGAGGGAAGGACACTGGGAGTGTACAAAATGAAGGGAAGGATACTGGGAGTGTGCAAAATGAAGGGAATGACACTGGGAGTGTGCAAAATGAAGGGAAGGACACTGGGAGTGTACAAAATGAAGGGAAGGACACTGGGAGTGTGCAAAATGAAGGGAAGGACACTGGGAGTGTGCAAAATGAAGGGAAGGACACTGGGAGTGTGCAAAATGAAGGGAAGGACACTGGGAGTGTGCAAAATGAAGGGAAGGAACCCTGGGAGTGTACAAAATGAAGGGAAGGAACCCTGGGAGTGTACAAAATGAAGGGAAGGACACTGGGAGTGTACAAAATGAAGGGAAGGAACCCTGGGAGTGTACAAAATGAAGGGAAGGACACTGGGAGTGTACAAAATGAAGGGAAAGAACCCTGGGAGTGTACAAAATGAAGGGAAGGACACTGGGAGTGTACAAAATGAAGGGAAGGACACTGGGAGTGTACAAAATGAAGGGAAGGACACTGGGAGTGTACACAATGAAGGGAAGGACACTGGGAGTGTGCAAAATGAAGGGAAGGACACTGGGAGTGTACAAAATGAAGGGAAGGACACTGGGAGTGTACAAAATGAAGGGAAGGACACTGGGAGTGTACACAATGAAGGGAAGGACACTGGGAGTGTACAAAATGAAGGGAAGGACACTGGGAGTGTACAAAATGAAGGGAAGGACACTGGGAGTGTGCAAAATAAAGGGAAGGACACTGGGAGTGTGCAAAATGAAGGGAAGGACACTGGGAGTGTGCAAAATGAAGGGAAGGACACTGGGAGTGTGCAAAATGAAGGGAAGGACACTGGGAGTGTGCAAAATGAAGGGAAGGACACTGGGAGTGTGCAAAATGAAGGGAAGGACACTGGGAGTGTGCAAAATGAAGGGAAGGACACTGGGAGTGTGCAAAATGAAGGGAAGGACACTGCCCCGACAACTTAACAAAATGAAGGAAAGGACACTGCCCCGACAACTTAACAAAAATGAAGGGAAGGACACTGCCCCGACAACTTAACAAAATGAAGGGAAGGACACTGCCCCGACAACTTAACAAAATGAAGGGAAGGACACTGCCGACAACATAACAAAATGAAGGGAAGGACACTTCCGACAACATAACAAAATGAAGGGAAGGACACTGCCCCGACAACTTAACAAAATGAAGGGAAGGACACTGCCGACAACATAACAAAATCAAGGGAAGGACACTGCCGACAACTTAACAAAATGAAGGGAAGGACACTGCCGACAACATAACAAAATGAAGGGAAGGACACTGCCGACAACATAACAAAATGAAGGGAAGGACACTGCCGACAACATAACAAAATGAAGGGAAGGACACTGACGACAACTTAACAAAATGAAGGGAAGGACACTGCCGACAACTTAACAAAATGAAGGGAAGGACACTGACGACAACTTAACAAAATGAAGGGAAGGACACTGCCGACAACATAACAAAATGAAGGGAAGGACACTGACGACAACTTAACAAAATGAAGGGAAGGACACTGCCGACAACTTAACAAAATGAAGGGAAGGACACTGACGACAACTTAACAAAATGAAGGGAAGGACACTGCCGACAACTTAACAAAATGAAGGGAAGGACACTGCCGACAACTTAACAAAAACTGGAGGTAGGCAATATCATGCAGACCCATACTTACACCCAGAGGAAATCAAAGCAATACTTAAATGCATCCCAAAGATGGTCTGAGGTGGATCTAAACCATTCCAAAAATGATGCTAAACAAACTCTCTCGCCAATTTTCATGCCGAGGACAGGACATAACAGACTGAAGCATCACGTGTTCCGCAAAATACAAATTGGAACAAGTGAAATACGCCCTTGCTGAACAGCTTTAAAAATGGGGAACATGTCTTTCAAATCTGCCCAATGTACCACTGCAACCGGTCAGCTATATGGCCCCAGGAAGATTCCTTCAATGACAAACAATATGGTGGACTAAAGCAACTGGCAGCCGCTGCGCAGTTCATCACAAGTATTGGACTTGTCTTTATCCCCCAACAAGGACTTCCAACTATACAACAATTGTGTAAGTTATTGTTACTTTTTCTTTTGTGGTCAGTTTTGAAGTTAAATACATGAATTTAAATGGTATAGTATCGTTTTTATCTTTTTATTTGACGTTTGCATTCTTCAATTATCTTTCTGTTTGCGATATTTTCAAACAAGCGAAATATTTAAGTAAATTAAAATGAGTCTGTGGGCGATGCTTTTTGTATTCCCAAAATTAGCAAGGTGACTTGGGGACGCCAACACATCAACGAAATGGTGAAAAACTAACACAAATCTTTTGCGGGAAAATAAATGGAGAAAACTGAAAACGACCGTAAAAATAGCAATAAAAATGTTAGTGATCAGGAAAAGAAAATTAAGAGGAACCTGGTGGAGTGTGTTGAGTGTATGCATATGTCTTCAAAGTATTCCACTACTCACCTTAAGCCTTCTGTAGTAGCTATGATGGTGGAGTGTGTTGAGTGTATGCATATGCCTTCAAAGTATTCACTACTCACCTTAAGCCTTCTGTAGTGGCTATGATGTTGGTTACCACACTATGAGAAGGTCCAGCCATGTTAACCTGGCCTAAAACTGAGTGATGGGGTGCTTGTTGGGATGACACTGAAAATTCTCTAAGCTGTTGTGCCATCTTTCTATCCACAGAGACTGCGATTTTGGTTTTATGTGACAATAATGGCGCATCACTTCTCTCAGTCTGAAAATAAAAAAGAGACGCATACAATAAAGTATTAAAATGTCCAGCTATAATACGCCCATTTTAAAATAGTTGTATACATAACATAGACGTACATTATCTTTGGAGTCATCATCTGCTGAGTCTGGTTCGGAAAATTCGATCAATCTACGAGGCTGCCTATCCTTGATTTTTCTGGTTTCCTCTTTCTTAAATTGGAAGGAGGGCGGTGGAGTTCCTTCTGCATCAGAGGTTATGCCTTCACTACTTTCATCTGCTTGTGATTGGCTACTCTAAATTATAAATATAAAAGGAATAAAATGTAAATATTTTGTTTATTTTACCGGTAAATGACTTCTAACATTAAAGAAGTAATGTACAAAATGCATTATATTTATATGTATATGATATTATTTTGATTCCAACTTTTTTTTTCTAAGGCAATATATAAGCACTGAGTTCTCATAGCATCACACAAAGTGGCTGCGCAGCATTCACAAGACAATTCTTGCTAGTGCATAATTATGAAGGTTGAGTGTAGCTGATGTCTTTACACTTTAAGTCCTGACTGCTCTCTGGCATGTGAAGTATTGTAAACTGAATTGACACGTAAACAAAAACGAATGCAACTCACTTTAAAATAATGAACAACACCACTAGTTGGGTGTGTTTGAATTTCCTCACTGCCACTGTTATCACCATAATCTTGTTTTTGGCTGGAAGGCGACTGAGGGGGAGTATCAGTCTCTTGAATATTCTCCAAATCACTTACAGATATTTTACTCATGTCTAGAAATAAAAAAAAAATCATATACGGTAACTTTTAAAAAGTGAATTAAACAGTATTCCTATTTTCTTTTCAAATTGCTTCAAATGAAATCAGTAGAATATGTACACATGAGTCTTTCGTAACATACAAAAGACAATAAAATACGCATTTAAATATTTTGTTAATTTTTACGTTCCAAAAGTTATTAAAATGATACAAAACAATCAGTTAATAATGCTACGTATTTTGGTATTATTTAGATAATAACTCTATTTTAACAAACCACGACCATCCTGTGGGGCACTTTTAAAGGAGGAAGAAGTAACAGAGAAAAGAAAGGCTTGCCCTTTATAATCTCCATAACGGCAGAACAAGACCTTGACAACTGGAGTTAGCTTATCAGGCAGTTAACAATAGTACCCAAAGGACCAACAATGCGGTTAAGGTATAGTGGAATCTGAGGTGAAGAATATGGCCTTAAAACGATGCCTTAAGATTAAATATATCATTGGTCAGACATGGTCGAGTAAGAAATAAATTGTGTGGTGAAATACCATCTTGAATAACATGTGAGTTGCTTCTGAGGGATGTGAAATAGGAAAATCCTAGGTCGATTTATCTTTGATGACAAATCCTTTCAGTGGGGCCAATGACAAGTCTTTAGAGAGTTTAAAGTTTAGTCTTGCATACATTGATGCAATGCCATATCTCTCTGGAGATTGCGTGTCTCCCACGGAAGTCCTTGCTAAGCACACACCCTAAGGTGCGAACAATCATTGTGGAAAAGCAAACTATTGTTCCGGTTGTTGCCATTAGAAAAGATGTGTTAGCTTTTGACAGGTGTATCTTCGTAAAGGGTGGAGATGAACCATCATTGGCTAGTGAAGTGCTGGGCAGCATGGTCTGAGCTTTGGACACCAAGAGACCTAGTTTCTGCTCTTAGTGAATGGAAGTTGAAATCTGGTTTACTTTACAACAGTTAATACTGATTTTTAGCACGCTGACTTTCTGCTTATCAGAAGTGATGGAGTGATACACAAATTGGTTGCAAGAATGACGCTAATTTTACCCACACACACTTTTAGAAAAAAAGCTTTTTTTTATGAAATTACGTTTGTTTAATGATATAGGATCATATAGCCGTCTGACTTTTAATAGCAGAAAGAAAATAATTAGAAAAAAATAGGATGTTGGTTAAAACGCATTATAGATGCTTCAGAGACAAGTAAGATAAAATGTTAAAACTAAATTAAATTTTGGAATCTCTAAAAATTATCTATACATTTCTTCTAGCAAATAATCCCCCCCCCCCAGCCATACACACTTATTGCTATAGCCCCCCCCCCCCCCCCCCGTCCCCGGTGTGTCTAGTTGTTTTTTTACTATGTGCCTTCCATTTTTCCCTCGCAATTCTGACAACACAGCTGTCAACTAGAAAACATAAGTTTAAAAAAACAACTTTGAACATCGAAATGTTGATAACAGAAAGTATATTTAAAAAATGTGTTTATTACATATCTAAAGAGAAACAACGAACGGTACGATCATAGAAAGGGTTGTGTAAAGTCTAAGTCAGGAAAGATAATTACTCAACATCATTGAAAATGAATATAAAACAGCAAGACTTGATCGAAACAAGGATGAGATTGTGATAGTCTTTTCTATAAAAGAACCGTTTAAGTGATTTAAAAACGAATATATTCCTACTTCTTTGAACAGTGGGTGATGGGGGAGGGAAGCCATCCTCAGAATTTCTACATCGGTGATGTTGGGCGCTGACTGTATTGATGACTAACTGTATCAAAGTCTGAATTATAGCTGACCGAGGGGATGTACTGATCTGGTACTGAAAGAAAATGTTTTGTATTTTACCAATAAGAAATCATACTTTAAAAAGTAATTGAATCAATTTGGACATAATGACGTCATTGCGGTGAACACTGTCAAGGTTTTAAATTTTTTCACACATGTTACCATTTCAGTCCAAAATGAGAATAAAAAGAAAAGATTTGTTTCATGTTTCAATAGCTGGAAAAATAACCTTGAGATTATTTTTATGACGTCACCAAACTTTGTGAATGAATTTTGTAAATGGAGGGGAAAAATTTCATCCATGTTTAAATTATTGGAAATAGCCTAGCTTTATTAACGCTTTTTTTGCCGTAGTAAGCTTTCGATGCGCATTTTTGTATATCAACGCAACTCGGGGTAGGCAGTAGAGATGGGAATCGAACCCTCATTTAGCAGTTCGGGTTCGGTTCGGTGAGACCATAAGTTCGGGTTCGGTCCGGTAGGACCCTAAGTTCGGGTTCGGTTCGGTCGTATTGGTAAAAACTAAGTTCGGGTTCGGTTCGGTAATAATTTAAGTTCGGGTTCCGTTCGGTTCGACAACAACTGAACTCTTACAATGTTTGCGTTTTAATAAAACTGTTAATAAACTAGTAGCCTAGCCTACAACTGGATTTTCTACTGATTTAAAATAATGTTTGTCTTCTGCCACATGTTCAAAACTCACAATTAATTATGCATAGGTTGATGCAAAAAAAACAACAAAAAAACAATAAGTGTTATTTCTGGGTCTTCTGTTATATGAAATACAATTTAGAGGCCGACCGAACCAAATTGTTTGGTTACGGCCGAAAACGAAACCATACCGAAAGTTATAAATCAACTTTCGGCTGAAACCAAAGCCGAAACCAAAAGTTTAACAACACCTTCGGCCGAAACCGATAAAAAACCTAAATTTTCAAACAAAAGAGTTTAAATATTAACTAGTTTATTGGTAGCTGTCACGTGGCGGGGGGTGATTAGACCACTTAATCACCACGTAAACTTTATAAGTTGGGGTTAGATTTGCACCTGAGCCTCCTGTGTGTCGTGCCTTCTGTATGATTAAGTAAACGTGACTGAATTATGTCACGCGGTGTGGCAGGCAGGCTCGTATGTGTATTCTTTCCTTCTTATAAGAGTGGTCTGCATAAATAGATAAGAGATGAATTATTCTCTTTATATTCTTGTTGGCTGCGTTTTGTCTTAAGGGATGAGCCGGAGTACTGTGCTAGAGGTTACGTATTGATGATCAAATTTATATTTGTGTGTGTAGAATTCCGTGGCTCGTCTGAGGTAGTTATGCAGAGGTTTGGCTATACTAAACACATATAGACTTCACAACATCGATTATAGTCACTAGAGAACACGAGCGAAAACATTATATTCTGAAGTTTATTCACATTAAGACTGAGTATACCGTCGCATATATATCATACATAATATCCTAGGTACATTGTCCAACAATATAAACAGCAAAAATTAAGATTACAGACTTAGGGTCGGAGCCTTCACAAAGACCTCGGAGGGCCCAGACGGGACCCACTCCGTTTCACGACCACCTAGCTAGACCGCCCGTAAAGCTCTCCTCTCCATCTATATCTAAAACTAAAAGCATTAATAGTAATAGTCACGTGATATAAAATGGGAGGATAGGGGGAAATGTACACGTTTAGTCTGATTGACAGGAGTAGGGAAAGCATGGGGAGAGGGGTGGGGGATGGTGGGTGCGAGTGCCGGTGAGGGGCGAAGAGGCGGTCAGCCATCCAAGGTAATTCTTATCTTCCGGCGGCGCCTTTGTTTAAGCAACAAAGGGGGTTTTGACCAGGGAACGAGCCCTTAGAGGTCTATTTTCATTTACATGTTATAAGTGAGGATGGACGGGGGGGGCGAAGGTCAGAGACGGTGGGGCTCAGTAATGACCTTGACCTGTTTCTCGATCGTCCGTGGTACTGGGGGGGGGGGCGAGACGTAACCATGTTACTGTTACACAATTTAGAATGGTGGGCATGATGTAGACTTAGTAACAATGACAATATACATGAATGGAAACTAAAGTCAATATAAGTAATATACTTATGGGCATGCCGAACATATACATATATGTAAATAAAATTAAATGCAAGCAAAATACTTTAATGTTAAATATAGGGGATAAAAAGGAAAGACACATTCTTACTCCGATCAGACATGCAATATTGTGGCATTTAATGTCAGTGGTTTGTACGTACAGATGATATATGATTATAGTATCTTATAAGAGCGGATTACATCTAAGACCTTTATTAGTTGCGTGTGACGTTAATCTTCTCCCAAAACGCCACAGTAGCCTAGTCCATTTAAGTAAACAATAGAACTTGTAATATACTGGTGTATATACATGTAAGCCTATTATAATATATCATTTTTATTCAGAATTGAATATTCTTAAAGATTTAAAAAACCTAAAAGGCAATGGCCTACATACTTCATATAAAATTTTTGCATCTAAATATTATGACAAAATTTTGATAAAATTGGACAAAACAATGCAAAAATGACAAATACAAGATATTCGGCTGATGACCGAAAGTCAATTTCACTATCGGTCAAAACCGAAAACAAACCGAAAGCTAGCTTTTTAGCTTCGGTCGAATCCGAAACTACATCGAAAGTGGTAATTTGTCTACTTTCGGCGACGAAGCAGAAACCGAAGTTCGGTCGGCCTCTAATATAATAAGTATACGTATTTGTTGTGTAAGCGATATATTTCTGGTGTAAGGGACGTATTTCTGGTGTAAGCGATGCATGCTATTTCTGCTGTAAGCGCCGTGATAGGAATTACAAAAATTTCGCCATTACAAACAAAATTTATTTTTATTTGAAAATGCTCATTCTTATCAGTGATAACGCCCTAAAATGTCATAAAAGACAAGTTGAGCTCTTAAAAAGTAACCTGAAATGACAAGTTATAACAAAATAGTTTCTGTGACCTATTGTTTGCCCCCACCCCCCTTTTTGTCTCTTTTTTTTTTTCAAAAACAAAGATTTAAAAAAAATATTTTTTAATTAGAAATGTAGTATTATTATTAGTCTAATTGTTACAATTCATTTTCATACTTAAAAGAAATATTAGAATTTAAATTGTTTAGGGTGAGCCTGTGCACATATGCAGAAAAAGTTTGTGAGGTTAAATATCCACCTCTTCATCCCCCAACCCCAAGTTGCAACGTAACTCATTCACTCAATTTTAGCCACAGCGCCGTTGCTGTAGTAATGCAGTTGACACACTTTGAGGCTTCTTTTCCTTCGCAAAATACATTTGGGAAATAATATACATACAAATCTAAAAATATTTTCTTTTAAAAAAATATTTAAAAAACACGGTAAAATATCTAGGTCTTAAAAAATAAAAGCCAATATCCCAAGTTTGGAATGATAAAAACAACAAGTGCTTGGGAAAAAAGTCAAGGCGTGTTATCACTGATTGTTATAATAAACACGCTAATTATTTTTGGTGGGGGAACGGCAGCTAGGAAGTGGTGTGATGACAGGAGAGAAGATCAAAGCAGTATGCGGGGAGAGCAATCATGCTTTTGTGATACATTTATCTAGGTCACTTACGTTGACGGTCGGTCGATGTTTGTTTAAGCAAAGTTTTGTTTTTTCTTCTTTTGCCGCGCATTTCTAGGTACATGAAAGCCGATTTGTCAAAGGGTGTGGGAGAGGGATGGTTATAAAAAAAAATTAATTATTTTGCTTTTAATTATTTTCAATACAAATGTTATCATTACTGGCAAATGCTTGCTAGTGACAAGATTAAAATATTTTTGTTTCTGTTACTATTTATAGGTTCGTTCGGTTCGGTTCGGAGTCCGTCACTTTAAAGTTCGGGTTCGGTTCGGTCACCGGCAGAGTTCGGGTTCGGTTCGGTTCGTTGGAAACCACAGCTCAAGTTCGGTGTGTTCGGTTCGGGTTCGGTTCGATTCCCATCTCTAGTAGGAAGCTGATGTTTAGCCCCAATACATTTACAGGGCGGCAGGGATCGGTCGGTGGCAGGGCTAAGACCCGGGCTCTCGTGGTTGACAGTCCGGTGAACTAACCACAAACTAGCCGACCAAATTTACTTGAAATATCTGTGTTTCTCCCATAGACAGCTACATGTAGCCTGTTCGAGTGTTTGGCCCTTCGAATCGATTTTATTTATATGTTGCAACAACGGGAAAGACAAGTAATATTTTGATAAAGACATATTCAAATGAGCATTACAGATCAACTACAAAATATAGCAAATGCTGAAATTTAAATGAAAAGTATTTTTGAAATCCTATGTAGCATGGTTATTTCTTTTTATTTATAAAAATAAACAATAATTTGATTTCATAGTTCATTCAGTTAATATGTTTATTACAATTAATAAGAAAAAACTATTTTAAAAGACATCTAAGACAAACTAAAATGCACACAAGTAAACAATTGAAACGTTCTTATAATTAAACCTACTTTATAAAGGATGACCAGCAGAGATTTCAGCCAAGAAATTCTCGTGTGCGGTTCCAAATACCAGAGTGTGTATGTTGGGGGTTGATAGTCCGATGCGTAGCGTTGCGGTGATGGACAATATTGCAGTACCAAAAGTGTTATTGGCAGTATGACATAACCAAGTTTAAAGTTGCGATCAAGTACCTGAAATAGTGTTGTAAGATCAAGAAATTACACATAATTAGTGAGCGAATAACATTACAAGGAAGGCATTGCCATGGAAACCCCAGGGAAAAAAGGAAGAGGAGCCACCCAAGAAACACATGGAGGCGTGTCCTGGAAGCCTAAATCAAGATGGGTTTCAGCTAGGGATGTTAAAACCGGTTTGTTTTCAAAACCGGTTTTCGGTTCTATAAAACCGGTTTAAAACCGGATTTCGATTCCCCCCCCCCCCTTCCCGCAATGTCACAAGTCACAGGACGGAAAAGACGAATGAGCGTAGTTTTGTAGGTGTATTTGAAAAATATTTCAAACTTAATAAGTGTTTGCATAGCATTCAAGAGGTTGATTTGTGTGAATACATTATGATTTTGTACACTTTACCATAAAATTCTTTAGAACTAAAAAAAATATGGGCTAATTGATTAAAACCGATAATAGCTTTCAAAAGTGATTATTTGTGCACCGTGGACTTAGACTTGTAAAATAATGTATTGAATAGGATCACGTAGCGCCAATCAAAAGTCAAAAGAATGTGTATTTAATGCTGCCGTTAATAATAAAGCATAGACGCGGTGTCTAGCCGAATTGTTCAGGGTCACTGGACAAAACTAGTTTGCTCTCTCCATTGCGTACATCAAAGAGTCGTCGTCGGCATCCGTCCGTCTCGAGTGACGATGGTGTAGCTTCATGGGTGAGGTATCAAACTGCACCGCCGAGAATGGCTGTGTAGGCCAACCCGGGAGGGGCAATCCCTGCCGCACTTGAGGCACATCAAACAGTAGCGCACATCTAAACGATGAGCCGACATTTGGTTTGATGTTGTTTTTATCGCAAGCCATAGTTGGTATTTGGAGAAAAAAAAAGAAACACAATATCTAAGACTAAATAGTAGGCCTATTAGCAAGGCATTTCAAGAATTGATTTGCGTGAATCCAACATTATTTTTTTAGAAATATTTACATCAGAACCAATAAAAAAATAAAATAAAGGTTGTACTATTTGAGTAATGATTACCTTCCAACCACAAACCGAAATCCGGTTTTAAAATCAAAACCGGTTTTCAGATTCAAAACCGGAATACGGTATTCCGGTTTTCGTTTAACATCCCTAGTTTCAGCTGGAACCAGTTAGAGTAGATGGCCCAGGATAGGATAAGCTGGAGAACTGTTGTTGGTAGCCTATATTCCGACAGGGGTTGACGGGCGTAAGTAAAGTAAGTGAGCGTTTGTTTAGAACGGTTAAATTTTTTTTATTTCTACCTTAAACTATTGCACGACTAGCTGTACCACGGAAACGATAAATAAGTGTTTTGTTCTGTACAATGTTTACAAATAACATATCTATTTTTAGTGAATTGTTAAGCTAAAAAAAATTACCAGGTATAATCCATAGAATGATTTTTTTTTGTTTTGGATATACTTTTTAGTGGGCATAATGAGTAATGATTTTTTTAATGTTAATTTCTATGTTTTTATTTCAACGGTTTCCGGGGACCATGAGCGCGATTGTTTTTTGTGTAAGTAAAACGGAGTGATGTTTTCAGTCCTAAGGATGAGTGAAGGGCTCCAGTTAGTTAAGGTTTGCTGCAGTCGAAATTGTTTTAAGTTTTGACTTAGTTTTGAGGCCATACGGTGTGACTTTCTTAAAGTAATATAACCTAGGCTTTGACTATGTTTTCTTTATATTTATGTGGTTTGTATTTTGTAGCCTACCTACATTGCGCGTGTGGCGTATTTTTATTATAACATATATTGTAAAAAAAAGGTTGAATGAAATCATTTGTTTATTGCTTTTAAAGGCTAGTGCACCAGATCTCTTTTGTGCTTACATGTGGTATGTTTAGTTATAAGATGTGTTCTGTTTTGGGGAAACGAGCAGGAGAGAGGGGAATCGGTTCAAAAAATATCCTGTCCATTTATGTGTTAGATTCAACTGTGGTAGGGAGATCTTAGAATATTTGTATTTATTCTCCGCTTTATCTATGTGGCTGGCACAGATTACTGGTGTCAATTTGTGGAGTGATAATCCAACATGAGCATTCAAGTCACAACACGAGCACTAAGTCAACTGCTGGAGTAAATTCGAACACTGTTTATTAGGTTAGAGAGCCAATCTCGGCATCTGCCTGTATTTTTAGTAAATGAGATAGAGATAATCCACAACATGCAATATTCCACTAAGTAACACTAAGTAATCACTAGTGTGAATTCGTATATTACAGCGATACAATTCTATGATTCCTCACTATTTTGAGAGAACTAATAAAAACTACCGCTCGCCACTAAGGCCCAAAAACGAATCACTGTAAATTTGGCAACGGTATATTCGTCAACGGTATTATCGGCAAGGTAATTTTGGCAAAGATAAATTCGACTAAACTCGCAAAGCGGAAAAATTGGTAACGGTAAAATTGGCAAGCATATAATATCCACTGTTTTTATTGAACGTATTGGTAGGTCTACACTCTAGTCCATGGACTGGCAACCTATGGAATGCGTGCCAGCCTTGGCACACAGAGCGGTTTTAAATGGCACGTGAAAGACCGCCAAAAAGTAAGTTTAATTATCTTCTGCATGAAAAAAAGCAGGATAACATTAAGGTCGCTGGCAAGCTGAATGATTTAGAAATGCTTCTTCGGCACAAAAATGATACCTTTGACCACTTAAAGTTTTATCTACTTATTTTTTATAATATTATTCTATTATTTAGCGTATGTTTTATTATGTCATTATGTTGTTATTTATGTTGTTATTTATTATGTTGTTAATTATTTCATTTAATTCTTCTGTCAGGTGTAATAGCAATTGATTGAGCTTTAATAATGATTGAATTTTGTTTCTAATTTAAGGGTCTCACAGTTCGGACCGTTGTCCCCTTTACCCTTAAGGCAACAAACGGACTAGCCATTGCACATGTAGGCTTTTTTTTTAAAACCGATGCACAGGTAATGGGTAATCAAATACGAAACAAAGGCATTCTCGTAATTAAGGTACCATGCTACAATTGCCTCGAAAAACAACACCAGACGAGGCTTCCTGCTCTTATGTTCATGGTATAATGATGTGTAGGGGTGAACCAATGGGAGCGGGGGGCACAAGGTTCTGTCCGGGCGCCAACCACGTTATATCGGCGTGCCGTGTAACTTAGGATGCGGTCTCCGCAGCCACATGCACTTTTTTCTCCCACTGCGGAATGTCCCTCAGATGCTGGTGGCTCGCCCGTGTACCTGAAATATCGCCGGGTAGTGCGAATCCCGTACTATGGGTATGGGCGTCCCAGGCATTAGGGCGGGATTGAGGCAGGAACGCTGCGCATATTGCTTCTTCCCCACCGAGGCCTCGGACCTTTCGGATGCAATGACAGCCGAGAGATCTCCGACGTGCAGTAAGGGCTTGATGCAGGCGTACAGGCGGTTTCCACACTTCGTTAGCGATGAGCCCCATGTGTACAATGAAGACAGCGCTCACCAAATTTAAAATGTCTAATATATATATTACATACATACATACACATACATATATATGTAATTCATACATAAAGTGAATTTAACTATGACAAATTTACCTTTCTTAATTAAAAAAAAATACTTACAAACATCACTCCACTGAGAAAAGCATTGAAAACAGCAGACGATCTGTAGATGACATGAAACATAATTTTACAGCAGAATTCTATACTCAATCAACTTTGATCAATGTTTATTCATTCATAAAGGTAATTTAACAAAAGTTTCAATTATAGAGTTTTAAAGAACATGTATGTATCTTATCGTATATATTGCAGACACCCCTTCTAGAAAGAAGATAATTGGTCCTACACGCATCCGTGGTCTGAGTCTAGTCTTGCATTTTTATTAATGTTTTGAATGATGTTAAGTTACAGTTTTTTTTTCTGGTTTGTTCAGGCAACCCATTCCATGCCCGGATGCCACGGGAAGAAAAAGTACTTATATGCATTTTTTTTCGCATAGGGTATAAGGAAAGCTTTTTGTCCTTATGTTTATCTGAGCATTGCAACAGGTTGTTATTGTGTTGTATTTCTAAATTAGACTTTCATTCTTTATGTATTGGCACGCACAGCGATTTTCAATGGCACACGAGAGACCTCCAAGAAATGTTTTTTATTGATAAAAAAAAAACATTTTCCGGGTCTGAATGAGGAAAACTGACTGTTGAAGCCGATGTTTCTGAATGACATAGCGACACATTTCAGTGAGTTGAATTTACATTTACAAGGACCACTGGAATGGATTTGCATTGAAAGTGGATAGGCCATGAAATCAATTCAAAACATTTAACTACATGTACATCCCTATATTTAGACATTGTGACGAATGGAAACGAATCGGTGGTCACATAGGCCGAATTTTATAACTGCCAATGTTTATAACAAATGTATTAGCATCACAACCATGTATGGATTAGGAATATATGTACATTATTTTGATTAAGCGTAAGAGAGAGAGAGAGAAGGTTTAGAAATATAAATGTTGTTTGTAAATGTTAGTATATTATTGTTTTCCCATATAGCGGGGTTTCCCGGCCAAGTAAAATGATACTATACCGCCCTCATTCCCGTGTCACCTTTTCCACACGCGTTGTGGTTATCTCCCCTTACCTGTTAAGATAGGAATCATCTCCCTCCAACTTTGAATGGCGTACGAATTTAACGACCATTGTCCAGATTGCAATTAAGGGTCACATAGTCTCGTGAATATCGCGCCCTCTCGCCCCCCCCCTTTTCCACCCTCCTGGGTGACCATATATTTCCCCTTATCTTGTCACTGTTCCAGGAAATGTAATTCCAGTTGATATCATTTTTTCTGATCGCCAACGGTGGACATTGACATTTTTATGCATAGCTCTGGCCTTCAGCAAATGGCCCATAATTGGGCGACTTTCTAAGGCCAGGGAGATCCCCCTGGCGATCTCAAAATTTAGTACCATGTGTCAAACCATTGGTATAGTTTACACTCCCTCTCTTCATGCCCGCTATATAAGTTGAAACTGTTCGCTGTAAATTTAGTCCTAGCGCCAGTCTCATAAGCAGACACACTTTCATTTTAGTTAGAAGTCAGATCTAACTATTGTAAATATTGTTCTACTCAGATTGTTTGATCCACCATTTTATATGCCAGTTTAGTCACGAAGTTTTGCATTTTGTTGATGAATTGCCTGCATCTGCTAATAGTTCACTTTCATCATTGCATTATTACTGCTAGCCATGTTCCGCTACCATTGAATAAAGTCATACAGTTCTCTATCATAAGACAACAGCGTTGGTTACTGTTTGGTTAGAACGTGACATTGTTTGTTAGACTTAGACGTTTACGAAGCCACGTCTAAGGAAAGGTGTCAAATATAAATTTGCAAAAGTACAGTAGAGGCTGCCATCCGACTTCAAAAGATACCTCCAGACCAACGAAGCCAAGGGTGTGAGTTGAAACCTCCACCACACGTGTAACAGAGTCGAATCCACAACTACCGGGTTACAGACATATAAACTCCTTAAATGGACAAACAATTAATGCAGGAAAAGTTTATTAGCAACTGTTTAACGTAAATTATTAAAATCATCTAATAATGAAATCTTATAATGAATACCATAATGTTGGATTTATATAAAGAAATAATATTTAGTCAGTAGACTAATATTTGTTATATTACAAAACATAACTTGTTTGGCATCACTATTGAATCAAAATATAAATGTGAACACGTGTTTTTAATTAAAGGGAGGTAATTAACCCGTTTTTCCTCGCTAATATTTCTAATATGTTTCTTTTATACAAAATAAATGGCTTACAATATATAACTTTGAAGTGCTCAAACTGTAAAAAGCAATTTAAAATTATATAAATATTATATGACTAAAGAATATATATGTATATTTTTAAACATGACATTAACTACATAGTTTGAATGATTACTACGTATCTATACCGCTTAACTATACTATTGCATGTTCTGTAGTTGTAACTAAAACACATTAAAGAATATCTTATATGTGAAAGTATGGTAATAAATATTTGTGTTTGATATAAATTATTATAAATGCAAATAAAAAGGATGATAATCAAAAACACATTAATTTTGCTTTAAATAAGCTTATAAAATACTTTAATGATTGTCTTTATAAATCTCCTTTGCTTTTGGCCTTGGTATTGCTATGGAGTTAAATTAATTGCCCCATAAAAATAATTGTTAAAAAGTAGGCCTATAATAAAGCAGGTTGACTTTTGACTTGTAGGCTGTTGGCACGCTGAATGATTTAGAAATAGTAGTTTGGCACACTGTTAACTGTTAACAAATGGTTGCCGACCCATGCTCTAGTGATTCTAGGCTTAGTGATTTAACTATTGGTGTTACTCTTGTCAATTGTGAATATTCACTAGTATGAACATTGCAGCTCTTTTCTGAATGTGTGTGACGTGTTGGCTAAGTTTATGTGCACCGCGCCTTTAATTAAAAAAGACCATCAGTGTGGACTTTGTGGATAATCCGACACTTCATATATGGTTATGTGGAGATGGGGTTTTGGTTGGTGTCTATGGAGTATTGGGTCCCAATGGTGCTGCGATTTATATAAGTTAGTGACCCTGTTGCATGTATTCCACACATATTAAGGATTTAAAAATTACGTATATCAACATGCATGTAAAAACTAGTAAAAAGTTTACTAAAAAATGTCAATACATAACTCCTGTTTTTATAAAAGACGTTATCTTGACGGCATTTTATGGGTAACTTCTATTTTATGTCCATGCTATAATACATCTGTCCATAGACATAAATAGAAGGGGAATAGTACTAATAGTTCGTATAAATAGAGTTTTTCGATCAATTCTCCCACCCTTGCAATAAATTTTCCCATCCTCGCAATCAATTTTCCAATGAAAAATTTTACCCCTTATTTTATTTGAAAAACATACTCAAAATAAATTTTAATACATGTTTATTTCATTTAAAAATTACTCTCTCATATAGTTCGTGCAAGAAAGAAAAGTCTTCATGGGGAGTTCTGATGTAGCACTGTCAACAGAACTGCAATTCAAACGTGTTGCGACAGAAGTGTTGGTCAGACTTCATGCGAAGATGAAGGACAGATTCCAAAGGCTGGGAAACCATGTGCACATCCTTTGGGATTCTTCTTGAACCAAGACACCTGTTGGAGTCTATGGATGATGACACGTTGATAGGGATGTTAAAAATGGTTTTCGGTTTAAAACCGGTTTTCGGTTCCCCCTCTCCCCCTTTCCCCGCGCAATGTCACAAGTCACAGGCCGGAAAAGCCAAATGTGCGTAGTTTTGTAGGTATATTTGAAAAATGCTTCAAACTTAATTAGTGTTTGCAGGGCATTCAAGGGGTTGATTTGTGTGAATACAATATGATTGTGTACTCTTTAACGTAAAATTCTTTAGAACTAACAAAAATCTGGGCTAATTGATTAAAACCAATAATAGCGTTCAATTTTTCAATATTGATCAAATTACCGATTATCGTTGACCATAATATTAAGAAGCATTTGATGAGGCATGTATGGTAACTTGTAAAATAATGTATTTGTAACAAGATTAACGCCACAGGAAATTAAGGAAGATTTCATACATAATCTACCCTCATAAAGATTAATCGCCTGTACAAATTTGCTTACAATTATAGCTACTACTGAATGAATGATTGAGGCAAGAATGCATATATCTATCTATTATTATCTCTACTTAATCATTTAGCTCTTGCACATGTAACATATTTTATGTACATTTATATTGTGTATTCGTTGACAGTATTCATTTTATGCTTATATTTATATCAATGTTCTCATATATGATATTGCTATTATCGTTACTAATGCTATCATTTATTGCTATCATGTTATCCTTGCATTACACTGGTGTATATCAATTATCATCTTACTCCCCCTTGGCTTGAACACGTGGCGAGCAAGCCAAGGTCGATCGTGATGCAATCGGCTGGATCTGTGATCCTACCTCTGGCTTAAGGAGTCTCGAGGGTTGGACGCACTGAGCTCCAACAGCACCACGCGGCGCTACAGTCTATTGTAGAGTTCTTCTTAGGACTATCTACCTTAGTTTAAGACTATCATTAAATGTACACTCTTTATTACTTGTATTTGGATTGTATGATTTATTTGCTCACGTCATTAATGATTAAATACGGACTTTCATGTGAATAAAATATTCGTTGTTAAGGCTAAGCCACACTAGAAGCAAAATCAGTGATTCGCTGCGATTCAATTAAAAAATCACGATGATTCTCCCCGTTTCTAATTTGGCATAGCGCGAAACAAGTCAGTTTCAGTAGTGATTCCCGATGATTCACAGATTTAGAACATGTTCTCAAATTTGGAGTCACGATTCTTGATTCAAGCTGTGTCAGCCAATGGGAAGCTGAATTAGATCATGTGATAATTAGCCTAGTTAAAAAAAGTAAACAAAGATGGCTGCTATTAAATCGTCCAGTTCCCTTAAAAGAACATTGTAAGCTCCATACATCTTTCTTATTTCGATCCAAGGTTTAACCCACCATTTTCGTTTTCGATTTCTTTTTGCTTTAAGTAGAACAGACGCAGTGGGGCATACCAAATTTACTTCGTCGTCACTGCTAGAATTCATGAGTCGTGAACATAAAATAGGGCGTCAAGAACAGTCACTCTCAACACTTTCTTGATTCTTTTGAAAATAAAATTGCGCGTCTTTGTTTTTCTGTAAATCGTGCTTTACGTGTGGCATGGCTGATTGTGAAACAGCGTATTTCTTATTCGCTCTGAAACAAATTCTAGTGATTCGCTGAAACATGATTACAGTCAAAACGTGATTCTTGAGTATAGTGTGGCTTAGCCTTACAATACGCCTTGCTTATCGATGATAGAATACCTGTTTGTGTGACGTTCAGTGACGGTGTGAATTAGTCAACAGTTTAACTCAACCTACGTATTAACGAGCCGAACGAAACCTGGATATAAATTTGTCTTTGCGCCACAAAGAGATCGTCAGCCCTTTTGGGACCAGCATACCTCTAGGTAACCTGCCAAAATCACCACTCCCCATCACCCTGTATGCCGTGTTGAATTATCCAGTATGTCTGCACCGATAGCCTATGCTAATTAAAGGCTCTGTGACGCTGCAACTTAGACCAGCACGCTACAGTATAGTATTAAAAGGTTTCGAGTAGCACAAATAACAAAATGTGTATTTAATAGTGCCGTAAATAATAAAGCACAGACGCGGTGTCTAGCCGAATTGTTCAGGGTCAGAGGGAAAGACTAGTTTGCGTCTCTTCTTTGCGTACATCAAAGAGCAGCGCACATCTAAAAGATGAGCCGACAAGTAAAAAGATTCATTGTTTATTGTAACTGTAACTTAACAATTAGTTTCATGTTGTTTTTATCGCAAGACATAGTTGGCATTTGGAAACACAAGAAACACAATATGTAAGACTAAATAGTGTTAGCAAGGCATTTCAGGAATTATTTTGTGCCAACATTATTTATTAAAAATATTTCCATTAGAACAAAAAAAGGGTCTTCCACTTAAAGTAATGATTACCTTCCAACTTCCAACCAACAAACCAAAATCCGGTTTTGAAAATCAAAACAGGTTTTCCGTTTCAAAACCGGAATCCGGTATTTCTGTTTTCTTTAACATCCCTAATCAGAATAGATGATGTTATAGATGCCTTTGCTGCACAGAAAACACGACGTGAAGCGATATGAATTGAGATTCGTCACTTGTGCATTATCTCGCCAATAAACAACGGTATTATTCATTAAAAGAGTCTTAATTAATGATTTTTTTGTGTTAATTTATTTATATACTGTACCAATTTGAATTTAAACGTATATATTTATTGAGTACATTATCTCATGTCATAATGTTGAATGTCAAAATGCAGGGCACCTGAAGAGGCCACGCCCCCTGGGCCCCTGAAGAGGCCAAGGCCCCTGGGCCCCCAAATCCATAGCGTGGCCACTGATAACTATCGTGCAGTGGGGAGGGGAGTAAATGTACACGCCTCCTTAGTCCTTGCAGTTTATAACAAGGAGTGAATCCGGGTCATTAACTTTAACTTTTTTATTTTGGGTTGTGATTAGCATGACCTCGGTCTATCCGCATTCTTTTTTCACCGATCTTATAATATGTCTCTTTAAACATATCGGACGAGCATTCTGGCTCTTAAGTCCAGGGCCTAACGTGGAAAGGGTTGTATCAATGGGGGAGGGGTACACCAAGATCCTGTTGAGACTAGCCACCCTGCCTATAAGGCATGTCACGTAACAAATGGTACAGTCTCAGCAGTCACATGCATTACTCTGCTTCTCCCCGCCTGCGGATTCCCCCCGGATCATTAACGTGGTGGCTCACTCATGTTCCTGAACTGTCGCACGGTAGCACAAATTTCAGACTAAAAGGCCTGGACATCTGGCACCAAGATTGGCGAGACGAGCTGTTGCGCACATTTCTTCTTCCCCACCGAGTCTCAATGAAATCTCGGACGCAAAAGAGGCTGTCTCCTATGTGATAGCTCACCGGAGTATTCTTAATAATTTCTTAATGGGAGCGTATCGATGGTTTACATCATAGGTTCTCAACGGGGGCGATATCGCCCCCACCGGGGGGCGGTGAGAAGCTTTAGGGGTGCCCTGACATTCCCGTGGGCGATTGGGGGGCGGTGAAGGGCATTTGGGCGGTACAAAAGTACCTGATATATTTAAACACCTCAGCTATTTGAATCGATTAGTTTTTGGAGGATGAAATGTGATGTAAACGCAAGTGCTGCTAAATATCTGATATCCCCCAACAGTATGCCTACATATTATTATATTAATAAGAAATAGGAATCGCAGTGACTTTTCGATGACGTAGGGGCCTATATTTGGCAAATATAGTGTGCGGCCGGCTGGTCTTGTGGTTGGACTGTCAACCCTGCTGACCGATCAATTTCGCCCTAACAACTGCTAATATTAATGATATTTTGATCTCAGTTTAACCGAGATGTCCTTAAAGTATTTTATACAATGTAATTTAAACAAAACTATTATTAAGCGGTATAGATAATTAGTAAGCATACAAACTGGCTAGTTTTTGTAATGTTTGAAAATATACATATAAATTCTTTAGTCATATAATATTTATATAATTTTCAAATACTATTTACAGTTTGATCATTTCAAAGTAATAAATTGTAAGCCATTTATTTTTTATAAAAGAAAAAAACAGAAATATTAGCTCAAATAAAACGGGCTAATTATATCCCTTTAACAAAAAAAAAATGTTTCCACATTTGATTCAATAGTGATGCCGAACAAGTTCTGTTTTGTAATATAAAAAAATATTACTGATTATTAGACCTAAGTCTTTTGCAACCAAAATTGAAACAAAAGTAGAGAAATTGCTAGCAACACACCAGGCAAACGATTCGCGTTGATTTATTTAAACCTTTTGTTAAGGTAATTTTTTTTAAATTTTTTTTTATCTATTAATTCTTACAATATGTTTCCTTTTCAGTTTTTTTCAAAGATAAATAATCACACAAAAAGTCTAGTCCGCCTAAAGAAATTGCGGAAGGGGGGGGGGGAGTGGGCGCTAAAAGAAAGTTGGGGGTGGGGGCGGTGAGCGGAAAAAAATTGTAAAAGGGGGCAGTGAGCCGAAAAAGGTTGAGAACCTATGGTTTACATACTTCGCCGGCTTTAAGCCCCATGGTTACAGAAGTGCCATTTTTTACCACCGAGGTGCAGATACTGTCAATAGAACAACTAATGTTAGCTAGATGAGGAACTTTAACGGTAATATAAACAAACTCACGGTTTTTATAATATTATTGAATCTATTAGTTGATAATTTGTAGAAATGTCTTTACTAAAATTAGAAGTTTATTTCAGTGTTAGGTTTTAATGGCCTATTAGTTTCACACACAGACAGTCCGTCTATCAATTACATTCTCCCATTACATTCATTCACACTCATCTTTACCCTTACATTGTGTAATAATCATCTAAATAAACAACAACAACAACAACATTACTGACCTTAATTTAAATGGTGGAACACTAAAAGATTTTTCTGTCTGGTTGTAACCAAGTAAAACATTCAAATGACGTAATACAATGTTCTGGGCCTTGTTGTCAACATTGCAAGGATTATCTTCTCCTATCTCTTGGTCATTGCAGTGAACCATGAACTAATGATATTTTTTTAATCATATAAATATATTAGACCAATTATAGTGAACCAAGAACTAATGATATTTTTTAAAGCATATAAATATATTAGACCAATTGTATTCATACTTGCAATTTAAAGTTACTTTATCTAATCACATTTTATGTCAGAGTCAAAATTAATAAATAATAAGGAACTGAAAAAGGAATCGGAAATAGATTGCTTTAAACCGTAATTTTGGAATCAAAATAGTAGGGCTTAGGCTGAGGTAGCCTTGTGGGTAATCACATTTTCTATACTGTCCCATTGTGAATATATGTTTTTCTAACCACGACAAAAGAAACATTGTCTTGAGGTATCACAAATGACTATTTAGATGCTGTACACTAGTCACTTTAATGTAATCAAGAAAAGTATTCATGAATATATTTTTAATTCTTACCGTCATTAAAAGTGCCACTAACTGATAAACTGTATCACGATCTACACCTTCTAAATCCATTGCTTTCTGAAGAAGAGCAGCAAAGTTACTTTCTTCATCTGTAAATTCTCTCAGTTGGCCACCTGCATACAAATTAAATATGCACGCTTTTCAAACACACACACACACACAATATAAATAAATATCAATACACATAATTACCGTGAGTTTGTGCTTGACCGATCGACAAAAAAGTTAAATGTATAAATTACATATGTAGGGTTGCTAAATATCTTTTCAGAAACAGAAAATACAGAACATTTTAGAAAATACCGGACATTTCAGAAAATACCTGACATTTTAGAAAATACCTGACATTTTATAAAATACCTGACATTTTAGAAAATACCTGACATTTCAGAAAATACCTGACATTTTAGAAAATACCTGACATTTTAGAAAATACCTGACATTTTAGAAAATACCGGACATTTTAGAAAATACCGGACATTTCAGAAAATACCGGACATCTTTCCATTCTTCTCTTCCCGTATATTCCACCAATAGAAAAATTTGGTATATTGTTATAAATTGCAGGTATTTTAAATTTTATTTAACCTGGTAACCTTACATACATAAACATAAGAAATCAAAGATATTTATTATTACTGTACGTTTAGAATAATTAGAATTTATTATTAATTGAAATTTATGTTGTAGCCTATTTGGAAGGCGATAAAAGCAAACTTGTCACGATTAGGTGATACTAATGAACAAAGTGTAGTTTAGTAGACATGAACAAGAAAGAGACAGGGCTATGGCAACAAGAGCGATAGAGAACTTAGAAAAGAGTCAATATTATGGACTTTAAAAACAACAGGGAAAGAGCAAGGAAGACAAAAGTTTCAGTAACATGGGAGAAGTGGCAGATTGGACTCCGGGAATAAAACAACCACTTCAAGGGCTAGCCAATATTCACTTGAATGAAATTGTATAACTTTCGATACACAATGCCCGAGAATCACTGGTAAATTGTAGTTACCTGGAAACATGGTAGACCCAAAGTTGCCTAAGCTGAACTTTGTTGGCATTCTACGTGGTAAGCTAAACTGAGGAGCTGACCATTGACGAACACATGATTTCTCTTTTTCCACTGAAATAAAACAAAACAACTTCCTTAGAAACTGAATGTTAGCTGTTTTTTGTTTTTGTTTTTTAGAAAACCTTAGTTACGTTTAACACAATAAATGCAACTTTTGTTTAGGAAACGACTGTTTCAAAATGATAAGAGAATAATAACAACACTTGAACATGTTATAAGAGAATAATAACAACACTTGAACATGTGATAAGAGAATAATAACAACACTTGAACATGTGATAAGAGAATAATAACAACACTTGAACATATTACACCATTACACTTTTACATTTAAAATATGAAGAAAAAAAAAAAGATTATTAAATGATAATAATTGAAACAATTTAAAACACAAAGGAAAATGCAGTCAAAGTTTAATATCGTCCTTGTTGAAGTTCGTTGTTTTTTTTTACTCGTCCTTTTTTTTTTTAAATTAGGGGACGTCCATTAATTACGTCAACAAAATAGGGGGGAGGGGGGGTCTGAAAAAGTTTGACAATTGTTGACAAGGGGGAGGGGGGGAGGTCAAGAAAAGTTGACGTTAACAATGTTACTTTTTTAAAATAAATAATGATACAAATTTATTACAAAATTCTAGGCTACATTTGTCATGTGCCACTTACATAGCAGACATTTATAAACATGGTTTTACGTTAATACAAATATATTAATTAAAATAACGGACGCTACATTTGGCATGTCCTTTTTGTGTTCATCTTGTTAGTTTGTAGATCTATGTATGAGTGGAAAGTGGAAACTAATGCAATTGTTAGCACGGCATAGTGGCCGACCAATTGTAAAAAAACTTCACCTTCGCTGTAGTCTAGCAAGCCATTTTGACTGGAATAACAAAAGAACATTCACACACCAACAAACATTCTGCAGAGTACGTTCAGAAACAGAAACCCAGTTTTTTGCCGCTCAGTAGGCCTACATCTAAATTAGGCGCCGTTCTGTTAGGCCTATTGAGTCCTGAAAGGACTATGAACACCGTCCGAGAGTCGACTGCTTTAATTCAACATGGTTGAATACATGGTTGAGTCTTTTCCAAGTTCCAACCCTTGAAACCATGTTTGGATCAGCGTTAGCAGGCCATGCACTCCGACATGGAAAGATATGAGTAGGCAGGCTTTGTCCTACAGGGCGGTCGCTTGTTGGGTCGGCTTGCTCTGTTCGGATTCCCCTTTTACGAACGTACATTTGCTCGAGCCATCCATGGCTTGCCTCGTATTCCTGTAATGTGGGCTAACGGTGTGTTGGCCGAGTGGATTTTGTCTGACACGGGGATGTCATCCCCTCAAGGCCACCTTTGAAAGCAGCCGTTTTTACAGGACGTTTTGTATACCATTCCGTACGTCGCATCAGCCCCCACCCTGGAGACGCCAGAAATCGGACAGTGGGGTACCTCACAGGCCCCCTCAAATGGACAGAACAATCCGATTAATCTCCAGACTTGCAGCTCGGGATACCACGCCTCTATCCGTCACTTACAGAGATGGGAGTGGAAGTATCTCGGCGACCGCTTGTCCCATGCATTAGCTCACTGGTCAGACTCGGGGAACCAAGTTAAGAGGTCTCAAAAAAAAAAAAAACCGGACGAGCCCGTCTTGTGTCCAGGGCGTAACGTTTAGTGTTGAGCTCAGCTCTGTCCGGACCCTCTGCGGTAGCTCTCCCCCATGCGTTTGCCCACTGGTGTATACTTAATGGGAATGTATCGGCGGTTTACACACTTCGCCAGCTTTGGGGCTCATAGGTACAGAAGTGAAATTAGGCGCCAGAGACTGGCGTTCGTTATATATACCATGTAAGCGAAAGCTGGGATTTGCAATAGAACTAAATACAACAATAGGCCCTCTGAGACTATGTTTGAATTGCATTGAATGAAGTGTATTGTGTGAATCCAACATGGTTATTTTAAAATATTTCCTTCAGAAAAATAATTCGTGGCCCATGAAGTCCGTTATACTTAGCCTACCTTTCATTTTAACATCCCTAATTCTGATATATAAACTAATATATTTTTGCTGTCGGAGTGCATGGCCTGCTAACGCTGATCCAAACATGGTTTCAAGGGTTGGAACTTGGAAAAGACTCAACCATGGGCGTTGAATTAAAGCAGTCGGCTCTTGGACGGTGTTCATTGTCCTTTCAGGACTCAATAACAGAACGGCGCCTAATTTAGATGTAGGCCTACTGAGCGGCAAAAAACTGGGTTTCTGTTTCTGAACGTACTCTGCAGAATGTTTGTTGGTGTGTTTATGTTCTTTTGTTATTCCAGTCACAATGGCTCGCTAGACTACAGCGAAGGTGACGTTTTTTACAATTGGTCGGTCATTTTGCCGTGCTAACAATTGCATTAGTTTCCACTTTCCTCTCATATATAGATCTACAAACTATCAAGATGAACACAAAAATTACATGTCAAATGTAGCGTCCGTAATTTTAATTAATATATTTGTATTAACGTAAAACCATGTTTTAAGATGTCTGCTATGTAAGTGGCACATGAAATATGTAGCCTAGAATTTTGTAATAAATTTGTATCATTTTTTATTTTTAAAAAGTAACATTGTTAACGTCAACTTTTCTTGACCTCCCCCCTCCCCCTTGTCAACAATTGTCAAACTTTTTCAGACCCCCCCTCCCCCCTATTTTGTTGACGTAATTAATGGACGTCCCCCAGATTGCAAGGTGTGGGTGGCAAATAGTGCAAGGTAGGAGCGGTAGGGGCAAGGAAGCCAACTACCGTGTGTATAATGTGTGTGTGGGGGGAGGGGGGCAATAATGCAAGAAAGAATAGTGAGCATATGGTTAAAATAGCAGATTAATTTACAACTGGTGCACAATTTCCCCCTAAGCTATTTAACAATTAACATTGTACCAAAAGCTCATTAGTGAAAAGTACAATCAGAAAGTATTCAATATTTCTATATGAAAAGAACAATAGTAAATAAAAAGGAAAGAAATATTGTTAAAATCCTCGGATTGGAAAAACAAATTGGGAGGGGCGATGGGGGATAGTAAGCATGTCACACCCCTTTCGTGGCAAACGCCTATGAGAGTTCTATCTAGTCAATGTAAAATCTTTAAAACAAGTTTTAAACTGTATTACAATTAATTATAGTAAAGATCTAGACCTTTCCGTTTTAAATCTATTTTAAACATAAAAGCCAGCGTTTAATTTTTTTTTACTTGTTATAGGGGGGGGGGGGGTAACGAATTGTTGACGTAATTATATAGGGGGGGTCTCTGAAAGTTTGACAGTTGTTGACAAGGGGGAGGGGGGGAGGTAAAAATCGCCAAATAATTGTTGACGTAATTAATGGACGTCCCCTTAGTGTAAAATTCGCCAAAAAATAATATTTGAGTTAGGCCTACGTTCAAATATCCTTAAAAAAAGCATAGTCTCTAAAATAAATTGTTTAAACATATGTCATTGTGTTTTTATCAAAAACTGGCAATTTGTGTAACATTTTATGTTATGTATTTAATAAAAAGGGAATGAATAGTACACGATTTGTATATATTTAGCTAACGTCCAAAACGTAGAATGGGCAATATTGGGTTAGGATTAAGAAAACCTGGACATTTATTAATCTAGACCTAGACAATTTTAAGATAGTCACTTGCTTGTAGACTAAGATAAGATAAGAATGGGCATTTCTTATAGCGCTTCTATCCATGCTATTAAATTAGCATGCTCAGAGCACTCTTGGTGTGATTTGCAGTGGCAGATGTATTAGGTAAAGAGAAAGGTCTTTAAGTTCTTTTAAATATACTCTCTTGTTTAGCATACCGAGAAAAACGCGCCGTTTCTCAGTAATGTTTCCGCAACTACGATCGACCGATCGACTTATTTTAGAACATTTCGGAAAAATGTTGCAATCAAACTTTAAAAAAAAAATCTATATAGAAATAAGTGTGACATGTCAATAATGTTTGTCATTTTTTCTTAGTCGTATGTAAGAGTTGAAAAAAATCACAACTTATGGCCGGTCGTGAATAGAACTAGATAAAAAGCCACCTCTCATCGCTTATTAATTTTTTGCGTATTTGAAATCATTACAAACAATAGGCATTGTAATTAGGGCACTTGTATAGCGCGTCTATCTATGATGTTTAGACATATTTTATAATGCTAACAATGCGCGATGGTCCCATGTTGCAGTCGTAGTATTTGGGGTTTGAAAAAAATTTTTTTACGTCTCTTAGTCTACTAACACCTTTGTTCGTGTTCCATTTTTTTTTGGCGCTGCAAAGTCGATAAAGGGCACTTCAAAAGACTTCTTTTGGTGTCAATGTACTCTATAGATAGGAACTTGATTATGGACAGGGACTTAGATGAAGAAACAAATGTCTTCAAACAACCTCCCCTTAAAGCTAATGGCTTTGTTGATCGGTGGATAGAAATAAATGAAACGCTGCCTTTATTTAATTATGTTTGCGTTATGCATGATTGAGATTATTTTTTAAAGAAAGTGTCCAAATTAAAGTGAATATTGAGTAATCTTTATGTATGATTTTTTTAGAAACTTTATATTAAAAAAAGGCAGTGTAACTCTCTAATAGTAAGGATGCGACCTATTTGCGGGTTAATCACGATATATAAATAAAATAATCCTAAACTAGGGGTGCGATCTATCAACCGGTGAGATCTATAAGCGAGTATATATGCTAAATGTCCACTGATGTAACACTGATGATTATTTGCGCAATCTTCTAAACAGTGTCAATAGCACCAATGAAGAATGAAATATAATATAATAGGCAAACGATTACCTAATAGACAAAATCAGTTAAATTCAACTAGTAATTATATAATATGGCTCATTGACAGTAGATGAAATAAACCAAATCGAAAATGTACCTGAGCTAGTAAACACAATATCTCAAAGCAGAATAATTGTTTAGATATAAGCCATTACATGTTTCAGATTTATGGGTGAGTTTAATTGCCGAAATAGTCAATGAATAAATAAACAACAATGACTAAAGAGTTGAATAGTTTTCTCACGTTTTGGTGGATTTAATCCCTTGGAGATGAGGTGGAGAGGTACTGAAATAGCTCGACGATAAGGTGGTTTACCTTTCATGCTCTGACTTACTGAGCGAACACTATCTGTTCTAGCTAATGCGAATCTTGCACGATTTAGTTTCTTCAAGAAAACTTCACTATGACGATCACTACTTGTCAAATCTGAAATTTAAATACATTAGAACAAATATTTTTATTACGTTAACTTCGTGTCCCCATTTACAAAAACACACTAAGAAAAGCGATTCTAAACGTTCAGAATATTGTACCTGTGGGATAAGGTATGTCTCCTGTACTCTCGAGATCTACTTGTGCTTCTAGAGATAAGGTGTCAAAGCGACATAGAAAGAATTCCCAGCTGAGAATTTGAACATCTTTGAGAGCTGTTTCTAGAAGCTGGACTCTGTGCAAGATGAGTGATCGATCCTCAATCACAGAATCAAATTGAAACTCAAGGCAGCTCACCAAACACTTAAAATGAAACATATTTTCTTTTACATTTTTTTTAGCTTGTATTTTAGTCTTATTGACAACTCGCAAGCAAGATTTTACATGTTTACAAATAATTCAATGCCCGCTTACAAATGTCACTTTTTCATTACATTGAAAGCTAAATATATAGATTATTGGTATTCGGTTATTGTTTTTTTTTAGAATAATACACCAACATTTTTCAAATTTTACATGTTACATTCACCTCCCATTTTTAGAAGTTATAAATACACAAGTTTGTAGAGAAAAGACTAATTTTTTTTCGTGAATTGTAGTGCAATTAAAACCTCTAAAACAAATTATTTTCACTGAAAATCATTTCTAAGAATTTTAAACATTTATACCAAGGGAAGACAAAAAACCCACACAAATGACATTAAAAATTTAATATGCTCTATATGATAAACATAGACATTATTAACTAATACAGAGCTGAATATGAATTTTTGTGTGTGTAAAAACTGGTTTTCATTTATTTGCATTGACGTTGTCTAAACAGCTAACTATTCCATGCGCTGTACGGTATATTTCAAAATCAATTTGACCTATATATTTTACAAGCTTTATAAATACAGTTAGATAAATGAAATAGAAACTATTACTGACCTTAAGAGCTATGGGTCGTATGGTTTCCAAAAACATTAATGCCCTTTGAGCAACAGCAGCATTGATGTCTTCAACAGAGCCAATCAAGTGACAAAAGGTGTGTGCAAGTGATGTCATTATTATATGATTGTTTCTCATCACCTCAGGCTCCAAACATCTGGCTAAGACAGTTACTTTCTCCACTAAACAATTGAAACAGAACAAAATATCAGTCATTGAAGTTTCTTTCTTTATTTGACAAATATATTTTCGTTTTATATTACTTTATGTTTTACATACAAATAAAATACAATATATAGGTATTTTAATTTGGATACGCATACAATATGACATAATTTGGATTTTAATGGATTATTTAAATAATATATTTTGATAATAAAGTCACATAATTAATCAACATGGCGTTTAGCGTCCTACATTCACACCGCTCCATAATCCAAGGTCTTTACTAAATCCAGTGTCTTAAATCTATTCTAACCAAACTGACAACCTTTAGTGTTGTGTTAGGTGAATGATAGAAATAATCATGTACAGTATACACAATGCCACAACATGATAGTAAGATAATTGGTCAAAAGTTTTTAGGCTTCATCTTGCTGCCTTTTTATATATATATATTGGGCATATTATCACTTCTTGACTTGTTGGCTTCCATTAGTCTCGCGAGACGACGGAGTTTAGAGTGCCCTTGGGGAGTGTGCGGTCTTTGCCTTGCAGCTTCTGCTGTGGCTGTACAAGCAAGCACACACGTGAGTGACAATCTTTATTGCACTTTTGGCACAAGAAGGCGGAATTAGTCATTGGCTGGCATAGTGGAGATTGCTTAACACACATGCGCTGTGCACGGCAACCATGTTTTTATGGTCAGCTTTTTATTATTCCACACTATGTGTGATAGTCTGGCCAGAGTTGAGGAGGCCTTGCCAATCCTTGTGTCGAGCACTGAATCTAGAGATACGTTGTCAGTGATGGTGGAACCAAGTTAGGCCTATTTGAAGTTCTCCACAGACTCAAGTTCGCAGTCGTTGATTATAATGCAAGGTGGATCAGCTTCCTGTGCCATCACATTAGTCTTTTTAAGGCTGACAGTTAGGCCGAAGTCGCTAGGGCCTTTGCAAAACGGTCTTTTATTTTAGGCTTGGCAATTCTGCCCCTGTGTGTATAGCTATGTCAGCGTCATCTGCAAAAAGAGTCCCTAATGACATTTTCCCGCAGGGCCGTATTTAAGATTGTGGGGGCCCTGTTCCCAAACGTATGTGGGGGCCCCTCGTGGCCTCGCTGCTGTCTTTCACATGCCTAAGAAAAGTACCGTTACTTCATGTTACATTCTGTAAAATCATACATTTTATGTTGCGCTTAGTTTGGTTGGACTGGAGCGATTAAATTGTAGAGGAATAAATGAATTTTATTTTACATTTTCAACGAAAGAATGGGAATGTTACAAAAAAAATCTTTTTGGGATGTGTGGGGGCCCCTTTTGTGTGGGGGCCCCTGTTCCAATGGAACATGTGGAACATGCCCATTTACGCCACTGGTTTCCCCTATCTTCCTATTAGACTTCAGCCTGGCCAGATTAAATAGTTTACCATCGGAACATGTGTGTAGATAAACCCCATCGGTTGAAGTTTCAAAGGCATGTCTCAATATGCTGGCAAAAAAGATGCCGAAGAGTGTTCGGGCAAGGACACAGCCCTGTTTGACTAGGATAAAGATTATTAATGCGGCCGAAGTTGACCTGTCATACTGCACTGTGCCTTTCATTCCATCATTGAGTGACTGTACTATCTTCAACAGTTTCGGTGGGTAGCCAACTTTTGCCAAGACTGTAAAGAGTCCATCTCTGCTGACTAGATCGAAAGCCAAATCAATGAAAGCCAGATTGAGGGGCATGTGCTGCTCTTGGCACTTTTCTTGAAGTTGTATTAGTGAAAAGATCATATCGATTGTGTACCTTTCTCCTCTGAATAAGCCCTGTGATTCAGGACACACTCTCTCAGCTAGCTTTTGCAGTTTCTTTAGAACAACGCGTGCAAAGACCTTTCCCACAATGTTGAGGAGAGAAAAAACCCTGTTATTATTACAGTCACTTCTATCTTCCTTATTTTTATACAAGGATTATGTTGGCATTTCTCATGTCCTCGGATACTGCTCCTTCTTCTCAGCACTGACAGAGGAGGCCGTGCAGTTGCTTCAGTAATACGCTGCTGCCACTCATGATGACCTCTGGTGGTAACCGTCCTGACCTGGAGCCTTTGCTATTGGTAATCGCTCAATAGCTTCTTTTAGCTCTGCCAGGGTCGGTACGTCGTTCAGTTCTGCCATGAGGGGAAGACTTTAGATAGCAACGATAGCCTCTTGTGTGATGTGGTTTTGTGGTAGAGCTCTGAGTAGTGTTCCACCGATCTGTCCATTTGTTTGCCCTTGTCAAAGATTATCTCGCCTGTAGAATATTTCAGTGGGGCTGTGACCTACTTTGTAGGACCCATGTTTTTTTTATGATATAGTGTATGTCTCTGATGTTTCCAGTTTTAGCCAATTGCTGAATGGTCTGGCATAGTTGAAGCCAGTAGTCATTTGCACACGCCTTGCTAGGATGTGCCAATATTCTCATGGGTTCTTTCCTTTCAGACTTTTTACTTTGTTTCTCATTTAAATTTCGTATTTAGTTAATGCATTCAACAAACGGATCCTTTTCAGAACACAGAAAATATTGCAAGACTAAAAATACAAATGCAATGTACCCCTATTCATAAAATGTCATATGCTAAACTTGCCTATAGATAGCAAAATTGACCTTTTTGACCAACCAGAAGCCTATACTTACCTCTGGGTGTGAGCTATGGGGTATGGAAAGCTACAATATTTTAGAGAACAACAGCAGACTACGTTTTTAGAATGATATTAAAAATGAATACAAAAACCCCAAACTATGTAGACTTAGATGAAACTGGAAAATTTTATATAAGCTGATTAATAAAGAAAAGAATGTTTAACTTTTGGAAAAAAAAATAGCTGCCGGTAAATCCAATAGAATCTCTAGAATCATTGACAATTTTTTAGTAAAAGAGCTTTTAATTTCGCCAAAATAAAATTACAATTAGGTCAATTAGGATTACGTAATGTGTTAAATGTGAGCTAGAGCAAGAATGACTAGATATTCAACTAGTTAAATCAATAATCAACACAAGAATAAATGACCAAACCATACAACAAATTTATTAAAGCATGTAAAATAGTCATGAATGGAAATTATATAGTGTCCTTAAATGTAAAATTGGATGGAAAAATATCACGCCCTTTTTAAATAACCTTAAAGAGGCTATTGTTACGTACTCGTGCGATAATATGTATGTGGCTGCTGTCTAGATGTAGGCTCAATATTTTAAGAGTTGTCTGTTTGTATGCTGTTTTGATTGTTTCATTAATTATGGTTTTATTTTAATGTTAATTCAATGTAACACTTTGAATTTCAATTGAGATCAACACCCGTTGCACAATAATTATAGTTTATTTTAATTTGATAATACTTGAAACACATTGATTATAAATATAAATGTAAAGAAAATCACAAGTCCAAAATCAATTGTGATAAACACTATATAAAGGTAATGTTCCTACTACGAAGATAAACGTTCATCTGCTAAACTCAAAACTAGAACTGAACTCTGAGGGAGAACATTGCCTTATAACATCTATCTTTCCATCTCCCAAAACTGATGATTGGTTTGGTTCCAGCCAATCGTAACGTTTCCCTAGATTTTGGGGGAAAATACCTCATTACAATACGGATATAAATCTATTTAGAAAATTGGTTAATTGGCCCAAGAGTAGAACAACAGAGTCAATTCCTCTTTGTTCGAACTAGGTGAACAGGTCGGGGTCAAGGAGTTAGCTTAAAACAAACAAACATTAATCTTAGATCTAATTGATTAAACATTTACATTATAACAATCATGCCAAATCCCATGGTGCCCGCAAACCTTGGCAATAGACGTTCAGACGCCATTGGAAACATTTTCAATTAAGGCATCTAACTAATCTAAGCAAGTTGAGAGTGTATGTGTTTTTATCCAAGCGAGGATGTGGTAAAGAAGGAGAGCTAATTCGAAATGTGGAGGGGGTAATTGTGGACCAATTAAGATTACAATTCGGTGTCACGAACCTGAAGATGGATGTAATGTATTCTGACCACCCTAAGGAAAAGGGGTCAATGTTTTGTCAACAAAGAAAGGGAAGGGGGGAAAACTAATTAGCTTAGAAACACACAAGGCCCAGGTCTCAACCTCAGAATAAATGTTGGTCAGGAAAAGAAAGGGGGTATTTGCAACAGTGTAACACTATCTAGACTATTTCTTGAACATACCAGCTGCAAATCTTGCCTTCCAGTCATCATGACCAAAGTCTTGTTCCACTAAACTCCATAGAATTTGAGAGCCAGTGGGCAGTGTTACACAGTGAAGCAAAAGCGGGACACACAGCGTGGCTAGTTGAGAATGTTCTGTCTGGATGTGTTTCCAAAGGCTAAACATTTTTGTATAAATATATGGGTTAAAATGTGGAACGGTAATTGAAAACCTCTGTGTTTAAAATTAATAATAACATTTTTTTCATTTTATCAAAGAATTATTGTAAATTTGTGATTTTTTTACGAAGTATGATTAAAGTCTAAGCTTATCCCATTTGTTTGTCATTTTGATCACATTAATATAAACATTCAGTCTAAAGGATGAAAGCCATATAAGACATGATAAGAATAATCTTAAAGCAGGGGTCGGCAACCTTTTGCTTATAGTGTGCCAAACTAGGATTTCTAAATCATTCAGCGTGCCAACAGCGTGAAAGTCAAACTGCTCAACTATATTAATTTTATAAGATAATTATTTTAGAGACCATGAGTAGCATTATAGAGAAAATCATTAATGCGTTGTATATTTAATAACAAATAAACATGTTTGTTATTTGCATCTTCTTTTAATCCATTCATAGTTAATACAAAATTTCATTTATCAACTTATACATAAATGGTGAATATATCAACATTTGAATTTAGTTGTCAAGCCTAGTAATAGCTATAAATTCTTTTTCTTTTGATCTCTGCATACCTGAGATTTCAGCATAATATATAATATTACTGTTAATAAAAAAGGCGTAGCAGTCGACAACAAGAAGTGCAGTTAAACAGTAGGGATACGTAGTGTTCATACAAATTAGGTAGGTAATATAAGGTTTAGGGCTGTACACATAAATTCTTTAATTTTATAATATTTATTATTACCGAGGAGGCGTAGGAGTACGGTAGGAGTCGGTGAATACGACGGACACTAATCGCAATTAAGCAGTAGAGATGCATTTTGATAATACAAACTGGGTAGTTAATGTAATGTTTAGTACCGTACATATACATTCTTTAATCATATAATATTTACATAATTTTCAACTATCTTTTATAGTTTGATAATTTTAAAATTATAAATTGTAAGCCATTTAAAAAAAACAAACAAACAAAAAACAACATAAGAAATATTAACGCAAAGAAAACGGGTTAGTTATCTCCCTTCAATGAAATTCACCAAATTTGATGCCAGTGATGAAAAACTAGTTTTTTTAAAAATATAACTACTGTTGCTTTTAAATTATTATTTCTTTATACAAACTCAGCATTTTGCTCTTTTTTTTTAAATTGCTAATTAGATGTATAAAATTAATTTAAGACAGTTTATTTTTTTTTCATATTATTAATGACAATAGCTACATTATATAAGCATGTTATATTTATTACATGAATAAAACAAACAAATTTGTTTTAGAAATAATTATATTCAATGCTTTTTTTTGTGACGGTACGCACCGGTACTGCGTACCGGCACCTTTTTCAATGTGGGGAAAAAATTATTACTTTTCTTGTATTTTAACGTTTATTATTAATTAATTATATTATTAATTTGCTAAAATAGAATTATTTTAAAATTGCGCGCAATAAGAATCAAAATATAAAATGCGAAACTGGTTTAAAAGTTAGGCAATCCATCAATGAGTACCGGCACCTATTTTTTTACAAAAAAAGCACTGATTATATTTATGCCTAACAAAGATAGATGAGCATAAAAACTCTTTTGAATGTAATGAGCATGTAGAAAGGAGCAATAGTGACAACTGCAAAAAACTTTTCCTGGATACCGCGACTTGTGCCCGTCTCGTATACGTGTACCCATGGGCCTCAAATTGGCGAAGTGTGGAAACCACCCATACGCTCAATACACCGGTGAGCGTCCGAGAATCATAGCACTGCCGAGAGGCCCAGAGACTGGGTGGGGAGGAAGCAATATGCGTAACAGCCCATATCAAACACGCCCTGGTGTTTGGACGTCAAAGGACTATAGTCTGGAATGTATGCTACCGTGCGACAGTGCTGGTATAAAAGCGAGCCACCACGTTAATGATCCAGGGAAAATATGCAGGTTGGGAGAAGAAGTGTAGTGTGGAGACCGTACCTTTTTGTAACCTTTTATTACGTGGCACGCCCTATCGACGTGTATCTTGGTGTGCCCTCCTCCCCCCGATCCACCCATTAACATCTTTACGCCATGGATATAATAGTCCGACGTTTCGTCTAGTTTTTTTTTTTAGAATATAAATATCGTTATACCAACGCAAACATTATCTCCAGCTTTTCTACACACCTTAAGCTTGCAAACGACTCAACTATTGACCTCTGCTTCTTGGTTTCTTTTTATTTTGGCACGCCTTCCTTGTAATTGTAAACTTCGTCTGATTGCTTACTTATTTCACGAATTTTTCATGAACATTCTTTATCACAGGATCTACAACATTATACTATTTTCGTCACCACACAGAATCTTTTTCCATTGTAATTATCAGGCAACTTGTCTGGATTTTCTGATGCTTCCATTCGTACAATAGCAGCTTCATTGTTGAAGGAAGTCCTTGCATTTATTGTAAGATGGGAATTGAGCTCACTCTCGTTTACGGTTCGGTAGCACCTTCATTTCGGGTTCGGTTCGGTAAGAACGAAATTTCGGTCTTGTTTGGTTTCGCAACATCCTTTCGTTTTTGCGAAACTGCCTGCCAAGTAGAAGAAAACTCTTCTTACCACCGTGGTTCTGGACTGGGCCAAGCCATTAGACAAAGTACACAATAACTGGCCTAGTCTGAAACTGACAGAATTCGGATCTAGTGCTTGGTTGTCAATTGGTAGAGAGTTGAACTATATTTCCAAAGGATTGGAGGACGTAGCCGGGTAAGAACCATGTTTGAAGCCAAATGTCAGTTAGACGAAAAAATGTGTGGGGATTGCAATGGTTACACAATTCATTCGTATACCATTGTCAATAAGAATGGTGAGGCATTTCTTTAGTTTAATATTTATTTCCAATTTACTCTGATCTGTCTTTCAATATCTATCTGTTTTATTCCTTTTATTTCCCTCCATTGATAAACAATTAATGGGAGGGGGGGAGGGGGAAACTTTCGAACAACAAATATAATGTGTCTTTTGGTTTAAAAGAATCCGATATAAAAAACACTTAGCCTGTAAGAAACATTTTTTTTATCCAAAGTTATAAGTCTTTTGTTTTTAATATATGTTTGCTTACGTTGACATTTATTAAAGAAATAGAAAAGACCATTCAAATTTGATTGTTTTCAAAAGCGAAAGACAAACTTAGATTATACCGATTTTAAGAAATGGAAATATAAACCAATTAAACATGCAAATGTTTTATGTACTGATTTTTAGTAATATATGAACGTAAGGTTTGAATGAAATAATAATTATTTCCAATTAATTAAAAAATTCATATATTTGTTTGCATTAAAAATCCACTATTGACTATTAGACATCAGTCTATAGAACATGTCATTCTAGAATGCCGTTTTCAACCATTCAAACCAATTTCCAATTAACCGACATAGACTGTTGTGTTTGATCAACAAGCGAATATTTGTATGAATATTTCTAGGACCCATTGTCTGCCTGTGAGAATATTTGTGTGAATATTTCTAGGACCCATTGTCTGCCTGTGAGAATATTTGTGTGAATATTTCTAGGACCCATTGTCTGCCTGTGAGAATATTTGTGTGAATATTTCTAGGACCCATTGTCTGCCTGTGAGAATATTTGTGTGAATATTTCTAGGACCCATTGTCTGCCTGTGAGAATATTTGTGTGAATATTTCTAGGACCCATTGTCTGCCTGTGAGAATATTTGTGTGAATATTTCTAGGACCCATTATCTGCCTGTGAGAATATTTGTGTGAATATTTCTAGGACCCATTGTCTGCCTGTGAGAATATTTGTGTGAATATTTCTAGGACCCATTGTCTGCCTATGTTTGATCAACAAGCGAATATTTGTGTGAATATTTCTAGGACCCATTGTCTGCCTGTGTTTGATCAACAAGCGAATATTTGTGTGAATATTTCTAGGACCCATTGTCTGCCTGTGTTTGATCAACAAGCGAATATTTGTGTGAATATTTCTAGGACCCATTGTCTGCCTGTGTTTGATCAACAAGCGAATATTTGTGTGAATATTCAAATCAACATCTATTAAATAAAAACTAAAAAATTGGTCATTCTTATGACCGTCATTTTGAAAGACATAAAAACTAGTTATTTAATAAATAGTAACATCAAACTTACTTAGGGATGAACCGTCTGCGAAATGATATTGTTATAAATTGTGTGTACTGGTTTATAGTGTAGTTAAGACACTCTCCGTGAAGTATGAGGTAAGTCAGTGATGACAACACAGCAAAGAGAGCGTCAACATCCGTCACATTCACTAAACTCTAAATGAAAGAAAAATTATATTACAAAGAGCCAACTTATTTGAAATAAATAGGAACGTATTTGTAAAATTATGTATACAAATGCAAGACAACTATTATACTGAATGCATGGTTTAGTTTAGCTGATCAAAAAATATTTTTCTTAAACATATTAATATTATATAGTCGATTGTGTCTTTTTTTCATCGTTGGTTTGTTTTAAAATGTATTAAGTTACATTATTGATATATAGCTTCCAGGTTTAATCTGTAACATTTAGTAATAAAAACTGTTTAGATTGGACCCGTCGTCCGAGCCACTACCGACAGTTTGACATTAAAAATTGCTGGTGGGGCTCTAGACGGAAATAAAATTACGTCACGACCGAAGCTCCGCCTTTTGGTAGCCATTTTTGTTGAACGACTTATAAAAACCCTGGACAAAACTAAACGAGAGCCATGTTTCTATTTTCATGTTTACTACTAAAATAAGCGTTCAAGTGTTGGGAGATTCGAGGGATGTCGGTAAAGAAAATTTAATTTCTTATTTATGAATTTAAAACAAATATAAACATTTATAGCTTATGCGAGTTAATAATGCAGAAACAAGCTTAAAATTTTTTTTTTTTGTTTTCATAAGTTTGCAATTGGTTTGTTAGGTCTGGTTTGTACTCAGTTAATATGAAGATCGGGTTCGATTCGGTATCAAGCACAGTTCGAGTTCGGTTTGTTCGGTTCGTGTTCGATTTCCATCTCTAGTTTATAACTAGTTACCTCAAGTAAAGCATCGTACAGTTGCAAATACATTGGCATAGTAGCAGTATCAAAAACTGGGTCTTCTTTATCCTCATCTTGGTCGTTACTTTCATCTAAGTAATAAAACAATTTAATAATTTAATATCAATTTGACAACAAAGGGTGTATATTTCAAAATGTTTATTGAAACACTGGTTCATAACTAGATATAGTAGAATTCTATAAATTACTTTGAGCTTCAGTGATTGTCTGATGCTTTATATCATCCAGTTTAGGCAGTTCTTTGCTTGGTATCTTCAATGGATCTCTAGGACACACGTGTTCCATCAGCTGAGCAGCCAGTTGATGCCATAGTGCAATGTTTTGACAGTAAGTACAATTGACACGCTTAGTATCAGTGTCACACGAGTGTTGGCCATCCCATTTTTTGCACAGCATACAAGCTAACAAAGCCATAACTTCTCTACTGGTCTCATTGTAGATTCCCAAATGTTGTGGAGCTTCCTGTAACTCCATCTTAAGATGATGGATTAAAAGATGTTCTTAGAGTTAAATACTATATATAATATACGTGCCTAATTATGATATATATATATATATGGATTATTGGCAAAACATATAGGCTTAGCCTTACATTTTTATATTTGTAATTGATGATAAGGAGATAAAAATGGCAGCAATTCAATAGGCCTATAATTTAAAATTTAAGTAGCGTTTAATATATCGGCGCACAGTGAGAACGTAGAGGAAACGGGAAAAGGGGGGAGGGCTTTCTCAAATACTATGTAGGCCAATATATTGTCTAAGTTTATGGGTAGAGATAAGTATAGTGCAATTTACGTAACATTACTTTGTGGTGTTTCCTTTGGGGATCTGAATGTAGAAATGGTTAGCAGGAGCATGCATTTCTTTGATATGTAAAGGCCTAAATACTGGGCTACAGTTGTTGTTGTTGTTTTTATGTGTTATTAAGTAATTTATTTTGGGGGAGGGGGGGGGAAGCTCTTTATAAAACGTTAACGTGTTTAGAATGATGATATTTCTACAAGTAAAAACAAATCAACCTCGCCCCATTCTCAATATGAACACAAAGGCAACACACCACTGAAACAAAGAATTCTTATCGATGACGAAAGGCAAACAATAAAAAAAAAAGGAATGCACAATACGTTTAGAATTTAGATTGATTTATCAGCCGCGTTATCAACGGAGTGCATGGGTGCTATTTATTCACAACACAAATCTTCCGTCTTCTTATTTTCTGCCACAATAATAACCGTAGGCCTATGGTACCACTTGTTATCTCTTTCAGAGCCCATTCTAAAGGTCGGAATCTGGGAAAATGGGTCTAAGAAAATATGTTCTGTTCAATTCTCAAGTAAAAAAGGCGTTTGTCATAGGCCTATCTGTTTTAGACAAGAGATCTAGCATCATTACTGCCTACCTGTTTTAGACAGATATCTAGCATCATTACTGCCTACCTGTTTTAGACAGAAATCTAGCATCATTACTGCCTACCTGTTTTAGACAGAGATCTAGCATCATTACTGCCTACCCGTTTTAGACAGAGATCTAGCATCATTACTGCTTACCTGTTTTAGACAGAGATCTAGCATCATTATAAAGCAAGGAAGAACCAGTTCGGACTCTTTGTCGTACAGATCAAAAGGATCTGGGATGTGTGGAAACCTCTCAGGGCTAAGCGGTGCAGCATGCTCTCTCATTGGAGATCCTGGTGTCAGTATAGAGTGATTATGCCCAGTATCATGCTGAAGAAGGTCATTGGCATCTGAATCTGTGCTAATTTTGTCCACACCCCTTTTAAACATTCGTAGAATTTGATGCATGGGAATGACAATATCAAGGCTGGACAGAATCTGAATAGAGGAAATGTTATAAATATGTTCATTGAACACATTGTTATTATATATTTTTATAGATTAACAGAAGAACTAAAAATGTGTACGCATCAAGTCTTACAATAGTACCATGTGCCTCGGGGTTGGCTACATACGCTGTGTATTACTGCAGTTTTTATTTTACTAGTAACGATTCTTTTCCGAGCAACTATTAGTGGCGGAAAATTCTGCAAAATTAATTGATACTGCTGATTTCCAAGATGCATATATATTATTAAAAAAATTAGAACAAATTCAGAAAAGAGCTGCAAAGTTCATTACTAGTTAATATTCACAACTGACAACAGTAACACCAATAGTTAAATATCTAAACCTCGAAACTCTAGAGCAGGGTTGGCAACCTAATGCACGCAGAGTGATTTTTAGTGGCACGCTAGACACCCCCAAGTCTCCAAGAAGGAGATTTTTTATTGTTAACTCTGACCGTCGAGTGCTTTTCTCAACTGCTGGGCATTTACTCTACTTTCAGCTTTTGGTTCAACTTACACAACTGCTGGGCATTCACTCTACTTTCAGCTTTTGGTTTAACTTACACAACTGCTGGGCATTCACTCTATTTTCAGCTTTTGGTTTAACTTACACAACTGCTGGGCATTCACTCTATTTTCAGCTTTTGGTTCAACTTACACAACTTCTGGGCATTCACTCTACTTTCAGCTTTTGGTTCAACTTACACAACTGCTGGGCATTCACTCTATTTTCAGCTTTTGGTTCAACTTACACAACTGCTGGGCATTCACTCTATTTTCAGCTTTTGGTTCAACTTACACAACTGCTGGGCATTCACTCTACTTTCAGCTTTTGGTTCAACTTACACAACTGCTGGGCATTCACTCTACTTTCAGCTTTTGGTTCAACTTACACAACTGCTGGGCATTCACTCTACTTTCAGCTTTTGATTCAGCTTACACAACTGCTGGGCATACACTCTATTTTCAGCTGTTTTAAGCATAAAAAGAGGTCACTCACACTTGACCAACCAGACGTAACTAAATATGTACCTGACATTGAACTGTTAGCGAAGGGCTCTCAAAAAAGAGGCGCTCATTAATTAATAAAATAACATTTAAAATAGTTTTTATGCTCGTAATAATTATTTAAGCATAAATATAGCTTAATGAGTTTTAAAAGTTTTATTTTATTATTGAAAAATTATAAGAGGCTAATATACTAGCAATATATTATGTAATTGTTGTCCTTGTAATTATTAATTTTTAAAAAAGTACTTAAATTGACTTAATTAATGCAGGAAATGTCTATTTACAACTGTTTAACGTAAATTATTTGAACAACTCTAATTGCTATATAGTATAAATAAATACCACGATGCTATATATGAATATAGAAATATAAATATTAGTTATATTACATAACATAACTTTGTTTGGCAACACCATGAATTCAAATTTATTTAATTAAAGGGAGATAATTAACCCGTTTTTATTTGCGTTACTATTTTTAAATGTCTTCTATTTTTCCTTTATAAAAAAAAATATAAAGCTGATAAATTATATCAATTAAATGAAAAATTATAAAATATAGTTGAAAATTATATAGATATTATATGACTGGATAATAATTATGTACATATCTAAACATTACATTACCTACTTACGACGCATGATAACTACGTAAATCTACCGCTTAACTGTAGTGAATTGACAACAGTGGCGTAGCTATGGTGGGGGGACGGGGGTCCAAATTTGAAAGGCGTATCCGAAATTTTTTTTTACATTAAATATTACGCCGCTGCCATGCAATCCTGCTATTCACGTTGTTATATAAATTAGTGACCCTGTTGCCTGCACTCCACACATATTAAGGATTTCAAAAATGCGTATATCAACACGCATGTAAAAACTGTCAATACATAACTCCGTTTTTTTTAAAAACACTTTATCTTGACGGCATTTTATCGGTATCTTCAGTGGCGCATTTAGGCATGTTCCATTGGAACAGGCCCCCCCCCCCAAACACACACACAAAAGGGGCCCCCACACATCCCAAAAATATTTTTTTTTGTGACATCCCCATTCTTTCGTTGAAAATTTCAAATAAAATGCATTTATTCCCCTAAAATTTTAAGTCCAACCAAGCCGAGCAAGACAAACAATTTATTTATGATTTTACACAATGTAACATGAATTAACGGCACTTTTCTTCTGAGGTATGTGGAAGGCAGAGACGAGGCCAGGAGGGGCCCCACATAAATTTGGGAACAGGGCCCCCATCAATCATAAATACGGCCCTGGGTATCCTCTATTTTATGTCCATGCTATAATCCATCTGTCCATAGACATAAATAGAGGGGTAATAGTTCGTATATAGAGTTTTAGATCAATTTTGCAATACATTTTCCCACCATTGCAATCAATTTTCCCATCCTTGCAATCCATTTTCCAATATAAAAAAAACACCCCTATTTTATAATTTTCTTGAAATCAATTTTCTCACCCTTGCAATCAACTTCCCATCCTTGTAATCAATTTTCCAATGAAAAATGTTACTACTTATTTTATTTTAAAAACATACTAAAAAAACGGTATAATAAATTTATTAATAGTAAAAATCAAATTTTGGACTGCAGAAACGTCTCTTAGACATAAATCCAAAGGCAACATTTTTGAACGTGATAATCACTCTCTCAACCTGGCAGCTCTTCATTCTGCTGAGATAGATCCAGCAATTTTCACCTTTTTTTGGAACTGTACATGAATTGTTCAACTTTTTTTCCAATTCCAATTCACCCCAGAGATTGGCCAAATTGAAAGAAGCTGGAGCCGTGAGTCTAAAAAAGAGTTGTACAATGTGGTCTTCAAGAGAAGAAGCTACGTCGTCAGTTTCCTTGCATCTTGACAAAATCATCCAACATTTGGAGAGACTTTCTGAATCAACAACTGAAAGAATGAACACTAGAAGTCGTGCACAGAATCTTCTTCATGCAGTGGAAAATTATGAATTGTTTGCGTATCTGGAGTTCTGGTCAAATCTCCTGCGCCTAATCAATATAGTTCAGAAGAAACTACAAAAGTCTGGAGTGCACATGCGGGAAGCTGCTGAAGAGATTAAGACTCTTTCATGCTTTCTGCAAAATGATGAGAAACGGACGAAACTGATCACCCAATCCATCGAAAGAGCAAAAGAGGGTTGTGAATGCTATGGATTTCCTGTAAGCAAAACAACCAGAAGAATGAAAAGAGTTGAGTTCTGATGTAGGACTGTCAATAGAATTGCAATTCAAACGCGTTGCGACAGAAGTGCTTGACAGACTTCATATGGAGATGAAGGACAAAAACTGGAAAACCATGTGGACACCTTTGGGTTTCTTCTTGAACCAAAACACCTGTTGGAGTCTATGGATGATGACACGCTGATGAAAAACTGTGTTACTTTTTCCTGTTTGTATGGCGAAATACAGGCAAATCGCTTGTTCAATGATGTCATTGATGCACGAGCTCCTTTCCTCAACAAACCAGTACCACAATCACCAATTGTCATATTGAGGAAGCTTGCTTCATATGGTAATGATGTGTGCTCAAACCTTGCAACCTCCACCCAAATACTGCTAACTCAGGCCACTTCCATGGCATCATGTGAGAGATTCTAAAAACTCAAGTTAATCAAAAACTATCTCAGGAACACAACGACTCAAGAAAGACTTAGCAGCAGTCAAAAATACTAGACAGCATTGATCTAGATTCTAGATGATGTAATAGATGCCTTTGCTGCACAGAAAGCACGACGTGAGGCGATATGAATTGAGATTTGTCACTTGTGCATTATCTCGCCAATAAACAACGGTAGTATTCATTAAAAGAGTCTTAATGATTATTTTGTGTTAATTTTACTAATATAATGTACCAATTTGAATTTATACTTATATTTATATATATTTATTAAGTACATTATCGCATGTCATAATGTCGAATGTCAAAATGCAGGGGCCTCTAAAGAGGACAATCCCCCCGGGCCCCCAAATCCCTAGCCACGCCACTGATTGACAGTATAATATTATTTGATATAAGACATTAAAATCTCCAGGTAGAGTTAAACATAAAAGGAATTTTTTTATCAGGTGTTAGAAATTATATCTTGACAATGTTAAAACATTTTTAGAAATTAACAATTAGATTTAGTGTGAAAGTTAAGTACATGTAATTAGATCTGTTTTTGTATGTGTAATAAATGAAAAAAAACGAAAGATGATAATCACAACCTTGTTAATTTTTTTAATTAAATATAAGCTTAAAACGCTAACGTTTTTTTCTACCCTCCTTTTCAGTCTTATAAAGGTCCCACTTCTTAGCATTTAAAATGTCCACTTTTTCAAATTCCTAAATATGTCAAAGTTTTATTCATTAAAAAGACCTACGTTTTTGTTCTCGAAAATGTCCCTCTTCACATTTTTATTCTTAAAATGAAAAAAAGGCAATTGGAAAAACAAAAATGTGTATCTTAAAACGGCCCCATTTATTGGAAAATGGGCGTAAGGGTGCTCCTCCCCCTGGCTACGCTACTGTTTGTAATATAACACAATACTATAATATGACGATAGCTAGAAGTACCGAGATGGAATAAAGCAGTGATAGAATTAAATTGTTTTTTGTTCCACAATACTATAATATGACGATAGCTAGAAGATGGAATAAGTCAGTGATAGAATTAAATTGTTTTTTGTTCCACAATACTATAATATGACGATAGCTAGAAGATGGAATAAGTCAGTGATAGAATTAAATTGTTTTTTGTTCCACAATACTATAATATGACGATAGCTAGAAGATGGAATAAGTCAGTGATAGAATTAAATTGTTTTTTGTTCCACAATACTATAATATGACGATAGCTTGAAGATGGAATAAGTCAGTGATGGAATTAAATTGTTTTTTGTTCCACAATACTATAATATGACGATAGCTACAAGTGCCGAGATGGAATAAAGCAGTGATAGAATTAAATTGTTTTTTTCTGAGTTTTAAAGAAGCTACTCAGTCAGTGCTAGGGATTTGGGGGCCCGGGGGGCTTGGCGTCTTTAGGGGTCCCTGCATTTTGACATTCAACATTATGACATGAGAAAAAAACAATTCGGACACCCCTCAAGTGGGGGCCCGGGGGAGACTTTCGAATTTGGACCCCCTCCCCCTCCCCTAGCTACGCCACTGTACTCAGTATCAACCTATTTCGTCAATTTAAAAAAACAATCCCTGCAAAAAATTTCAGGAAATAAATTCTTTAAACGTACATAGTGTGGCTCGAAAGTTGTTGTTTTATGGTGAATCAGATATTTGACGACAGGCAGCCAGTTGCCTCACAATAAGAGGGGGGGGGGGGGCAGAGGGGACAAATGCCCGGGGGCGATCCTTCTGGGGGGCAGCAAATATAGCACTAAACAAAGCAGTTACGGTATGCAAGTGGGCGCGTCGCTGAAACTTTTGCCCTGTGGCGCTACATAGGCTTGTTAGGTCCCCGCAGACAGCATAACCTGGGCATAATAATTACGGACTCGTTCTCGTAAATCGTCTCAACTTAGACGTTTTTTCATTTTTTCATTTTCGTCTCAACACATTATTTCAAACATTTTACTAAATATGAATATCGAACATTTTATTCAAAATCCATATCTAAAAAGAAACTCAATGCTATTATTTAAAATTGCAAAAGTATTTCAAATTGAGTTGACCTCCTTGGTTTTACAAAAGAAACAGATAAGGGTTATTCCTCTTGGCACCAATGAGTTGATAACTGAGGATGCTTTAGACACAGATTAGATAGGAAGAGAAGAAAATTCTCACAAATTTGATCTTGAAATAGAAATTACCGTATATACTCGCGTATAAGTCGCACTTTTTTTACCGAAAATTTCGACGAAAAGTAGGGGTGCGACTTATACACCCGACATGGTTTTTGAAAAATTCGAAAAACATCACTACTCTGTCATAAAGTTTCCTTCATAACCCATAGATGATTGAAATGCTGAATATTTTAGTGTTTTGTCTGACCCCCCCCCCCCCCCCCCCCACACACACACTTTCCTTTTGAACTTTCGGACCAATTTTGTTTTGCCTAAACGTGGCGTAAGTATAAGGCGGCGTTTTTTTTTTCATAGGCCTATTAAAATCAAATTACAGTACGGAAGGAATCGTAAATGTGTACAAAACTGTATATACCTACTACGTAGCTTAAGATGCGTTTTAGTTAGTTCCTATTGCCTCTGACTATACGTTATATAGCCTACTAATAAGGCAGTGTGTAGCATTCCTGGGGAAAACCGCGCTATGATTCCAAAACTACAATAGAGTCCCAAAGCTGTGACGTCACTTGACCTGGCAACAGGGGGGCTCTGGTTCTAAACAACCGGAAAAGATGGCGTCGCTTTCTATCACTGCGTTGTTTACATTCTTTAAGAACGAATCTAAATCGGTTTCAAGAGGTGAAAACCATTATAAATCGGGATATGTACTAAGTTGCTCATATTCCGAAGGAATTATTTCTGGAAAAGTTCGCGCAAGCATGAAAAATAAATCTAAAATTAGGCCTACTTAAAGTGGGCGTAGGCCTATGCGCCTATGGCGCTATGTTAATGTTAGTAGGTACGCTATTGCTTGAATTAGTAGTGTACGTAAGTTTGTTTTTTTACTTGCCTTTATTTATTGTAAAGAAAGTAGCCCGATGGACTAATATTTTAATTTGATATTACTGAGTAAAGTTAATAAATCTGGTTCATAAATATATATTATATATATATAATTATATAATAGGCCCTATAGGCCTAGAGTCTATATATTATATATATTAATTTTTAATAAATAATACTAATAATAGCTGATTTAATAGTAGGCTACTAAATATAATAGGCCTACTATTACTAGCCTATCTGTTGCTCTTATCATTTGACATTTATTACTTATTTATAGACTAATAGAGGCTTTATTAATTATTTGAGTTTATAGTAATAAAGTTAATTTTATTATTTTAATTAATTAATTTTATTCATTTAGTTAATTAAATGATTGTAATATAATGATAATAACAACAATAATATTAATAAATTTAAAACAATCTACACGAGTTAGCATTATTTCATCAGCACTAACTGACTAAGGCTTATTTATATCAGACTTACTAAATGTTAAAAATTTATTTTCATTTTTCCCATAGATTCGGCTGAATGACAGCTTAAATATCATCAGCACTAGCTGCCAGTGTCCTAGAGGATTACATAAGTGCTCTCATGCAGCTGCATTATATATTCACAGCATCCACAACATAAGCAGAACTGATATGCCATGTGTATAATTACTACATTACTCTTTGCCCTTCTGTCCTCTAGTGTTTCTAGGTTTAGTAATTTGACTAATTGTGTTACTCTTGTTAATTGGGAATATTCACATGTTATGAACCTTGCAGTTGCAGCTTTTTTTAAATTTGTTCAAATTTTTTTTATGTTTTCTTTAGTTGATGGGTCCTATACAGATGCCATATATTCTAGTATAGGCCTAACTAAAATGAGATAGCATTTTAGTTATATATATTTTATTACATTTGTTTGTTGTTGTTTCTTTTTCTTGGATACCCTTATACTTATAAGTTGGCATTTTTCTTATTGAAGGTATACAAATTCAGTGCAATGTACTGCAACAGCTAAACTATTTTAATTTTGTTCAGTTTACTTTATTTCATCAAAATGATTCAGCTGTGTTAACTAGAACAAACTTACAACAAAATTAACTGCTGTTTAAAATGAATGTTTTGAATGCAATAAAAAGGAAATAGTTCAGTGTACAGTAAGAACTAGTCTAAATCATTTTATTTATTCTGTTTGGTCTGAATGATTTAGCAGTATTGTGTGATAACTGAGGTGTATCTCAGTATTGTAAAAGTAAAAGTGTATTGGTGCAATGTCAAGGTTTGACACCGTTCCTTTGTATTCAGAAATTAAAAGGCATTTAAACCTAACACGATTGTCTGTTGCTTATCTACACTTAAATAGTTTAAAAAATAATAAAACACTAGGGAAGTCTACAGTAACTAATTATTTTATTTCAGCAATCCCTGCTTTGTATCTGTTGTGATTAACTTAATTAATCATTGCAATGAAGGAGAAAAATCACAGGATGGTGATGTTAGAACTTTACAAGCTTTTGACAATAACTAGGTTAACCATGCTAAAAATGATTTCTATTAGTATATTACTCTTTTATCAATGGAAACTGCAGATTGACTAGTGCTGCAACCAGCTGGAAAACTATGTCAATGTGATATCTTAACATTGATGGAATGAAAGACAAAATTTTAAAGTCCTTCAGACGCTGGTTAGCTCTTTCGACATGAATCCTGCAAGATGCAATTTCTTTTGTCATTTTCACTTCCCTTTCGGTGAACTGAGGATTATTTAAAAAGGGTGGTATGTTTACAGTTACCCCAGGTGGGAGCATGTCTGCAATCAGAAATCCCTTATCTGCCAAAATAAGGTCACCTGGCATGAAGAGGTTTAAAATTCCACAGTTCTGAACTATAGCTTTGTCAGAAACAGATCCTGGATACAACTTTGAAGTAAAATTTATCACACCATTGGGACTTACTCCTATGAGGGCTTTAAAAGTATTTTTGACCTGTATGCAGAATATGTTGCCTTCTGTTTATCCATCTGCTTTGGAACAGCGATATGAAAGTCAGTGCAGTCAATAATCATTCTGCAGTTTGGAAAACTAAGAAATGAAAGCGGGGCAGACACTCTATTTTTTAATCTTGATGGACATATTTTGGCCATAAGGTCTTCAACAAACAGTTTATGGAGCACATGAATAAATGTCATGACAATGTTGGAAACAGTTGTTTCACTACATCCAAACAGCTGGGCCAGATGAAGGTTGGTGTAGTTTTGCCGCAGTTTCATTAAGGTCAAAAAAACTTGATCTTCCAACTTGAGTCGGGACAGCTCAACTGTCCACCCTTGATAATATCTAATGCTGTCATTGAAACGCTCGACATATTGTATTACAATGTTAAAGACATGTTTAGTTGGAAGACCTGTCTCCATTCTGAGAACTTTCTCACTTAAACTGTGGACAGAATAAACATTTTTACGGTATTTCACTACATTTTCTAATGTTGCAATATTTGCTTTAGTTGTTTCTAATGTGCTTTCAAGAATCAATGCATCTACTCTCTGTAAGGTTGATTCTGGAGTAACTGGTGGACTGTCCTTTGACTGCTGTGAATCTTCACTGGATGCAGTTACTGTAGCTGTTACTTTAGTAGTCTTTTTCCTTTTGGCTGCAGGACTGTTAGGTGGAAAGAGCTTATCTTTATTTCTCTCAAATATTTCAGGCCCATTCTCTTTAACACCATTTCGAAAATGGCATGAGCACACTCTTGAATGCTTATTAGGAGTTTTGTCTTGTCTTCTGAAAAATGATATTAAAAAACAATATGAAAATAGCATTTCCCTGATCAAATATCACTAATAATTATAAAACAAAAAATTAGTAATAAAATTATATTTTTCTGCAATCTTGTACTGATCTATAGCTAGCAACAAACTTTTCAGCATTTTAAGTTTAAAACGACAATAATAAAGTAGTTTTATTTTTATTTATAATAAAATTTGATTGATTTTGCTACACATAATGAAATAGGCCAACAATGTATTAGGCCTACAACCTACAACATCTTCATACAGGCCTAAACAAAATAAAAATAACACATATTGTATAAGAAATCAAAGTCCCAATCCGCTTTCGTTTTTATTATTTTGATATTTGTATGATACTACTACTTTAAAAAATATAATATAGAGTATAGTAGTATAGTGTTGAATAGTAGCAAACAAGCTGCACAAGGTCAAGCATAAAGGTTTTATTAGATTAACTGAATTTCTAGACTATAGACTAGTAGGCTACTACTAAATATTTTAGGAAACGAGGCTCGAGAATTACAATATCATTAGTAAAGCCTATACTATTAGTATATAGTCTACTATAGTGTCTATAGTACTGTAGGCCTAATTACCTAATTTGTTGTTCTAATTCTAGTAGCTAAGTAGCCTGCTAATCCTAAATAGTAGTACTAGTAGTAGGCCCTAAATAGTAAAATAGGCCTAGCCTACTCACCGTATGAGGGCAATCCACTTGTCTCTCTCCTTTTTGAACTTCAATTCACCTGGAAATCTAAAATATTTACATGTATGGCTCTCTGACTGATGTAAACAGTCAGGCGCAAAACACTGAACCATCTTTTAAATACGGGAATAGTACGTCGATCGAGGAAGTAGTAAAACTGGAGCTAAGCCGCCATTTTGGATCATTGTTTAGAACCAGAGGACGTGGTAACTAGGTCAATGACGTCACACTTCTGAACCCTATTGGCCGGCCGATCGACTCATTCATTAAATTTGGGAAAAATTATGCACTCAAACCTTTTTTTTTATCACTAGTATGTTTCATTTTTCATTAGTTGCATGTAAGAGTTGAAAAAAAAAACACAGCTTATTGTCGGTGTCGCAGTGGCGTTTGTAATTATTACAATGTTAATGGGAATTGGGACACTTGTATAACGCGTGGTTAATACCGGCGCCGCTCAGTCTGAAAAAGCGCACTTTTGTAGGCCTATTGAACGCAAATTACATTGTGGAAAGAATCGTAAATGTGTAAAAGCCTCTCTAGTCCTATAATATAGGTATAAGCTTGTAGGCTACACTAGTAGCTAAACATTAGGACCGAGAAAACCGCGCGCGCCATGTCCGCATGTCCTAGCAATGTTTCCAATCGGCCGATCGACACATTTCAAGTCATTTCGGAAACATTCTGCACTCAAATTTTTTTTTCAAATCTTTATGAAACAATGCGTGAAATGTCAATAAAGTCTGTCATTGTTCCTTAGATGCATGTATGAATTGAAAAAACACAGCTTATTGTCGATGGCGAAGCCAGCACACCCTCAAAGAAGCCACCAGCACTCCCCCCTTTTTAAATATTGTTCGCGCAGTAGCTTTGAAATCATTACAACCAATGTTAATGCTAATTAGGTCATCACTTGTATAGCGCAACTATGAATACCGGCGCCACTCAGTCTAGGCTAATGATGCACATCAAAAGATTTTTTTTGTGTATAGTGTGACTATAGGATAGTATTTTGAGAAGGGACATGGACTTAGATGAAGAAACAGATACCTTTCTTTCCCATATGACTACTGACTGTATTGATAGGTTGTTCAAAATAAATGAAGCGCTGACTTTATTTGATTATGTTTGCATTATGCACGATTAAAACCATTTTTTTAAGGAAAGTTTCCAAATTAGGGTGAATATTTAGTAACTTTTGTTGTTTAAGGGTATGCATTTTTTGAGAAGTTAAAAGGCAGTGTAACCCCTGAAAGTCAGGGTGCGACTTATACGCGGGTCAATGACAACATATAAGAAAAAAAATCCTAAACTAGGGGTGCGACTTATACACCGGTGCGACTTATACGCGAGTATATACGGTAATTAAAACAAATGTATTTCGAAAGAAATGAAAGAATGGAACAAGAACGACTACAAAGGGAAGTAATAATATTACAAAGTGAGAAATTGGACTGAATAAAGAAAGAACAATTAAAAGTGAAAAAGATATATCTTATAAGAAACTGGAACATCATAGAGATATCTTTGATCCTATACAAGTATCCAAGATAGGACAAGATGTTGATAAATATTTTAATCAATTTGTTCCTTTAGCCAAACCATTGATTTTCCTAGCGAAAAATTGACAAAAGAGCTACAAATTGCAGTCACGGGAAAAGCAGATAAAATATGTTTATTTCTAATCAGTTAGCAACAACAATTTATCAGAAAGTTACCGGGTATTTTGGTATGTAAGTTAGTTAAGAACCATTTAAATGTGTACATCTTATTAATTTTAGTAATCAATACATGATATAATTCTTAAAATGGGGCACAATGGTCTAGCGGCAGCGGTCCCGGACTCACAACCTGGTGAAGGCTGGGATATGTTGCCTTGTTCTGTGAGGTGTCTACCCAGCTGACAGGTACCCGGCATTCATTGGAAAAAAGTGAAGGCGCGTGCCAATATCGGAACTAGAGGGGGTGGCGGCCTTAGGCGCCAATGTTTGGTCATGCGCCGAAGTGACACGTTCTCAATCTCTACATACATTAGCTAAGTAATAAATAAAAAGGAACATAGTACAAGTCACAGATCTAGATCTAGCAGTTGTCACAACCGTAACCGGGGGGGGGGGGGGGCTCGTCTCGGCTACTTAGTTCAACTCACGGGAAGAAAGCCATCTAGCCTGTGACCGTTCTGACCAATCGGATATGGGTGGAGTTCAACGGATATGGTGGAGTTCAACGGATATGGGTGGAGTTCAACGGATATGGGTGGAGTTGAACGGATATGGGTGGAGTTCAACGGATATGGTGGAGTTCAACGGATATGGTTGGAGTTCAACGGATATGGTTGGAGTTCAACGGATATGGGTGGAGTTCAACGGATATGGGTAGAGTTCAACGGATATGGGTAGAGTTCAACGGATATGGGTAGAGTTCAACGGATATGGGTAGAGTTCAACGGATATGGGTAGAGTTCAACGGATATGGGTAGAGTTCAACGGATATGGGTGGAGTTCAACGGCTATGGGTAGAGTTCAACGGATATGGGTGGAGTTCAACGGATATGGGTGGAGTTCAACGGATATGGGTGGAGTTCAACGGATATGGTGGAGTTTAACGGATATGGTGGAGTTCAACGGATATGGGTTGAGTTCAACGGATATGGGTAGAGTTCAACGGATATGGGTAGAGTTCAACGGATATGGGTAGAGTTCAACGGATATGGGTTGAATTCAACGGATATGTGTTGAGTTCAACGAATATGGGTAGAGTTCAACGGATATGGGTGGAGTTGAACGGATATGGGTGGAGTTCAACGGATATGGGTAGAGTTCAACGGATATGGGTGGAGTTCAACGGATATGGGTGGAGTTCAACGGATATGGGTGGAGTTCAACGGATATAGGTGGAGTTGAACGGATATGGGTGGAGTTGAACGGATATGGGTGGAGTTCAACGGATATGGGTGGAGTTCAACGGATATGGGTGGAGTTCAACGGATATGGGTGGAGTTGAACGGATATGGGTGGAGTTCAACGGATATGGGTGGAGTTCAACGGATATGGGTGGAGTTGAACGATGAAAAAATTGAACACGAGTTAACAAGGGGGGTATAAAAAGGGGGGGGGGGGCTAGGAGCGAATTCTTATTTCACAAGATGTAAAGTGGTCAGTAGAGAAGCAATACAAGTATCAAAAACACAAACAATACACTGATAGCTGAAGGGCAGTTTAAATAATGACTCGTCAAGATCGTCACAATTCATACAGCTTGGCTAATGCATTTTGAGCATACAAACTTTAGTAAACCAACTTGAAATAAAATGAGGGCACATATTAATGATTAACAAAAATGTAAAAAAATGTAACACATACCTGTAACCATTGTAGTGCTTGTTCCATCACAGCAGCACTTACATCATCGAATCTGTCACTGATAAAATTGTACATTTTCACAAGTGTGAAAGGAAGAGGGCACATATCTATGTCAAAGGCTTTACTGAAAACGAAAATATAAAAAAAAAGTAAAGGTAAAATTGCAGAATACTAAAATTGTACAACAAATGTGTTTCACCTTGCTGAGATTATAAGTTATTTTTTTTATATCCGAACAATAGAAATATGTTCAGTGATAATGGTTTTATCAACCTCTTAAATTATTAAGCCGTCAATTAATATTCAGTCATGTAGATTACGTGGTAATGTATTTATTTATTTCAAAACTATTTGTTATGTCCGTCAAAATTATGGGAAAGGCATTAGAATTCAATTCAATGATTTAGAGCTGATGTGCACTCATTTGGTTATAAGCTTTTAACAGCAAATAAAATTTTGAATTTTAAAGTATTGAAAGTACATCAATTTTGCTTCAGATGAATTGTTCGTACATTACTTAAATCGGAACTTAAAATATATCTATTTCTAATTATTGATTAATTTTTGTTTTTATTAGTTACGGTTTCCCCTACGAGTATAGTGTTATAATTTAACCTTTTTTTCATTTCAAAAATATTGAATGTTCTATTGTATTTCTTTAAAAAAATTAACCTTTGCAATATGATATTTAAAAATAAATAATGAATAGTAAAACAAATGCCTTGTAACTATGGATACAAATATATTTTTTTAAATAGAAATAAGTGGGTAGGGGGAGAGAAGCTAATTTATACAGGAAGCTAAAAAAACTATGTGCTGCAACAGCGAGGAGGTGGCATCAAAATCTGACTATTGTTGTGTAGATAACATATAGATAGCCCGTAAGTGCCACTACATATTTCCGAAGCGATATCATTAGGACCCGAAAATATCATCCACGAAAGGTTTACGCCAGGTAGGGAAATAATGGCAAGTTTTTTTTTCACCTATTTTAGTAGCCAATTTAGTATTGACCATTGATTTCTTATAACAAAAATGACAGTTAAGCAGAGGTTACTAATATTTGAATTCTTTAAATCGCATTTTCTAACCAGAATTTAACTTTGTGACAGATATACAAATATATTATAAACCTTCGATTATTGCTCGTTTAAGGTTATTTGATAGAAAATTGTTCAATTTTAGACATGAAGGCTACTCTACTTTTAATCAAGTATTTAACTCACCTCAGTAAAACTTTCAATTCATGTAAATCATCTTCTGGTACTTCTGTACGAATTGCTTCCAGCCAATATGGCATAACATAGTCCCAGATCTAGGGAAAATACAAATGGTTATTTTTAATTTTTGTGTTAGCAATTTAATAAACTCAAATTATTAGCCAAACCAGACTATTCCAGCATTTGAAGAACCTTTCAGCATTATAATATGTGTATACATATAATCATAGTTTCTAAATTTCATTTTCAGATTTTCATGCTAGTTTATGTAGAGTTGTTTATGGACACATTCGATTTGGATGGAGAGAGTATGTTTATTTTATTAGTGACGTAATAAAATTATGCTTATGTTTTCAGGTAGTTTCTACAAATTTCTAGTACGTAATTTCTTTTGCATTTGGAACGCTTCAGAAAAATCCATTTCTAGTACTTTCTGCACAAAAATCTAAATCATAGGTTCTCAACGGGGGCGTAATCGCCCCCCCCCCCAGGGTGGAGGCGATTATAAGCTTTAGGGAGGCGCTAATGTTCCCGGGGGCGATTGGGGGGGGGCGGTGAAGGGCAAGTGGGCGGTACAAACGTATCTGATATAATTTGAACACCTCTTCTATTTGAATCGATTAGTTTTTGGATGAAATGTGAAGTAAACGCAAGTGATGCTAAATTTCTGATATCTCCCAACTGTAGGCATACATATTTATACTAATAAGAAATCAGAATCGCATGGACTTTTCGAAGAAGTAGGGATCAGCATAAGACAAGTATGGTATGCGACCGCCTGTTCCTGTGGTTAATTAGTTCACTAGAATGTCAATCGACACGTCGCGGGTTTTGTCCCTGTCGCCGACCGATCCCTGACGCCCTAACCGCTATCCTCTTTAAAATATTAACAGTTAACTGAGATAATCTAAGTTTCATTTCCGATGTGCTTAATAAAAACAGATTTAACTGTAAATAGTAAATCGTATTTGTTTGCTAGATAATTAACTTACTGCAATATGCAATAAATTTCTTTGGTCAAACTATAGAGCATTTCAGCATCAAATCCTAACGCTGCATTTTTCCATCATTTACCTACCATTTCATTCTACTAGCGGATTTGACAACTCATGTTTATCCCTGTTTCAGTTTCAGAGCAGCCTTTTGAATTTGTCTAATGCACTGTCCTCTATCATTTATTCATTTTAAAGAATGCGATCTCTCAACGCTCTAAGATTTTATAGAACCTTGATGCATACACATGGAATGCAGTCTCTTGTCTGAAGATCTGCGCATCATTGATTTCGGGAAGGTTTCTAAAGGTTCATAAACGAAAGAAACGGAAACGACCGTATCGAGACAAGAATTTAAGATGCTTTTGATCTTGTGGTTTTGCATTTTCTTCATCTCAGTGAGCTGCCACAGGGCAGTGACGTCCGATATTTTCTTTACTGCTTAATACTGCCTAATACTTTGAACAGTTTACCCAAGTTAAGGCGTCTCAGCGATGTGTTGATATTAGGGATGTTAAACGAAAGCCGGAATACCGGATTCCGGTTTTGAAACCTAAAACCGGTTTTGATTTTCAAAACCGGATTTCGGTTTGTTGGTTGGAAGGTAATTATTACCTTATGTAGCACACATTTTTTTTTGGTTCTGATGGAAATAAAAAAAAAAATTGGATTCGCACAAAACAATTATTGAAATGCCTTGCTAACACTATTTAGTCTTAGATATTTGTGTTTCTTTTTTCTCCAAATACCAACTAAATCTATGGCTTGCAATAAAAACAACAAATAGCAAACCAAATGTTAAGTAACTTTTTACTTGTCGGATCATCTTTTAGTTGTTCGCTAATCTTTGATGAATCTACACCATCGTCTCTCGAGACGGACGGATACCGACGACGACGACGGACTCTATGATGTACGCAATGGAGCGACGCAAACTAGTTTTGTCCTGTGAACCTGAACAATTCTGCTAGACACCGCGTCTGTGCTTTATTATTAACGGCACTATTAAATACACATTCTTGTGATTGTTGCTACGCGATTCTTTTTAATTTTACCAAGACTAAGTCCACGGTGTACAAATTATCACTATTGAAAGCTATTATCGGTTTTAATCAATTAGCCCAGATTTTTTTTTAGTTCTAAAGACTGTTATGGTAAAGTGTACAAAATGATATTGTATTCACACAAATTAACTTCTTGAATATACCTACAAAACTACTAACATTTGGCTTTTCCGGCCTGTGACTTGTGACATTGCGCGGGGAAGGGGGGGGGGAACCGAAATCCGGGTTTAAACCATTTTTATAGAATAGAAAACCGGTTTAAGAAAAACCGGTTTTAACATCCCTAGTTGATATAGAACAGAACAATAATAATCTGTCCAGTGTGCCGAAAAATAAAACAGTGATAGTTTGAGCAATTCACAAATAGAACTTGTAGTTTGTTTACAAATGTGTGCTTCTACACACCCAATTGGTGGCCTGTCATAATATCAATATTTTCAAATGCAGTCGCCTGTCTGAATCCCATCGTTCTTAAATTATCTCAAAATCAATCTAGAATCTAGATGTTCTAAATTTCCTCTCATCATTTTATTGACCATTTGTCTCGATGAAACGGAGAAACGATCCTTCCCCGCTTCTTCATTTTCGTCACTCTATTAGCTCGTTGATCTGCACGAGACAAGTCAGGAGTGCTATCGAAAATTATTCTTTAAATTGTTGTTTTCTCTGACCTAATCAATGAATTTCTCTCTGACATGCTATGCCAAAATGTTCACGAAGGGGAAAGGGCGCAGAGGCCTTGTCATTAGTAGCAAGGGAGTAAAAAAATCATAAGGTAACAACGTATTAAAAAAAGTCATTTTAGTATTGGCTTTACATTTGTGATAACTTTTTACTTTTGTAATATTTTTGTTCTCCTTTTTTTATTTTCTTCCCTTTCTTTATGTAACCCTCACAAAGTTATTTACAGACGCCTGCCCCCCCCCCCCCCCCCCCCACCACCACTTGTATATACTGCTGACAGGAAAAAGTATATAGGCCTACTCTCTATCATTATTGTCCATAAAGCCAAAACAGATCTTTAACAACGTTATTATAATTTTAAATTTTGTTCTAAAAATGAAGGACAAATAATGTATGAACGAACTATTTGGTGCATTCTAGATAACATCTAGACTGCAAATAGAAAACAAAAACTTACTTCAAATGTGATTACATCATAAGGTACCAAGCAAAAGAAACAATTCAAGCCTTCTTTTATCTGGGTTGTTCTGGTACATAAACTATCCCTGCAGACAAAATAATTGTATAAATATAAAAAAGATACTTTTACAAACTTAAACTAATCAGATCAAAGTTCAGCATAATTCTAAGCGTATCATTTTGACCAATAGCTTTATAAAAAATAAGTAAAGCATAATATAATAAACATGCTCTTATTTGTTTGAGTTGACATAGAAGTGATATCCACTAATGAACAAAGGGACCTATACTTCAAAAGGAAAGCTAGTCTATAATCTGATATGTAAAACGCATAGCTACAACTAGGCCTACAACATAGGCCTACTATTATTTTAACTTGGTGCGAAAACTTTTTTTAAATTATTTCGTATATTGACTTTGCTTTTTTTTTCCTTTTTGTTTGCTTTTATTCGTTTATGAAAACATATTACATAGATCTAGTCATTCGTTTCTCCGTGATTTTTGACGAAGCCATGATTTTTTCAAAAGGGGGGGGGGGACTAAAATTTCGCATTAATATTTTACCAAATTTTTACGAAAATCTTTCGTTAGGGTCTCAGAAGCAGCGTTTACCAATTTATAATGTAAACAAAAAACAACCGTCCAGTGTGGATATAGGGTGGGGATGGGGCACTTCGAAATCCTGTCCGAGACTAGCCACCCCATGCCACCCCAACCAATATGGCGTGCCAATAGGCGTGCCACGAAGCAAAGGCTACTGTCTATACTTCTCCCCCCCCCCCAACCTGCTAAATTCACCTGATTCATTAACGTAGTTGCTCGCTCGAATAGGCCCTACCTGCACTGTCGCCCGGTAGCACAAATTCCAGACTATAGGCCTGGATATCCAGACAATGGGTTGTGGTTGAGACAGACTGTTTCCCACCGAGTCTCGTAGCCTCTCGGCAGTGCAATGATTCTCAGACGCACAACAGGGGCTGTCCCCCATGCTTTAGCCCACCGGTGTACTCCTAAAGGGCGTGTCCATGGGGTAGTACCTCTGGTTGCGTGAGCAGTTGTACTCCTTCGGGGTTTCTCGTCTACCTTTGGTCCTCACCTGGCACACATTTCTCAACTATGCCTACAAATAGCTGTACCATGCGCTGAGACCACACTACGGGAAACGGCCCCGGCTGGACGGCTAAATCAGGTGAGGGTAACCGTTGGGTTATAATCCTCGGTGAAGTAGGCTTTATCTACCCAGCATCACCAGGGCTCAGTTCTAGGCCCAATATTCTTTACCATTTACAGCCATCCACTGGGAGATGTTATCAGAATAACTCAAACAGTCTCTATTTCCAACCGCTCTTCTAAACCTTCAGCCCTGTCTCTTGGAGTTCCTCAAGGATCGGTCCTTGGGCCGGTCCTTTTCATTCTCTACACTAAACCTCTAACATCCCTCATCAGCCACCACTCAGTTTCCAGTCAGTTCTTTGCTGATGACACTCAGATCAGTGACTCTTGCTTTCCTGATCAACTCGATGCCACCGTCCTTCGCATGCAGGAGTGCGTAGACGACGTAAAGCGTTGGATGACTTGCAACAAACTGAAGCTAAATGATGACAAAACGGAAATCCTTCTCATCCACTCTCAAAACAAACATCTCCCTCCATATGCCCCTTCTTCTATAACTATCGGCAACTTTGACATCACACTCTCTTCATCTGCCAGAAACCTTGGAGTCACGTTCACAGACACCCTCTCCATGGACAAACACGTCACGAACATCTGCAGATCAGCATACAACGAACTCAGAAAAATCAGCGTCATTAGATACCTCCTCTCCTTTGACGCCACAAAAACTCTCGCCTGTTCACTCATTCTTTCAAAATTTGACTACTGTAACACTCTCCTCGCAGGCATTCCTCAGCACCACATAGACAAACTTCAGAGGGTACAGAACTCAGAATGCAGACTCATTTTTGAAGCAAAGAAACATGACCACATTCAACCACAAATGCAGCAACTCCACTGGCTTCCAATATCCTCTCGCATAAAGTACAAGTCTGCCAATCTATGCTTCAATTCTTTCACTGACCCTCATTTTCCTGTCTATCTCTCTGAACTGTTGCTTCCTTACATCCTCACTAGACAAATACGCTCTTCCACTGACAATAGAACCCTCTCAATCCCAAGAACCAAAACCAAAACCATCGGCGACCGTTCCTTCTTCTTCCACGCCCCCACCTTCTGGAACCAGCTCCCCCTCCACATCCGTCATTGTGAAACCTCCTCCACTTTCAAAAAGTCCCTTAAAACCCATCTGTTTAGGTCCGCCTATGACTTGTAATGCCTCGTTCCTGATCTCGGTTTGTTTTTGTTGCTTCATTTGTATTATTACCATTATGTGCTAATGTGTCTTTGTTTTTAAATATTGTAACTATCGTTTTTGTCACTTTTAATGTTGCACCTATTATTTTTAAAATCAATTTTTTTGCTGTAGCCATTATCTTTACAGCCATTTAATGATGTAGCTATTGTCTATTTATTTTAGTAGCTTAAATAGTTTATAATTTTAGTAAAAATTGTAAAGTGCTTAGAGCTGTAAGGTAAGCGCTATATAAAAATGCCTCAATAAATAAATAAATAAATCAGACTTTTTGTTATTCCATTCCATTTCTACGCGGATAATTCAGTTGCATGATTCTGAGGTTCCCGCTGAATTCCATCGTAAGGCTGATAATCTAACTTCTGCTATTGCTGGTGTACCACCTGGATGTCGGTCGGAAAACAGACTTAATTTGAATGAGGATAAGACGGATCTAATTCAAATCGGTTTCCGAAACAAAATCGCAAAGTTGAGTGTTTGGGGTCACTGCTGGTCATGAAGTGCCATATTTCCCCTTTGTAGAAAAGGTAAAAAAAACCTGGGTGTCATCCTTGACTCACAGTTGTCTTTCGACGCCCACATTAGCAACCTAAACAGAGACCTTTATTTACAGCTGCGTAGACATTGTGAGATCCGACCTTATCTGTCGTTTGACTCGGCAAAGAAATTTGCAGCTGCCTTTGTACTCTCGCGCATCAACTAATGCAATGCTCTGCTAATAGGGATACCTGACGATAAAGCCGCCAAACTGCAGCGTATTCAAAAGAGCTCCGCCTGGCGGCCTGGCTGGTCATGCGTAAGTCAAGGCGTGATTCTGAGACAGTTCTCATCCTGCGTCGGTTCCGATATGAGTGCTATGATGTACTTCTGAATAAGACCAATTATCTATCTTAATATGTTTTTTAACATAGAGATGTAAGCTTACATTATGGTTAAATGTTTTGAAATTGATTTCATTGCAAGATACATCCAGTTTCAATGCAAATACATTCCAGTGGTCCTTGTAAATGCAAGATCAACTCACTGAAATGTGTCAGAAACATCGGCTTCATCAGTCAGGTTTCCTCATTCAGAACCGGAAATTTTTGTTGTCGTTTTTATTAATAAAAAAACAACCTCTTGGGGGTCTCTCGCGTTCCATTGAGAATCGCTATGTGCGCCAAGTTTGGCACTAGTGTCTTTGGTTGCCGATCCCAGATTTATAGTACATTGTGAGTACCTTAAGGCATCACAATTTCCTTTCGAAAAATATATAAATCTATTAGACTACTTTTACTAGAAGACTTTTGAGTGTAAAAGAAATTCTTCCAGTGCCGATGGTATGGCGTATCGTATATTGATGTTTTAGTGTTTTTTTTAAGTAGTCTGTTCCAGATGTATTGGCTGACTATTGTGTGACAACATTTAGTTTCTAAATGACAATATACTAAAGGTTTTGGTTATTGTCTGTAACGCTCACAACAATATTACAGCAGTTCACAAATAAGTAACGGGGTACGGGGCTAAGCCTATGAGATTTATGGTCAATTAGAAATCTGTTAAACAAGCGAAGTTAAAAAATGTATCAAAAATTATATATATAAATTTCAATCTATGTTCTATTTTAAACTTCAAATGACAGCGTATATAATATTGCTAGTTAATGGAGGGCCCAGAAAATGATAAAGGGGGGGGGGGGGGTAAATTATTTGTAGAAATTTATTTGGGAGTCTCTGAAAGTTTGAAAATTGTTGTCTAAGCGGGCGAGAGGGTAGTATTGAATAAATGAATAAATTTCGCTTCAATAACACTTTAAACTAATCGAATTTTTTTTTAATGTCAACAATTATAAAATCATAAAACAAATGCTTCTGGCCCATGGTTTTGATAAAAAGTATTTTATTTAACTACACTTAATATGAAGCTTTTAGTTTTAGGCATGCATTTTGTTTTATTTCTGGTTCAAGGCATAGGCCTAGAGACATTTCTTTATTTTTTAAAATCAACTTAAACAGAGCTCTTCATCTATACTAAACCGTCAAATTAATAAAGATTTCATCCTTATAAAACAATATAGTTAAATTGATATTAGAATATATTTTATAAATAAACCTTGGTTATAAAAGCCTGAGCTAATACTAATACAAAGGAACAATAGCTAAGTAACTCTCAATATAATTATTTGTGGGTTGGTTTTATTAATCTATGAAATTTAAGGTGATTAGGAAGTAGTAATTCTGAACACTTAATTTATAGCAATCAAAATCTTGTCCTCTTTTCAAATCTTAAAACGACAGAAAAATTTATTTACATTAACACAAAAATTAGCGATTGACATAATATTTATTCACTTAGCAGAATTAATGGCTTCATTTTTATTTTTTATTTTAACATTTCAAATTGAGACAGTATAATTCTATATTCAAAGATAAATTGAGCTTACCAAAATCCCCCAACTCTGGTATATTCTACAGGATGAGGCAATAAGCAAGAAACAATCACCTCAAAGTGAGTCTTCATTACTTCTTGTAGCCAATTGTGAATGTACTAAAAATAACAGAAACAGAAACCAAAAAAAATGATTTAGCATGTTAATATAAACAGTTTTCTTCTTATTTAACAAATTTAATTCACCCTCAGTATATATATATATAGAGTTTCAGTGAAAATTGTCTTTTATCAAGTCAGGTCTAACCCACCCCCACTCAACTATTTTATTTTATTCGGCCTTATTGAATTGTTTATTTTTGTTCTTCTTCTTTATTTAATATAGCTGTGGAGACCCCGTTAGACGAGGGAAATGTCCACAATCAATGTTTGGTGATTTGATAACCAATACTCTGTGATCCCAGTTTGTGTATTAACAATTTATAACTATGGAAGTCAGAAACAGTCAAGGGAGTTTCATTGAAGGTCTTTGGTCCAATTTTTCAGTGATGATTTGAAAGCCGGCACAGAGAGGGGGCAGTGATGGAGAATTGGTCCAGTGTGTTCCACAGTCTAATGGCTGACGAAAAAAAAATATGTATATACGTCATGCGTGATGGGTGAGCTGGTGACATCTGGTAGAGCTTGACACTTGTTGGATGAGACCTGACTGTGTGGACATGTCCACGTGGCCATTCATGATCTTCTACATCATGGTGACTTTGTCGGCCGCTCTGCGGCAGTTTAGGGGCTCAAGATGGAGTTTGGCCACCAAAGCAGAGGCGCTTGTTTTGAGGCTGTAGTCCTGTAGGATACCACGTGCTGCACGCCGTTGGGTCACCCTAGTGTGTTACAGTTGTTACACGTTTTGTATATAAACATACTCTAATATTTCTTACTTGGGAAAATGCAACCAACTGGAATGTTTTGCAGGATTGAGAAAGTTGAACTTATGCCCCTGAAATCACCGCTTAATATTTTGTCTTACTATTTTAAAAGTGAACAGATATGCTGGCAGCAGTCATACTTTGACAATATTGAAGAAATGTTTCTTATTAGTTTCTTTGTGTGTGTGTGTGTGTTATATTTGTTGTTTTTTCTTTCTATTGAGCTGTATATTGAGGTTTAAGCCTGCGAAACAACAATAAATAAACAAATATGCCTAGGCTTACTATCGACAAAAAAAAACAAAACATACCACTTTCTGTATGTTTCAAAACAAAAACGGTGTACAGCATTATAATATACGATTTATTGAAATGGAATATGAAAATAATGTTTAGCCCATCCGGAGACTCAGGCACATAATGCTAGTCTTATTAGGCCTATAGGTTGAAGTCTTAGTTCTAAATTGATTATAATTCAGTTTTTGAATTCTCAATTAAAATCAATGAGGTTGTTTTTTTTTTTTTTTAGATTTCACTACTTTCAGGCTTCATTCATAACCTGTAAAGCTTATTAAAATTTCCAAAGAAAGTGTCATCCATTTATATCGACTGAAAGTATTAGTGACTGTGTAACTGTGAGTGTATATGTGTTGACCGGACGGTGACCTGAGATGTCTGGGTTATTGTGTATGTGAATGGCTGGACAGAGTTCATGAATGTCTCGTGGAGTTGGAGGAATAGGGGTTGCGTGGGCGAATGTAGGTTGCGTGGGCGAATGTAATGTACTACTATAAAAGGAATGTAGGAAAGAGAATAAAAGTTAGTTGTTACACCAAGCTAGAGTGTTACTGAATTACTTTTACAGTTACACGACTTTGTTTTTGCCTTATTATTTTGTTTGCTTTTGTGTGTGTGATTTTAGTCAACTTGGCTCTTAAATGGCGAGTATTTTATCGCTCGGTCGGTCACTTCACTAACGATATATTAATTTATTTTCAAACTCACACATAATAACAAAACGGAAGGCAAAAATGACACATAAAACGTTATTTGCATTTCTAGCTTTAAGCCATGGTTGCATGTTAAAATGTTTGTGAAAAGAACAAAATTTAAAGGTTTTTGCAGCCAAACAATAATCAGGTTAATGGCCACTCCCATTAATTAGGTATAGAATTATTTTTTTAGTATAATCAACGCAAATTTGGCTTTCCCGGCCTGTAACTATGCCCCGAGGGTAGGGGGGGAATGGAGAACGATAATCCGTTTAAAATCGAATTTCAAGAACCGACAAAATGTGCATTCTCTCTCTCTCTACCTACTGAAATAGCCTAGCTCAGTGGTTCCCAACCTTTTTAATGCCGCGACCCTTTTATACAGCTTTTCACATTATGGCGACCCCCAAACATAAATTTGTTTCGTCGCTACCTTATAACTGTAATGTGCTACTGTTATAAAATGTAATTTAAATATCTCATTTAAATTTAATATGCATGCACAGAATAAGTATAGAATCATATTTCTATTCTGTGTCTGCATGTGGGTGGGCGAGTATACAGGACTGATAAAATATGCATTTTCTGGTGGTCTTAGGTGACTTTCATGAAATGGTTCTTTGACCCATTAAGATTTAACATATAATGTTGGCATATTATTAAAACCATATTCTTTTAATAAAATTCAACGTGAGCGAACTCAATATTAAAAAAAAAAATTTAACAAATCTTTACTAAATCCAATCAAGGGAGGTAATATTTATAGTTTTAAGTCTCCGAGGCAATAATCTTATTAAACCAATTTTTTACTACACAATTTGCAGTTGAGAAAAATAAAATAATGTATATGTGTATACCAGTACGGTACTCAAAATGATAAAAATATTTAAATATGAACAATCAATTAAATAATATTTTTACATTATAAATGTAATTTTTAAAACAGCTTTTTAGATACTAGATTGTTTTAATTAGTAAGCATTTACTTCTTTTAATGGTCCAGTATTCATATATCATTACCTTATTGTTTGAAAAGCCTTATTTTTAAGGTTTGAAGGCTTTGGCTTCCCCACACAACCGTGTAGATCATAGGTTCTCAACCTTTTTCGGCTCACCGCCCCCTTTTACATTTTTTTTCCGCTCACCGCCCCCCAACTTAATTTTAGCGGAAACATTTGTTTATTAAAGGGAGATAATTAACACTTTTCATTTGAGGTAATATTTCAATTTTTTTTTCTTTTATAAAAAAACTAAAGGGCTTGCATTTATAATTTTGAAATGATATGATAGAACTGTAAAAGAATTTTATTATTTGAAAATTATATAAATATTATATGACTAAAGAATTTATATGAATATTTATAATCATTACAATAACTACCCAGTTTGTATAATTACTACGTATCTATACCGTTCAGCTAATCTGAACTATTGTGGTTACGTGTTTACGAAGGCTTCAAACGCATTAAAGGACATCTCGGTAAAACATAAATCATAAAGAGCAAAAGAGTAATATTTGCAGATGTTAAGGCCAATCAGTGGTTGAGGCGACAGTCCGGTGAACCAACCATAAGACGAGACGGCCGCATACCATATTTGCCAAATACTAACCCCTACTTCATCGAAAAGTTATTGCAATTCTTATTTGTTCAATAATATGTATGAATACTGTTGGGGGATATCAGATATTTAGTAACACTTGCGTTTACATCATATTTTATCCAAAAGCTAATCGATTCAAATAGCTGAGGTGTTGAAATTATCGCAGGTACGTTTGTACCGCCCACTTGCCCTTCATCGCCCCCCAATCGCCCCCGGGAATGTTATCGCCCCCCTAAAGCTTCTCATCGCCCCCTGGGGGGCGATATCGCCCCCGTTGAGAACCTATGGTGTAGATCTTCTCCGCCTTGTGCGATTAGATATTGCACGCATCTTCTCGCATCTTCTCCGCCTTGTGCGATTAGATATTGCACGCATCTTATCGCATCTTCTCCGCCTTGTGCGATTAGATATTGCACGCATCTTCTCGGCCTTGTGCGATTAGATATTGCACGCATCTTCTCGCATCTTCTCCGCCTTGTGCGATTAGATATTGCACGCATCTTCTCGCATCTTCTCCGCCTTGTGCGATTAGATATTGCACGCATCTTCTCGCATCTTCTCCGCCTTGTGCGATTAGATATTGCACGCATCTTCTCGCATCTTCTCCGCCTTGTGCGATTAGATATTGCACGCATCTTATCGCATCTTCTCCGCCTTGTGCGATTAGATATTGCACGCATCTTCTCGGCCTTGTGCGATTAGATATTGCACGCATCTTCTCGCATCTTCTCCGCCTTGTGCGATTAGATATTGCACGCATCTTCTCGCATCTTCTCCGCCTTGTGCGATTAGATATTGCACGCATCTTCTCGCATCTTCTGCGCCTTGTGCGATTAGATATTGCACGCATCTTCTCGCATCTTCTCCGCCTTGTGCGATTAGATATTGCACGCATCTTCTCCGCCTTGTGCGATTAAATATTGCACGCATCTTCTCGCATCTTCTCCGCCTTGTGCGATTAGATTTTTCATAAATGTGTGAAGCTTTTGTCATCCCCCACCCCCGAGCTCGTAGCTCTCAAAACAATACAAGCCGTGAATGCCCATAGGAGGGGCAAGGAAGTAAAATTCCGACGCGCCTCCTAAAGGAAAAAAAAAAGGTTTGAAGGAAACGTCCCTGTTTGACCCCGCTACACACTGGAGAGCGTTCTGAGGTGGCGCCATCGAAGAGTACTGTGCTGTATATGTTGTGGAAAGCCTCAAAAAGACCATAAAAAAAAGTGTTTTCCTATGGTCCTTGGCGACTACCTTGAAATGGTTGTTCGACCCCCAAAGGGGTCGCGACCCACAGGTTGGGAACCGCTGGCCTAGCTAGTAGTCAGATCCCTGTTTTAGACATTAACTTTTTTAAGTTTAATATAATTACCTCTGGCTTTAGTCTTTCAATAGCATTCCCAATGTTGTCTGAAAAAAGTAAGATAAAAACTTTATGTTGCATAAACAAATTTAAGAATTTTATTTTGTACAAAAAAAATATTAAACATTATTTTTTCAATGCAATACATGATGAAGTATGACTCACCATCTGGTAGATATGCAGTGGCATCAAACCATTGAAACAGCATTCCAAGAAGTCGGCCTAGCACCTCCTTAAAAAAAGACATTTACTATTTACATTTTATCCTGTCCTTAAAGAAAGAATATTTTGATATATTAAAGCTATAAATAATGCAATTTCATTTGATAGCAAAGGCTTAAATATTACATTTTTAGAAGCACCTTTGTTAGGTTGTATAGATCTAACTTTTGTCTCATTCAAGTCTCAAAGCTTTCTACTCCATAAAGTATTTACATAATTTATCAAAGTTGCTTCACTTATTATTTTTCTACCAACACGAGACATTATTTGAAAAAAAAATGCAATCTTAATACTCAAGTTCTATTTCGATTATATTTATAAAGGAGATTTTGTTTACATGGTTGTATTTTAAGTGGAATAAAAGTTAGTTTTCGTTCATTCCAATATTATTTTTTATTTTAAATATGTTTACTAATAGGGAGACATAGAGTAAGTAGAATGAGTAGAATGTTTGGAAATGTTTATGTTAGAAAGGTTACAAAGGATTTAAATAGAAATGTAGAGTGGGTTGAGTTGGACAGGTGGGAGAGTTAATCCCCTCTCATATCAAGTCAAGTCTCAGAAACTAAAATTCGAGTTTATAAAAACACTAGCTCAGGATAAAGGGTTAAGACACAAAACCACTAGTTTGTGAGAAAGGTTTATTAAAGGAAATGTTTGTCAGAATGCGCCCACTAGTTTGTGAGAAAGGTTTATTAAAGGAAATGTTTGTCAGAATGCGCCCACTAGTTTGTGAGAAAGGTTTATTAAAGGAAATGTTTGTCAGAATGCGCCCACTAGTTTGTGAGAAAGGACTATTAAAGGAAATGTTTGTCAGAATGCGCCCACTAGTTTGTGAGAAAGGTCTATTAAAGGAAATGTTTGTCAGAATGCGCCTACTAGTTTGTGAGAAAGGTTTATTTAAGAAAATGTTTGTCAGAATGCGCCCACTAGTTTGTGAAAAAGGTTTATTAAAGGAAATGTTTGTCAGAATGCACCCACTAGTTTGTGAGAAAGGTTTATAAAAGGAAATGTTTGTCAGAATGCGCCCACTAGTTTGTGAGAAAGGTTTATTAAAGGAAATGTTTGTCAGAATGCGCCCACTAGTTTGTGAGAAAGGTTTATTAAAGGAAATGTTTGTCAGAATGCGCCCACTAGTTTGTGAGAAAGGTGTATTAAAAGAAAATGTTTGTCAGAATGCGCCCACTAGTTTGTGAAAAAGGTTTATTAAAGGAAATGTTTGTCAGAATGCGCCCACTAGTTTGTTAGAAAGGTTTATTAAAGGAAATGTTTGTCAGAATGCGCCCACTAGTTTTTCAGAAAGGTTTATTAAAGGAAATGTTTGTCAGAATGCGCCCACTAGTTTGTTAGAAAGGTTTATTAAAGGAAATGTTTGTCAGAATGCGCCCACTATTTTGTGAGAAAGGTTTATTAAAAGAAAATGTTTGTCAGAATGCGCCCACTAGTTTTTCAAAAAGGTTTATTAAAGGAAATGTTTGTCAGAATGCGCCCACTAGTTTGTTAGAAAGGTTTATTAACGGAAATGTTTGTCAGAATGCGCCCACTAGTTTGTGAAAAAGGTTTATTAAAGGAAATGTTTGTCAGAATGCGCCTACTAGTTTGTGAGAAAGGTTTATTTAAGAAAATGTTTGTCAGAATGCGCCCACTAGTTTGTGAAAAAGGTCTATTAAAGGAAATGTTTGTCAGAATGCGCCTACTAGTTTGTGAGAAAGGGTTTTTTTTTTAAGAAAATGTTTGTCAGAATGCGCCCACTAGTTTGTGAGAAAGGTCTATTAAAGGAAATGTTTGTCAGAATGCGCCTACTAGTTTGTGAGAAAGGTTTATTAAAGGAAATGTTTGTCAGAATGCGTCCACTAGTTTGTGAGAAAGGTTGTTTTTTTTAAGAAAATGTTTGTCAGAATGCGCCCACTAGTTTGTGAGAAAGGACTATTAAAGGAAATGTTTGTCAGAATGCGCCCACTAGTTTTTGAGAAAGGTCTATTAAAGGAAATGTTTGTCAGAATGCGCCTACTAGTTTGTGAGAAAGGTTTATTAAAGGAAATGTTTGTCAGAATGCGTCCACTAGTTTGTGAGAAAGGTTTATAAAAGGAAATGTTTGTCAGTATGCGCCCAATAGTATGTGAGAAAGGTCTATTAAAAGAAATGTTTGTCAGAATGCGCCGACTAGTTTGTGAGAAAGGTTTATTTAAGAAAATGTTTGTCAGAATGCGCCCACTAGTTTGTGATAAAGGTTTATTAAAGGAAATGTTTGTCAGAATGCGCCCACTAGTTTGTTAGAAAGGTTTATTAACGGAAATGTTTGTCAGAATGCGCCCACTAGTTTGTGAAAAAGGTTTATTAAAGGAAATGTTTGTCAGAATGCGCCCACTAGTTTTTCAGAAAGGTTTATTAAAGGAAATGTTTGTCAGAATGCGCCCACTAGTTTGTTAGAAAGGTTTATTAACGGAAATGTTTGTCAGAATGCGCCCACTAGTTTGTTAGAAAGGTTTATTAACGGAAATGTTTGTCAGAATGCGCCCACTTGTTTGTGAAAAAGGTTTATTAAAGGAAATGTTTGTCAGAATGCGCCTACTAGTTTGTGAGAAAGGTTTATTTAAGAAAATGTTTGTCAGAATGCGCCCACTAGTTTGTGAAAAAAGGTCTATTAAAGGAAATGTTTGTCAGAATGCGCTTACTAGTTTTTGAGAAAGGTTTTTTTTTAAGAAAATGTTTGTCAGAATGCGCCCACTAGTTTGTGAGAAAGGACTATTAAAGGAAATGTTTGTCAGAATGCGCCCACTAGTTTGTGAGAAAGGTCTATTAAAGGAAATGTTTGTCAGAATGTGCCTACTAGTTTGTGAGAAAGGTTTATTTAAGAAAATGTTTGTCAGAATGCGCCCACTAGTTTGTGAAAAAGGTTTATTAAAGGAAATGTTTGTCAGAATGCACCCACTAGTTTGTGAGAAAGGTTTATAAAAGGAAATGTTTGTCAGAATGCGCCCACTAGTTTGTGAGAAAGGTTTATTAAAGGAAATGTTTGTCAGAATGCGCCCACTAGTTTGTGAGAAAGGTTTATTAAAGGAAATGTTTGTCAGAATGCGCCCACTAGTTTGTGAGAAAGGTGTATTAAAAGAAAATGTTTGTCAGAATGCGCCCACTAGTTTTGAGAAAGGTTTATTTAAGAAAATGTTTGTCAGAATGCGCCCACTAGTTTGTGAGAAAGGTTTATAAAAGGAAATGTTTGTCAGAATGCGCCCACTAGTTTGTGAGAAAGGTTTATAAAAGGAAATGTTTGTCAGAATGCGCCCACTAGTTTGTGAGAAAGGTCTATTAAAGGAAATGTTTGTCAGAATGCGCCCACTAGTTTGTGAGAAAGGTCTATTAAAGGAAATGTTTGTCAGAATGCGCCGACTAGTTTGTGAGAAAGGTTTATTTAAGAAAATGTTTGTCAGAATGCGCCCACTAGTTTGTCAGAAAGGTTTATTAAAGGAAATGTTTGTCAGAATGCGCCCACTAGTTTGTGAGAAAGGTCTATTAAAAGAAAATGTTTGTCAGAATGCGCCCACTAGTTTGTGAGAAAGGTTTATTAAAGGAAATGTTTGTCAGAATGCGCCCACTAGTTTGTGAGAAAGGTCTATTAAAAGAAAATCTTTGTCAGAATGCGCCCACTAGTTTGTGAGAAAGGTTTATTTAAGAAAATGATTGTCAGAATGCGCCCACTAGTTTGTGAGAAAGGTTTATAAAAGGAAATGTTTGTCAGAATGCGCCCACTAGTTTGTGAGAAAGGTCTATTAAAGGAAATGTTTGTCAGAATGCGCCCACTAGTTTGTGAGAAAGGTATATTAAAGGAAATGTTTGTCAGAATGCGCCCACTAGTTTGTGAGAAAGGTCAATTAAAGGAAATGTTTGTCAGAATGCGCCTAATCACAAGGACATAGTGGAGATCTTTAAGAGGGAGGGTGATGCGGTCAGACTTTTTCTTCAACGATACAATGTTTTCTGTGCACTCAAAGATATAGTAATTTTAGTTTGGAAATTATAACCTGTAATAGCACTATTTTAAAATATTCTATCCTGACATGAGTTAACACACACACCATAAAACTAATTGTCCTAGATAGTGATGTGTGTTAAGTTAGTAATTGTTTTGTCAACACTAAGACATTTACTTTTTAACAGAATTTTGAATCTTATATTATACATAGTGCTTTTTTTAAAATTAACAGCCAAGCAGCTAAAATTAGGTTTGATAGGCATCCCAAATTTACATTCAGCTTGTCAAAAAGACCAGACCATTATACGACAAGTTTGGACATGATGAGAAGGAAAAAGCTTATGTTAATTGTCTTGTAGCTTATAAACTATTACAAATATAGCCTAACAGTTCAAAGATAAATTAATACTTTCTAAGAAAACACAATAATTTGATGCAATTCTGTGTATGGTAAAATTACAAAGGGTTCAATTGTGAAGTCTGACTTTTAAAATAAGTTATTTTTTATTTTACTTTGTTAAGAAGAACAATTTGTAAAATCTTCTATAGAAAAAAGGATAAAGCTAGATTTAATTTCTACTCACAATAGGTATATCCTCTGCTGGTTTGCATAGTTCTACTAGTAGCCAAATTCCATAACGACTGAGAAGCTTCCTTTCTCCTGCATCATCAACTTCATAGTTTTCTTCATCATCAGTCATACGACGCAGGTCTTCCCCCATTTCTACCATTCGTTTAGTACCAATTGGAGTTGCCTCTTTTAGAAGGCTGCTTGAGATCAAGTTAAAATTAAGTAATCCAGTGAATATTGTATGATTAAACACATTAGAGAGTCAAAAAGGAGAAAATCTACAACGAATACCAGGTGATCAACATATTTATTCAGCCTTTTTAGTTAGATAATTTCAACTTATTAAGCTTAATCTCTCCCTCTTTCACTGTCCTTCCTTCTCTCCTTCCACCACTGGTGAATTTAAAATGGAATTTTCACCCAATTCCCTTTATCCTATCGAATGAAACTTGTCTCATAGACGTGGAGATCTGGGCAACACATGGTATCAAATTTTCTACTACGTATTCACACCCCAACCCCGACAAAATCAGTTTTGTCCTTACTTTGCACTATGGCACTATGATAGCCAACACTTAAAATGGAGCATGAATTCCATTAAATTATCGACTCAAACCCATAATTGTGGACACTGAGTCACTGAGCTTTCTAAATATGATAGCATGGAGATTAAGGTGGCAAATAAAATGGTGGGCAATTATTTACAAGTTATACAGGGAATACTTCATTTATTTCAATCATCGTATGTGGATATAGTTCTATGATTGCCAGATTACACTTGCATTTACAGCTATGACTTTTGTTGAGGGGGGGATTTTTGCATTAAAAACTTTTAACAAATTTGTACGCGAATCGCTCCATAGGGCCATTGAAGCAGCAGCATTCAACATTGTCTGTGGACACTGCATACTAGGAGATTGTGTGGCCAGCACAATGCCCACACGAATTTACTTGTTCCCAACTAATGTCAGCTGGGTGGACTCAAGGGCACCATCCAGACCAATAAAGAAATCCCAGCTTTCACAATAATTCGAACCCAGAACCTTCGGTACGCGCTGGGGCGCGAAGGCAAGTGTGTTAAGAAACCTCTACCTAGGAGCGGTAAGGTCTCAAATTTATTGATTACAGCCTCCCGGTGCATTTTGTATAATGTCTAAAAAAACAACAACGAACGAGTCTTCCGACTCTTTAGTCCAGGGCGCAACGTTTGTTAAGGGTGAACCAAGGGGGCACATCAAGGTTCTGTCCGGGCGCCAGCCACCACATGGTACGCCGAAGGTGTGGCGTGCCCTGTAACATAGGATAAGGTGCGAGTGTTAGCCTCTGATGCGGCATTAAAGGCGCTGGATTCTGTACAAAATTAAGCCCTCAGACAAATCTGTGGCACTTTCAGAAAAACCCCAACGTCTGGGGTTTAAATCATGGCGAATGTACCCTCCAACCTACACGCACAGAGAACGAGCCGTTACCACTGTATTCGAGCGCTTGTGTTGTACTTAGAGGTGGGTACCCGAAGATAACATTTGGCAGGGCCTTTTGGTGCAATTTGCAGCTACGAGGCCAAGATGGAGGTCATCAGACATGTCATCGAGGTAATCGGGAAAATATTCAAGGATGGTTTGACAGTGGTAGCCCATAAAATCATCATCATTGTTTCGCTTTCAATGCCTTGGGACCTGGCCCGAGTGACTCTATCGAACTCTATATATTTCAGATCTGATCTCTTGGCACTGAGTGAAGGTCACCCTCAAGTGGATACAGGGTCTTGCAGGAGTCCCTGAAAACGAGATAGCGGACTCCTAAGACAAGAAGGGGTTCCATGGCACCAGCTGATAATTAGCCGTGCTTATTTGAGTGTCCGCAAATCTATACGTGGGTAGGAGACAAAACAGTGATAAGCGAGCTGACCCGTTGTGAAAGGGAACAGTCCACGATTGTCCAATCTCGGCTCGCATTTTGCTGACAAGAAGGGGTTCCATGGCACCAGCTGATAATTAGCCGTGCTTATTTGAGTGTCCGCAAATCTATACGTGGGTAGGAGACAAAACAGTGATAAGCGAGCTGACCCGTTGTGAAAGGGAACAGTCCACGATTGTCCAATCTCGGCTCGCATTCTCGCGAAGATAAGTGGGGTTAAAGTCTTTCGGTACGCTAGTCAAATGCGCTTTCACTCGGCCAACGCGACTATTTTATTTGATTCTAAACAAATGTCAATCAATTTTTTAAAGAATATGTGTACTCTAAGTGATGAGATTTGCATAAAGTAATTAACAATCTCTGAAATCTTGTACTGGTGCTTGAACAATGTAAATCAATATTAGAGTTGCAATCCATCCATTCTCCCCTCTGGATGTATGCAATATTGTTTTCAAAATATCCATAGCAGAGACTTCTCGGTTTTCAATCGATTTTCCAGTGGTAAGAAGACAGTGCTTGATAATTCCTTTCTTGATTCATTCCCCGGCCATCTTCAAGCATCTCAGACAACAAGCATATCTCTTCTCTAGTTAGATACACTTGCAATGTTGTAGATGTTTTAAACATCTAGAAAGAACCGGCATAACAAAATTATTATTCTTTAAAACTGCAACTAAGACCATTTTTCGTTTGTGGGCCCATCAGGCTAAGGGATACTTTGCTTTAACTAATGTTTGAAGGCCACTGAAATGCCCCCTATTTTTAATGCATCATCAAAACCTTGACCCGAATAATTTGGTGAGGAAATTGCGCTTCAAAAGAGGTTTCATTCGAGTGTCATGCACAGTTTAAGAAGCTGTATCTGTAACATGCATTATGTCCGGGAAGCGTTCCTGAATAGTTCTTTTGACATCAACCCATCGAATAATTAGGCCTAAAGCCATTCACATTTTCTTTGCTGCACAGCGAGATTTACCAATTAAATTGATTTAAGAGGTTTTAGCGCCAATTTGCTGACCAATCTTTTGTTCAACAAGAGAGGTTACAATATTGCTTTGCAAAAATCTTTTTGAATGCAACTGAATTCGGGTTTTAGAGATATGTAACGCAAGGGGAAATTCAATCGTCATTTTTTTCTTTATTTTATGTGAAAGAAAAATATTTCAAATGTAATTTGATTTATCACATGTATCGGTGATTGTATCGATGCAGAACTAAGCTTACCAGGAATATATGCCTATGCCTACATGTTACTGAAACAAAACTTTTGTAGGTCCTCTAACTTATTTGTGTATTTAGGCTACCTTTAACTTAAAAATTGGTTTTCTTCAATTAGTATTCTGAGCATGTAAATAAAATTAAAAAATCAACTTTCTATAGAAATAACATTTGACATGTCTATTTTGTGTTTCTTTGGTTGGTTTCTATGTAAGAGTAAAGAATATTGTGCCCTTTGGTTTTCTGTGGCTTGAGTTAAGTCCTTCAACCAATGTTTTCTTGCATACATTCTAACTTCATTTCCTCATTGACTTTTGCCATAATCTAAAATGAAAAAATATATATTTAACCCACCTGACTATGGCATCCATTAAATATCTTTGTAATTCTGGAGTGCAACTCCAAATGTCTGTGATACTTGAGTGGTAGATATGGCTGACTGACCCACTAGGGCCATGTCGTCTGACATGACAAGAACTGCAGTATCTAATTGGCCGATTGCTGTTGAAACTGGCACATTCAATAGAAAAACATGTACACACAGCTATGTTTTGAGAAGACTTGCAGTTCTGAAAAAAAAAAGCAAAATTTATAGGAAATGTCCAACAAAATTTAAAAAGACAAGTGTAGCAAACATCAATTTCTAATTAAATTCATTTAGTTATTTCAGATGCATATATTAATCCTATAATCTCAGAGGTGATTATTATTTCATTCAGTGTTGTTTATGGCCAAGGTGCGGGAAAATATTATTTTACAAATATATGTTTATTTTATTTATGTGTGTTTATTTTATTTTTTTGCAATAGACTCTAGCTGTTTGATAATGATGTTGATGGTTAGGCCTATTTACATAGCACTTCTCTAAATCTATTACATTTAACATGCTCAGTGCGCCATATTTTAAAACGCAATTTTAGTACCCAGTAGTACATTTACTCTCGGCTTTTAACTTTATATGACCAATTATGCATAGACTATAAACTGCAATGTGGTGGAACTATGGCAGCGTATCTAGGACCACTTAACCTCTATCATGAACAAACATGTCGCAACTAAAAAAAATCCACCAAGAACCACGTGCTGTGGATAAACAATAAGCATATGAGGATGTCGAGACACAAGTACCAGGCTTGGCGGATAGCAAAACCTACAAACAAAGCTGCAGAATAGGAGCGCTTCAAAAACATTAAGAAAGAAGCCAGACAAACTAACCGTCAGAGCTACCAGAACTATATCAAGAAGATAGTTGAAGAAGATTCAAACAACAACATATGGCGGCTAATAAAAACAAAGCAAGCGATCCAATGGGCATTGCACTCCTTAAAAGTAACGGACTGACATTCAGCGACAGTAAGGCGAAAGCTGACATTTTAAATAATCTTTTCTGCGCCGCATTCACCAGAGAAGACCTAAGCGACTAGCCCAGGATGGACGACAGCTCCCATCTAGACATGCCTGACATAATAATCAACAGTAATAGTGTACAGAAGCTGCTGTCAAATCTCAACCCCCCCAAAAAAGCAGCGGGCCCTGACAATATCCCATGCCGTCTTTTTAAGGATTGGCCTCAGAATTGGCACCCTCGTTGACCCTTCTCTTCCATAAATCACAGGCGAAATTCCTACAATCTGGAAACACGCCAATTTGCAGCCAGTCTTCAAGAAAGGGGACAGAAGCCAGCCAGCCAACTACAGGCCAATATAACTGACTTGTGTGTGCTGCTAGCGTCTTGAACACATCGTCAGATCAGAGATCTCTAACCACCTGGATTGGAACAACATTATTACTGTTGCCCAACACGGATTCAGAAAAAATAGGTCTTGCGAGTCCCAGCTCATCCTCACAGTTGATGATCTGGCAGCGGTAGTTGACAAGGATGGCCAAATTGACACCATCCTATTGGTTTTTTCCAAGGCCTTTGATAAGATTTCTCACCAACGTCTCGTCCGCAAGCTAGATTACTACGGAATAAGAGGTCAGTCCAAAAGATGGATTGAAAACTTCCATTTCGGTCGCACTCAAAGGTCGTTGTGAAGGGTGAGAGCTCCTTTTTTGGTCCGGTCATGTCTGAAGTTCCTCAGGGTTCGGTGCTTGTATCCATACTGTTCTTGATCTACATCAATGACCTGGGAGACAGGATCCACTCCAGGGCTCTACTTTTTGCAGATGATACAAACCTGTATTCTCACATCGTGAGCCCTAATGATGCTTTATATCTACAGGACGACCTCAATAAGTTGGAAACCTGGGAATCGAAATGGCGTTCAACGTTGATAAGTACAACTTCCTCTCTATTTCAAGAAAGAGGACTAGGATCCCCACCAGCTATACCTTGCATGGTCACACTCTTAAGAGCGTATCAGATGCCAAGTACCTTGGAGTGAATATCACAGAAAACCTCCACTGGGGCATACATGTTCAATCCATTGTTGCCAAGTCTAACAGAGTCTGCGCCAAAGCAGACATATCCTGCACCTACGTCCATAGGAACCTCAAGGGATGCTCGACCAGGATCCAGACCCATTGTTATAAACGTTTAGCCCGACCCATCCTGGAGTACACATCGACAGTGTGGGATACCCATCAACAACACCTGATATCTAAGTTGGAAATTACACAACGTCGAGCGGAGCTCTTACAGAGCTTAAAACAAGCGCATCGGCTTTGGTGGCCAAACTCCAACTCGAGCCCAAACAACACCGCAGAGCGGTAAACAAGGTCATCATGAAACGCCACGTGGAAATGTCCACACAGCCAGGTCGCATCCAACAGGTGTCCCGCTCTACCCGAGATCATCAGCTCAAACTAGTTCTTTAAGCAGTCTAATAAGTTAAATGTAAAGTATCCCGTCGGACCAGATAGATAGTTCATTCTTCAGTTCTTTAATCAGTCTAAAAACTAAAAGGAAAGTATCCTTTTGGACCAGATTGATTCATGGGGCCGTTAAAGCAGCTTTCACCAGTTTCTGTTGCCACGGTATACTAGGTGATTGTGTGGTCAGCACAATGCCCAGCCGCCTTTACTTTACATTAAATAAGGTCAGGTACCCATCAGAGCTGGGTAAACTCAGGGACACCTTCCAGACCCGAGAACAAATCCTAGCCTTTACCAGGATTTGAACCCAGGACATTTAGTACGCCAGCCAAACGTGCCCCTTTTTAAGCAGTGTAGCTGGTATTTAATGTTGATAGAAACTTTGTTTGCTTGTAAGTTTGAAAAGAGTTTGTGTATGCCTCCTTCCTCTCCATTTATTTTTCTATTTGGTCTTTTTTATTTTATTGGTTCGTCACTTTAAGTTGAAAGTCATGACGCAAAATGTGGACTGAGAATGTTAGTTTTAGTTTTATTGTCATATTAGTTTGTTGTGGTTGTGGTTTTTGTGTTTATTTCTTGTAGGGAGCGGGGCGGGGGGGGGGGGAGACTTTTGGTGGAGCTATGCCTAATGTATCCTATTTTATTTAATGTAGGACAGAGTCGAGACGACTGGGGATGGAGGGCTGCAGATGATGACCAGGACGTCCTACGTGTCTCCTCATGCTCTTAGCCCTCCACTGTGCTTTGCTGGGAATCGCCTTTCTGCCCGTTGTCACTCAGAAAGTTTCTACAGTCTTCACATGCTGGGTAGATAAAGCCTACTTCATCGAGGATTATAACCCAACGGTTACTATTACCTGATTTAGACATCCAGCCGTCCAGCTGAGGCCGTTTCCCGTAGAGTGTTCTTATAGCGCATGCCACAGCTACTTGGTGCCACAGTTTAGAGCTGTGTGCTATCGTCATTTCTTAAATTTAAAACCATGACTTAAGCTACTTCCGGTTCATTTTTCAGACTTTTGAAAAGGCATATACCATACCAGATATATAAATTCAATATTAAAAATAATAAAATACTTTAAAAAAATTCTTTAACCGCGTGGTATTATCCGCGGGCTATTTCTAGCCTATTTATTTATTTACGATTAGGCTAAGATTTAGTTTGAAGGTCTATATTTTGTAAAGTTTAGTAGATTAGTTATATTAATTTATATGTTTTATATTTTTTCTTTGTATTGTTATTCATCCTTCATCTAAATTTTTTCAGTGTTCTTCTTCTTAGGAGAAATCCTGAAATTGTATAGTGCTTATAAGCAAGCAAGAGATATTTTTAATGTAAAATGTTGTTGTAAAAGCTTGACATTTGTACATTCACATTTTTGGTTAAACATTTAAAATAAAAAGAAATAAAGGGAATACATATGATATTGAATTGATATGCCAGTCAAAATGATGGAGAAAGTAATATTTTTATTTTTTATCTGTTTGTATTTATATTACTTCTGATTAGCTGGTAGGATATATTCATTTTATAAGTTCAAAAAAGAAGGGCTATAACTATAGATCTAGATCTACAGAATAAACAAAAAAAGACTACAGATACACACAGTCATGAAAAAACAGATAGCCAATTTAACACTTTGAAAGCAATGAAAGATACCATTACTTTCTACAGTCTATGCAGTGTATTTATATAGGTATAATATAGGCCTACATATATTTTTGTGTATCATCTAGTAGTAAATAACAGTAGCAGATGATTGCTTTGTAAAAGGACATTAAAGTTAAAACTTTGTAAGATCTTTATGCAAAACAAATGGCAATTAGTGTGAAGATTAGTAGTACAGAAATTCCTAGAGAAAAGAAAGAGAGTAAAAGATATCAAAGATTCTTAGGTTTATTTCTCCATATGAAAATAGTATTAATTATGTCAAAATGATCAACAAAATGATGAGAGGCAGACAGAGATTGAGTGAATTTTTTTGTCCATAATGCATTATAAATTATTTTTTTAATGTAATGAAAAAAAAAGAGAATTTGTGTGTGTGAGCAAGAGAGTGTTATAGTTATATAATTTAAATCAAAGAGAAAATAATGAAAAAAGGAGATTAAGAGAGTCACTAGTTTGTTCTATATAAATGTATTACAAATTGGCAAAGTTAAGAGCAGGAAGGAGACATAAATAAAGAGATAATAATTGTGTTTGGTTTGAATATATTTATTCTCTCTTGTGTATGTATGTTCTATATCCCTAGTATGTTGTTGATAAATATATAACTAGAGAAATTCTGTTTGATTGGAATTTATGGTGATTATCAAATGGGTTTCAAAAGTCACCCCTCTACTGCTGGTGACAATTGCAGTTTATACAATTTTTATCGGTAGCTAATATAGGCCTGTTTTATTTTCCCTCAGGCAACGCCGGGGAATTCAGCTTGTTAAATATATAAAGCTGATAATCTTTACTTTCTTAATGTCCTTTATAGTGCTTATCATTTAAAGATTCTTTATTTATTGTATATATTAAAAATGTCCTCCGTATTCATTTATTATTAACTAAATTATTTGATTATTACTTTATAGGATGAAATAAACATCTAATAGTAAAAAACAGAAGCAGATGATTTGTACTTGAATATATATTTTAAAATGTGATTCACATAGCATCATATGCTAGTATTTTTTTAAAGTGCAATATACAAACCCTCCAAGCCAATATAGGTGGTTAAGAAAAAAAAAGAATGCACAGTGACTTGGGAAAACCCAATAGACCAAATTAGATGAAAGGAAATTACCATGTATTGTGTAATGTTTACATGCATTTAAATAATACTTTTATCTTATTAAAAAGTTCAGTAGCTGAGCATTCAGATTATAATAAAAATATATTTTGCAAGAAGTTTCCAAATTATGTATTTAACTTTTGTTCCCATCAGTCAAATGGCATAAAGAGTGCAAACAAATATGTGAAAATTTAAACATAAAACCTCACCATAATTATACAGGCCTATGTTGATTATGCATGTTTTTTACATATATTTTTTTTTACATCAATGTAGGAATGTAGGGTTAATATTATTTTTTAAATAATCAAATAGTAGGCCAATTTATTTATTTTTGCTTGTGCTGTCTTTTGCATGTTGGTATTTTATTTTTCTAATAGAAATAAAAATAAAACAATTAATTGAATTGAATTATCATGACATTTAATTTATTTTTACAAAGAACAGACAAAAAATATTTGTGACTGGAAAGTTTTACCTTGTTTTCACAAACTGATGAAACGTGAGGCATAGGCATTAGAAGATCCACCATGAAGCCACCATGGTCTTTTTTCAGAGTTTGAGCACAATCACTGCATATATAGAGTGGTGGTGGCGAGTCTCCTGAATGTATGGCTAGTGCAGGGTTTATACACATCTATGTAAAAAATAGATTATATTTTGATTCAAAACCTTTTAGAAAAGAAATGATCAATTTGAAAAAATATTACCCTCAGTAGGCCCTATAGTTAAAATGAAAAAAAAATTTTTTTAATTAGGATTGTGAAATAATGTAGTTTAAAAAGCAAAGTAATTTTTTAGCTATCAAAATCAAGTTCTTTTTAAAGTTTACTGACATTTCATTTCCTCATTTAATATTAATAAGATAATACAAAATTAATTGATGCAATATTACTCGATTTCTCCTAAGCATTCAACAAAGTTCATCATTCTAATTTAGTAAAAAATTTTTTATCATTTTGCAACTCTAGTCCCTTACATCAGTGGATTCAAGACTTTCTTATAGGTAGAGAATAAACAGTGATAATTAATGGCTCTAAATCATCACCAATAACTGTAAACTCAGGAGTGCCACAAGGAACTGTTCTAGGAAAAGTTCTTAAAGTTAGGCTTATTGAAAACCATTGCCCTCAAATACATTGACATTTATCTCTTCCTCTCTCTCTCTCTCTCTCTCTATATATATATATATATAAATAGGAACATTAACACAACCCCAACTTCTAGAACTAAAAGGCTAGATTTGCCTTTTGCATGTTTGATAAGCCTACATTTTTCATGGGCAAATTATGAAATAACAACAAAGGGGCATCTGAAAAAACATGCTAAAAAAACATCAAGTATAGAAAATCATGAATGAAACACCATCTATAATATATTTACAATATGCATAAAGTTAAAATCATGAATGAAACACCATCTATAAGATATTTACAATAAGTATAAAGTTAAAATCATGAATGAAACACCATCTATAAGATATTTACAATATGTATAAAGTTAAAATCATGAATGAAACACCATCTATAAGATATTTACAATATGTATAAAGTTAAAATCATGAATGAAACACCATCTATAAGATATTTACAATATGTATAAAGTTAAAATCATGAATGAAACACCATCTATAAGATATGTACAATAAGTATAAAGTTAAAATCATTAATGAAACACCATCTATAAGATATTTACAATATGTATAAAGTTAAAATCATGAATGAAACACCATCTATAAGATATTTACAATATGTATAAAATTAAAATCATGAATGAAACACCATCTATAAGATATTTACAATATGTATAAAGTTAAAATCATGAATGAAACACCATCTATAAGATATTTACAATATGTATAAAGTTAAAATCATGAATGAAACACCATCTATAAGATATTTACAATATGTATAAAGTTAAAATCATGAATCAAACACCATCTATAAGATATTTACAATATGTATAAAGTTAAAATCATGAATCAAACACCATCTATAATATATCTACAATATGTATAAAGTTAAAATCATGAATGAAACACCATCTATAAGATATCTACAATATGTATAAAGTTAAAATCCAAATAAAATTTCTCCAAATGACACTTTTCCTCAATATCAATGATAGGAAAATAATATGTTCTTGAGTTTACTCACTTTAACAGCTTGACAATTTCCTTCATTGATGCACCCTTTCCTTTGACACAATATTGCTGGCCAAGCTATAAAAATAAAATTCATTTTATTCATCTTCTTTCTTTTATTTTAGACATTATGTTTTGCATGACAAAGCATTTTTTTAAATATGTAGGGGGACAATGGGATGAGATGTACAGGTGGGAGAGTTGAGCCACCCTCATATATCAAAAACTAAAATTTATAAAAAGGCTAGCTCTGGCTAAAGTTTTTGTTGCAGAAGCTTCAACAAAAGCATGTCTGGCACATTTCTTTTGTTTTTTTTAACACACAGATGAAATTTCAATTTTAGCTATTCCAAAGCTATTATTTACCTCTTACAACAAATCGAATACAGCTTAAACATTTATAGTTTTTAGAGCGATAAAAACAAATAAAAAATATTTATACATTTTATTAACATTATAAAAAAAATATGTTTTTTTTTTTTAGTTTGTGAAAAAAAGTCATGTTGGGGAGAGTTGGGCCATAATAGCTCTCCCCTCATGTCACTGTCATTTAATTTTTTAAGTTGGCTATTACTAAATTGATATATATTTACATACTTTTCCATTTCATCTGTATTCAAATGTAATCTATAAAATGCCCAAGACATGACAAAGGACATTATATAGACTACATTTGATAACACTAAAAATGGATTAAGTATGCCCGGTTTCAATGGAGATGTAGCAAATATATAAAAAAAAATTTAAATGAAGTATAGGTTATAGTAATATGCCTCTAAAGGGCTAAATAACAATTAAAACATATAGGCCTATATCTCCTAGAGAAAGAGACGAATTAGTAGCTGTGTGCTTTATTAGGAATTAGCTTTCCTGCTATCTTGAATTCAATTTTTAAAATGTGAAACGACTTTTAAATGTTCAATGATTAAAATATATATTTATTTTGAATTGTATCAAGCTGCTTATTCTAAACAAAAGTTCTATAGCCCCCTAGCCATGACAATGTCTCCCTACTGTCTGGTCCATTTTATCCACATTTTGTTTAACTCTCCCTCTTGTGGGTATCCTTGAGAAACATAATATAACTATTTATTCAACAGATATAGCTTTAACAACATCATTTTCAATGCAGTGAATTCTATTTCTAATGATACAAAATTTAATAAACTTGGTCAAATAGTTCTCAAGCAGTGACAACTTATGTTCCCCAAAGACCCCATAATAAATATAACATCAATATTGAACTATAGACTAACCTGGAAATTCCATAGCTTAAGCAGCGTAAAAATTGTAAATGAGGGACAATATGTTAAAAAAAAATAAAAAATTATGTTCTATTTAGTTGTGGATATTTTTTGTTTAATAAAAAAAAATGCAACAAATATATATCTGTTGGGTCCTTTGCACTGTATAATGTTTTTTCTTTCATTTATTTTCTTTTTTATTGTGACCTTTTTTTCTCTCTGACAGATCAGTTTCCATTGAATTAAAGTATAATCTTCTTGATGTTAACATAAATATTAATATATCTATGATAGTAATAAAAAAAAATATGTTAACATTATCTTTTTATTATGATGGTTTATTATTACTGATTTGTTAGCATTTTTAGTCACATCTTTTATATTAATCTTTCTTAATTGGTAATACAACTAATTTTATATGTTGTCCTATACAAATAAATATTCAGAAGAAAATATTAATTTTTCTGAGTAGTATCTAGAATTTGTATTTAGGCCTAGATCTAGCAACAAAAATTTGTTATATCTGTATTTAAATGTATAATTTATTAAATTTATTCATATTTTAGTTTTGTTTAAAACCATAATTAAACTTGATTTTAGTATGATTTTTTAAAATTTTATTGATTTATTTGTTTTCTTAAATTAGTAGTTTGTTTTTAGATAACAATTTGAACAAATTATTTATTATTAGCCATAGAATAGGTTTGTGTAAATTTGTAAACAAGCAAGTTGATTGCCTGCATGTGCTCCAAAATCTCTATATTATTAGCAAATAAACTTCGTTCAATAATTTGTTTTTATTTACCGTATATACTCACAAATAGGTCAAATTTTGCCACCAAATATTTTGCCAAAACTTAGTGGTTCAAACTATCCATTCTACACGGCTTAAAAAACTGCACTACTATATTATATATGTTATTAACTTGCAATTATCAGCCAAATCAGGGGGAAGTAATGATGTAGAATAACTAAGATTTGCATAGGACTACATTTTACTTTTTTTTTTAAGGTGTAGGTCCACTGACCTATTTGTTTGCTAACGGCACAAAAAAATCTGTCCCTTTCAAATAGCATTCAGGCACGCAAATGTAAATTTTATATGTAAATGTAAAAGAAATAGACAAAAAAATCCTCTTTTCATTTGGACCCATTTTGTTTTGTCACAGAGTAGCCTAAGTTTTATTAGACTAGGTTCTTGTTGGTCGCGAAGAGAATGAGAGAAAAAGTACTCGCCACTTAGTGCACAGTCGCATTTGAAATCATTACAAACAATAGTATAATGGGTATAGCGGGTCTATCCATGCTATTGAGCTTTAAATGTTAGCAAGCTCATTGTGGTCTAGTTCCATGTGCCAGGTATACAAGTCAAAAATGAAGGTTGTTAAATGGCTCTTAGTCTAAATGGCTTCTTTTTTTTTCTTTAATGTTTAGGCAAAATGGTCCATAATTTAGTCAATGAATGCAAATTCAAAAAAGCACACTCCAATAGATGTCTTGCAAACACTTTCCTATGGGCCTAATTGCTATGTTGATTGGTTGATAATAAATAAAAGTCAAACTTTATTTGTTTATGATTGGGTTAAGCATGATTGCAAACTATTTTTAATGGACAGTTTCCAAATAAAGGTGAATATTTATGATCTTTTATGTTTAAAAAAATGAATATTTTAGACATTTTTTAAAATTAAAAAGCAGTGTAACTCCCAAAATTATGAGTGCAACCTATCTGGAAGTCAAGAAGAACAAAATATAATTTGAGTATCTTAAACTAAAAGTGAGACCTATCCACTGATGCGACCTTTACATGAGTATATATGGTACTTTACTGTAGCCTGTATTCCATAATTAATATGAAATTTTAACTGATCTTAGAATTATACATTTATACATTTGGAAAATATATATGTGAAATAACTCAACTTAGCTGAGCTGATAGCACACATCTTATCTCAACAGTACTTAATAATTAAAAAACTAATAATAGCTCACAATATAAATATCTAGATATAACTATAATAAACAAAATATCATTAACTGACAAATTGCCAAAGTCTCTATAAGAAAAGTCACTTTGAAATGTATTATAGACAAAATCATGACATATTTTTTTTTACATAGACTGTCAGCAGTCTTATCACTTTTGCTATCACTTGCTGGTATGGTAATGCAAATAAATAGGACCACCACAATTTGATTGCCTAACAAAAAAACACATTTTGTACCACACATACGAATTCCTATTTTTTTAAATCAATTTTATTAATTATTAGGAGTTAGTTTCTTCAAAAGATAAATCCTTCCTATCCTTTAGCAAAAAAAGAATGAAAAGGAGTATGTGAATTATATATATGCACTTACCACAATATTTATAGTGGATGCCTCTTCTATCACTTAATGCAGGATTTAACTGTGGCCAATAATAAAACAATAAATGAGCAGCTGGTGATTTAGCTGATGGTGGTCCATATGCTATAATGCTAAGAACATCCTAAGAATAAACAATTTTCAGTACTTAAGTATAAGTGAATTTCAATTCAAATAAAAAATAATATTTTGTAATAAAATATACATCATAGAGCAAGAGTGGGCTAACATGAGGTCAAAGTGCATTTTTCAGCTCTTGATATATAATATAAGAGTTCCACATTTACTGAATGCAAAAAAAAAAAAAAACTTTGGTTCTTACCAAACTGAACCCGAGTTCAGAATCTTACCAAACCAAACCCGCGCTCCAAGCTCATACTTGTCAAAGTCAGTTCGATTCTCATATTTTTTTTCAAAGTTACAAAATGTACATTTGACATCTTTTAAATGTTCATGACTTTAAAAAAATTGCAGAACTTTTACTTCTTAGTTCAACATTTAACCTTTTTAATACTTAACAGTCACACACAAAAACAGTCTTAATAACATAACAATTTTGTAAAAATGAAAAGAAAAATGTTTTTTTATACAACTTACCTTAATAACATTTTTTTTTAAGCTCATGAAGCACTCTAAGATTTGTGAGTGAAATGCTAATGAATAAATAAAAAAATATAAGCAAAAATTTAAATGACAAAATCACAATGGTGTAAATAAATCTTTTAGACCAATATTTTTTTTAAACAAATTTACTAGTGCTAAAAATAAACACATTTTAAATTAGCAATATCAACTGTTAAAAAGTATATTTTTCCAACCTCCATTTTCTGTGTGCTGAAAAACCATAGTTATAATAGCAGCTGCAGATTCACTGGCATATGTTGGATCTTCACAGGTATCTGAACCTTTATTTAAAAATTAGAGTGTCTATAATGCATACAAAGATTACTGTCATCTGCTTCAAGACTAAATTACTGTTGGTCTACTATAAATTTTTTAAATATTTTTTTTTACAAAAAATCACATATAATATGTTTGTTTTTTTATTAGATTAAAAACATTAATAATATTAAATGATAACAATTCTCAATGTGAATGACTGAAATGCTCTGATAAGCCAATTCTTGATTTAAACATCTAAAAGATAAAATAAGAATTCACTTATTGCATATGTTGCATTAGTCTAATGCATAGGTTCTCAACCTTTTTCGGCTCATCGCCCCCTTTTACATTTTTTTGCCGCTCACCGCCCCCCCCCCCAAAACTTAATTTTAGCGGAAACATTTGTTAATTAAAGGGAGATAATAAACCCGTTTCATTTTAGGTAATATTTCAAATTTTTTTTCTTTTATAAAAAACTAAATGACTTGCTTTAATAACTTTGAATTGATATGATAGAACTGTAAAAAATATTATATGAAAATTTTATAAATGTTGTATACTAAAGAGTTTACATGAATATTTTAAAGCATTACAATAACTACCCAGTTTGTATAATTACTATGTATCTATACCGCTCAGTTATTGTGGTTACCTCTTTACAAAAGATTCAAACGCATTAAAGGACATCTCGGTAAAACGAGTAAAATTAGTAGCCTAATATTAACCGATGTTAAGGCGACAGTCCGGTAAACCAAAATAAGACAAGACGACCGCATAACATATTTGCCAAGTAGGCCTACTAACCCCTACTTCATCGAAAAGTCATTGCGATTCTTATTTGTTCAATAATATGTATGCCTACTGTTGGGGGATATCAGATATTTAGTAGCACTTGCGTTTACATCATATTTCATCCACAAACTAATCGATTCAAATAGCTGAGTTGTTGAAATTATAGCAGGTACGTATTTACCGCCTACTTGCCCTTCATCGCCCCCCAATCGCCCCTGGGAATGTTATCGCCCCCCTAAAGCTTCTCGTCGCCCCCTGGGGGGCGATATCGCCCCCATTGAGAACCTATGGTCTAATGTTTCTCAATTATGCTTAATTTTATTTTATATTGAGCAATGAACATTTAAATTATTGAAACATTTTTTTTTAATTTGTAAGGAAATGCAAAATTAAAATGCAAGAAAACAAGGCAGTGCCCCACCGATAAATGAAATGCTGCCTTTAAGTGTTTATGTTTGCATTATGCATGATTGAAACTATTTTTTTTTTTAAAGTTTCCCAAATAAGGGGATTATTTAGTAACCTTTATGTTGAAAGGTATATATGTTTTAGAAATTTTATATTTAAAAAGGCAGTGTAACTCCCTAAGCTAAGGATGTGACCAATCCGCAGGTCAATAATAACATATAAGTAAAATAATCCTTAACTAAGGGTGTGCCTTATCCACTCTTGCGACCTAAATGCAAGTATATAGGGTAATTTTTAGTAAGAAATGGCATTTATTACTTAAATTTGTGCAGATTTTGGATTCTACATTTAACATCTTTTAATTCCAAACAAATGTGTTTTATTTAATCAAAACAAATGTTAATAATATATAGGCATAAAGATATTTTAGAGTCCTATGAAGATTTTTGCATTAAAATTCTCTTTTTTTTAAGAACATGAAAAAGCCTTTCTTACTTAGAGTCATTGGAAGCAGACTTGTGCACAGAAGGTCTATTGTGTCTTTATGCAGAGTTGGTGGAAATATTGCCAAAGTTGTTGCCACAGTATATGGCAAAGCATCTAAAAGATCATGTTCTAAAAATGGCACCAACCAACCAAGAACATTTAGAACAGCTTCACCTAAAGCTTTAGGAACAAACATATAAAGAATAATATGTCATATTTTAATTATCAGCATTTAAAATAAGAAATCCTTACTTTATTTCAATATTTATAACAAGTTATTGAAAAAATTAATGTAAGCATAGTAAAATGTACAAAGTATACTTAAATGAAGTAAAATTGTTGTTTTTTTTAATCAATCTAAAACTATGTACATTGTTCAAAACACAGTTTAATTATTTCATTATAATGTTTCCATATAAATGGAATATCTGACTACTTTAAAAAATGAAATTAAGTATTTGAGACTTGAATAACATACCAAGTTGCCCGATCTGTATGTTTGGTACTAAATCAAGTATGCTTAAAACAGCTTGATACAACCCTGAGTAATTCAAAGTTGGAAAAATGGACAATCGTACACTGTCTTTCTGTCGCAATCCATAGTTTTCTACTGGTATGTTAGGAACATCTTTCAAAACACTGTCATATAAAATACAATCACTTTTGAATCAAATATTCTCTTCAAAAATATTTACTATTAGAAAAAAATCTATGCAAGAAAAGTTAATATATATTAATAAAATTAAGTAAAGTATGCCCATCACAAAAATTAGATCTATTGGGCCTGAGACACATCTTTCACAAGCCACTTATCCATGGTATTATATGGGATTTGGTGATCAGCACAATGCCCAACGACACAGTGGTAAAAAAGTATATAAAAAGAGATTCTAGGCAATGTGTATTATCATTCTATCCATTTAGTTAGCAGCAAATATTTCACTGTGTTGCCAACCCTGGCTTATTCTCTCTAAGCATGTTTTTGTTGCTCAAAGTTAAATGCACTCTGAGTTTACATTATGTTTCTTGGCAGCACTATATAAACAAATATTTTTATTTAGAGAAACTGTATATATAGTTGCATGGTATTCTTGTACTGGTATGTTACAGACATTCCTTCTAACTATACAGAAAATTGTATTTTTAAAGAACTATTGAAAGTTTATGTACATATTGAGGCATGTATATAATCTTAGTCACCTATCAATCAGAACACTAATGTCAAATGGAAATTACAAGCTCTACAAACACACAACAAATAATTTTTTACCTTACATAATTATCATAATCTCATTACTTACCTAAGTAATGTCTGTGAAAAATACTTAAGAGTGTTAGCAATATCTATTCCAGTAGGCATGGGAGCCACATTGTTAATTATTTTGTGATGATATTCTTTTAAATTTCTAATTTTTGATGTAACTGTTTGAAAAAAAAGTATGTTTATTTCAATAACTATATTAAATATGTATATTGTCTTAATTCTTAGTGCATTATGAGAGAAATTGTAAGGTTCAATAATCAAACATTACATTGAAAGTTTTATAATTTACTTAGGCACCATTTATCACTTTCACTGACTGAATTAATAGGGCCTAAGTATAAATTGTTTACTTTCTCTTTGAGTTATATTCCTTTTTTTTAAAATAGCAACAAAATAAAGAACAGCAACTTACAAGTGGCAGCTCTTGTTGCCATGATTGCTTAAATATCAGTATTTAGTTGATCTGGAAACATTACCATCTCTTCTTTTGAGATAAAAGCACTGTAGAGATATAAATATATGTATATATATATATAATATATATCTTTATATTTCATGTGTGTTTGGAATATATAAATTATAAAATTATAGATATGTTATTAATAATAGTATTTTTACAGAAAAAAGTAAGGTATTTGCAGCTGAATGTATAATATATTTAGGACAATAAAAATAGATACTGAAAGTTTTTCAATTGATCTATATGAAGCAACATAAAATTCAAAAATTTAAAATTATATCAACAATGTCAAAAGCCTTTTCAAAGTCTACAGATGTCATGTGCAAGGGGATTGCCATTCTTATGATTTTTCAATGATTATCTTTTTATCCACAAAGTGGCAATGTGGTCAGTAAACAATCACCCTTGTCAAAAACCTGCTTGTTCTGGACTAAGTTTCACATCTAGGGCTTCCTTCAGTCTCTCTAAGACTTTGCCTGGAAATGAGAGAAGCATTATTCCTCTCCAGTTACTGCATAGGGAGGGATCACCTATCTTTGGTAGTTTGACCATGTAGCCTAATTTCCACTGGTATGTCTTTTAAAATATAGGCCTATGCCTATCTATGTTAGTACTGTAAGTTATGTTTAATTGCAATAAATAAAATAGAAGGGGGTGAGAAACTAAAACTTTATAGTGTCTTAATTCTGCCCTGTGCATAATAAATATGCATCTTATTAAAAGCCTCATGAGATCATTAGGGGTCTTAATTCCATCAATGCTAACCCTATAGTCTATAGCCTACATAGCCCTAACACTTTGAATTCATTGATCAAATCAACATTTTTATATTAATTCTAGCTTCTACCAGCTTTGACTTTGGCTTTGGGTCTAGTGTTATATATATTAGGTCCTAAAGGCCTACGTTATAGTTTATTGTCAGCTTATATTATAAGCCTACATTAAGGCATAGGCCTACACGATCAATATTCATTCAAAATCAAACCCAGTATTAGTTCTACATTTACCACTAATGAGCAATGAGGCTATTCATGCATTGCATATGGACCATTAGTCATTAGTAATAGCAATAGCTAATAGAGGCCTACTAACACTCAGTGTTAACAGGCAGGCATATCTAATACTACTAATAGGCCTAACTACAGTAGGCTATTAGGCTAGGTCTATGTAGGCCCTATGCTCTATGTCTTGGACTTGGTCTATAGGATAGTAGTCCTATGGCATGCCTATAGTAGGCCCCTATAGACATAGACTATAGATTATAATAGATAGAATATTATGTATATAGGCATTATAATTATAATTATAGGCCATTGGCATAGGCATAGGGTATCATAGTCATAGATGATAGGCCTAGCTAGAACCTAGACTCCTAGACTATATTATTAGTCTATATTATTATTAATGAATTAATGTTATGTAAACTATGACTATGTTATCATTTAGGTACTGAAAATTTTACCTGCATATAGACCTAAATGGGACAAAATTATTGTGTTGAATTTGTGTTTTTTCGACGAAGCAGATCTCTTATTTAAATTAGCAGGTGAGCAGTAGTGCGTTAGCTACTCACCCTAGACTACTACTAGTTTGTTTCCACATAGATTTTGAGTAGTATAAAAACATATAATAAACCCAGAAATAGTTATAACATTAAAAACTTATGCTGTGTTGCATTTATTCCAGAGATAAATTATTCTTTTAGGTTTTTTGCATATTTGGGTTTTTAATCATCGTCATATTATGTGACTATTTTGTTTTAGAAAATAGTAAACAAAAATATAATTATAGGCTATTTAGGCCTAAAAACCTATAGATAAGCCCTATAATCCTATATGTCTAACAAAAAGCGTAAAAAAAGCATTTAGTAAAAAAACTAATTATAATAACAGTTACCTATTGTTTTAAACGTTCAGATGTGCGATTAGGCCTATATTGTTATATATAGAATAGGCCTAGGCTACATTTTAATAGGCCTTTAATCAGTGGCATAGCTAGGGGAGGGGGAGGGGTCCAAATTCGGAAGTCCCCCCGGGCCCCTACTTGAGGGGGTCCCCGAAGGAGTGTCCGAATTGTTTTTTTCTTATGTCATAATGTTAAATGTCAAAATGCAGGGGCCCCTATAGAGGCCAAGCCCCCCGGGCCCCCAAATCTTTAGCAACGGCACTGCCTTAAATCCTGTTTCTGCAAACCTAGGCTAAAAAAATTTGAGTAAAAATAAACATAGATCTAGGTGGGAAAATACAATGGTTTCGTCCCTGTCCTGACCTCTTTTCGGAGTTTTTTTTTTTTCCTAATGACCTAATTGAAATATAATAAATAAAGTCCTATCTCGCCAAGGTAAAAACATATTAATTAATACTTTAAACTATTCAAGTCAATGGGCAGTAGCCTATCTAAGATTTTTACGTAAATAAATAGGCTTCATTGAGATCGTGACTTGAAGCTCAAGGCATACAATGTAGCCTATCATAATGTAGGGTATGCCTATAGCGCCCTCTTTTGTAAGTTCCTCCAAGCCTCAGGCTCAGATAGATCTGCTAAATAAAAAATGGTTCCACGACAAATCGTCTACAGATTTTTCAACTACGTACGAACGAAACTTCGTCTTCATAAAATATCGGTCTCCCGATATTACGACTAGACTAGATAGGCCTATCTAGATCTACCACAACTCATTTTACGACACTTCATCTACAAAGACTAGACTCTAGACTAGACAAAGACCAGACGAACTTCGTCCACCAGACGCAATCGTCTACCGCGACATTTCGTCTTCAGAAACTTCACTTTCATCTGACACTACGGTAGGCCTAAGCTACATGCATCGACTTCCAATAATTCGTCCCAGATAATTCTTCTTCTACGAGTAGGCCAGGTCCTGCGGTTAGTTCACTGGACTGTCAACCAAAACGTTGCGGGTTCTATCCCTGCCACTAAATGATCCCTGTCGCCCTGCAGGGCGGGACTAGTGGACTAGTGCACGTAAGGGCTGCCAACTGGTAGCCTTCTAGAGTCTTGACAAGGCGTGGCAGCTTACGTAGATCTACCCTGACGATCTCCTCCAGAGCTATAGGGCCTAAGCTTCGGCCTAACAGCGGGAGTTTACACTCCTGGCAGGTTCAACCAATCTGTGAAGATCTTCGCGGGTAGGGGGTCAGACAATTAAAGCTAGTGCCCTACATGGTCCTCCAGGTTGGGGGTTAGCCTAAACATAATAAGGCTAGCAACCCTATTTAGTAAAAAAAAAAAAAAAATTGCTACAAATAAGAAACTTACACCAAACACAGAAAAAAACAGAAGACTTTGACCTGGGAAAGAAAGAAACTTTCTCCCGGTCTGTCTCTCACTATCATTATTTTCGCTGTCGTTTTGTCGGGTATAAAACATTTTAGTAATATAATATCGACGAAAAATATACCACCACACCTTTCCCACTTCTTCTTTACCTTTTTCTCTCTTTCTCTTATTATAAATTAGACCTATACCTTTATCAAACTATTCAAGACTTTTACACGGGCATAATGCTATTATTAATATAGGAAAAAAAAATCCCATTTCTTTCTACCTTTCTCAATTCTTTCTCCGTCATTTTAGAGTGTACATATTATTGAAAATATACGGAATAAAACTCCCTCTAACTCAGTCTTTTCTCTGTCATAATCTATGAAATCATAAAAACATTTAGACAATTATTCCCATCAGACAGACTAGTTCAAAAACAGAATCAACAGTATCTATGTAGATAGCAAAATTACTTGTACTAGCACATAATATAGAAGACAGAATGAATTTAAAGGTTCTGTATCAACAACCTTTAGTAAGACACTAGAAATTAAATCTTTGATAGACAAAAGTTTGCACAAGAAACAAGCTCAGCATAAGGGATGGTGTTATTGGCTCTAAATGGAAATGTGACTGACGCTCGGGAAAGTTAAGACAAGAAAACATCTTCTCCTTCTCCAAGTGCTCTAAAACATAGGGCCTACTATAGTCTTACGCACACCTAGTGCTCAATTATAAACACTTTATTGTGCTAAATGTTTTAATTGTTAACATTTTTAAACGTATTCATATTTAGGCCTACACATTGTTTTGGAACTATTGTACCGGGATATTAAAAATAGTTTTTGTTATTTCGATCAGAAACCCGATATATTTGTAAAAAAAATGTGCCACCATCATTATCAAATTAATGTAGCTAATTTAAAAAGCTCTTTTTATATAATCTATAGTCTAATGCTATTAAGAGCTATACGGGTCAATTTGACCCACTAGGAGATATAAGAAGTAAGAAGTATTGTTGTTGCTTTTTAAATAAAACAAGGTAGCCTATGGGTTACATTGACCCACATTGTCTTGTAGTCGAATACAGTTAAAACGGGAAGGAGGACAAGGCTAGTGAAGACATAACGGATTAGTGCTATAAGTGGATTGTGTAATGCTCGACGCTCGCCGTTCGATCGCAGGTCTGGACTAATCGTAAACGATGGTACTGTCTGGGCGACCACGCGTGAAGTCCCGCCATTTCATCCAATTTTGATCAGACAGCAACTACAAAGAACTGTGGCATCATAAACAACTCCCCTCCCCCTCCTCTCAACAGACCGCTAACACACACGTGTGTATAATATATAAACTAACAATAGGGCCTATCAGTAAACAAAATAAAAACAAAAAAAAATCTTTCTAATCAATGACACTCTGTAAGCTTATATGTTTATTAACTCTTGTGATAGGCACACGTGTTCCAGTTCCAGTAGCTTCGCTAAAAAAAAAAAATTCAAATTCAAACAAATAATAATTATTGTCTTTTTCCCTCTATTTAAACACTTTTTGTATAATACTTGTAGATACACAAAAAACTAGATCTATATGCCTAACTATTTGCTACTTCCTCTCTTTCTCATTCTTTTTAATGTCATTTTGTCGACTACAAAAACTCATAATAATAAAATATAGACTATAGACGAAAAATATAACTCCCATTCCCATTTCTTCCTTTTTTCTTTCTTTCGCTCTCTCTCTCTTTCTCATACTCTCTCTCTCTTCAAAATTTTCACACATTTGTCTAACATTTTGAGGAACATAACGCTATGATAACAATATATTAAGAACACAAATATTATCTACCCACTCCAAGTGGTGTATTTAGGCATGTTTCACATGTTTCTATGGAACAGGGGCCCCCACACAAAAGGGGCCCCCACGCAAAAGGGGCCCCCACACATCCCAAAATTTGTTTTTAGGCTTTTCTTTTGGCAATTAGAATATAGTGCTGTTGTAGATGCGCACAATGAACAAATACAGTTAATGAGAAATCGCATTTTATTGTTAATTGACACTGGGAGGGTCGAGTCAACGAGGGGCCCCCACACAAATTTGGCTCGTTGGAACAGGGCCCCACAATCTTAAATACGGCCCTGCCCACTCTCTCTCTCTCACTCTCTTTTAATTCTTTCTCCGTCATTATGGAGTAGGCTATACATATAATAACACACGTAGGCCTAAAAAAAACTCTTACGCTCTCACAAATTCTTTTTTCTATTATAAGTTCTAAGGGCCTGTATTACAACTTTCTATCTTGTTTTACTTACTTGGTCCTTTTGGTGGATGTATTTCCGATGTATACAGATAAAAACGTGAAGGTTTTTTCTTTGTTCCCCTTTTCTTCTTCTTTTATTACACCTTCTTCTGTCTTAAGATCTAGATCTAATCTATTACATCTTACTTAGGCTACATCTTAAAAATACATGGACGCAAATATATTTCGTTACCGCGTGCCCTTTCTTTTCCACAACATTTTAATGGGTATGGCCGCTAAGAGGTCATTTTATGTTAAGAAAGTGATAAGAAATAAGAAAGTGATAAGAAAATATGTTGCTGTGATTAACTGTCCGTATAGTCTATGTTTAAGTGTCGCGTGATTAAGTGTCTGTTGTTTAAGTGTCGCGTGATTAAGTGTCTGTATGTTAAAGTGTCGCGTGTTTATCTGTCACGTGTTTAAATGTCGTATCCCTGTATATTCGGAACATTTTAGGAAAGCCTTAAAAATGCAATGAAGATAATCTGAATAATTGCCCACCGTTGCCCGGGGAAATAATTACATAGGCCTATATTATAGCTACAGGTCAAAATTTTAAATAATTACATAGGCCTATATATAGCTACAGGTCAAAATTTTAAATAATTACATAGTCCTATATATAGCTACAGGTCAAAATTTTAAATAATTACATAGGCCTATATATAGCTACAGGTCAAAATTTTAAATAATTACATAGGCCTATATATAGCTACAGGTCAAAATTTTAAATAATTACATAGGCCTATATATAGCTACAGGTCAAAATTTTAAATAATTACATAGGCCTATATATAGCTACAGGTCAAAATTTTAAATAATTACATAGGCCTATATATAGCTACAGGTCAAAATTTTAAATAATTACATAGGCCTATATATAGCTACAGGTCAAAATTTTAAATAATTACATAGGCCTATATATAGCTACAGGTCAAAATTTTAAATAATTACATAGGCCTATATATAGCTACAGGTCAAAATTTTAAATAATTACATAGGCCTATATATAGCTACAGGTCAAAATTTTAAATAATTACATAGGCCTATATATAGCTACAGGTCAAAATTTTAAATAATTACATAGGCCTATATATAGCTACAGGTCAAAATTTTAAATAATTACATAGGCCTATATATAGCTACAGGTCAAAATTTTAAATAATTACATAGGCCTATATATAGCTACAGGTCAAAATTTTAAATAATTACATAGGCCTATATATAGCTACAGGTCAAAATTTTAAATTATTACATAGGCCTATATAGCTACAGGTCAAAATTTTAAATAATTACATAGGCCTATATATAGCTACAGGTCAAAATTTTAAATAATTACATAGGCCTATATATAGCTACAGGTCAAAATTTTAAATAATTACATAGGCCTATATATAGCTACAGGTCAAAATTTTAAATAATTACATAGGCCTATATATAGCTACAGGTCAAAATTTTAAATAATTACATAGGCCTATATATAGCTACAGGTCAAAATTTTAAATAATTACATAGGCCTATATATAGCTACAGGTCAAAATTTTAAATAATTACATAGGCCTATATATAGCTACAGGTCAAAATTTTAAATAATTACATAGGCCTATATATAGCTACAGGTCAAAATTTTAAATAATTACATAGGCCTATATATAGCTACAGGTCAAAATTTTAAATAATTACATAGGCCTATATATAGCTACAGGTCAAAATTTTAAATAATTACATAGGCCTATATATAGCTACAGGTCAAAATTTTAAATAATTACATAGGCCTATATATAGCTACAGGTCAAAATTTTAAATAATTACATAGGCCTATATATAGCTACAGGTCAAAATTTTAAATAATTACATAGGCCTATATATAGCTACAGGTCAAAATTTTAAATAATTACATAGGCCTATATATAGCTACAGGTCAAAATTGTATAAACTACAATAAACAGAAAGGTATAGACTAATAATTTTAAAACTATGATTATACTTTTGTAAAAGTGCCCCGAAATAACGTTATTTTGAGAGTAGCCTATCCAGCTCAAATTGAATGGCAACCAGAAGGCCCTAACAATTTCCCACTGCTGCAGGCATGTCCCTTAAGTACTGTGACATAACTTACAAAAGAGATAACCACACAAGAAATATAATGCCAAACAACACACCACAGTGCCTTTACGGCTTTTAATTGCTGCTGTCATTTTAGGCACTCTATATCTGGTCACTCTGTCCACCCAGATCCTTGTAGTAGGCCTATTGTAGGTTGAAGCTCTGTGCGATTGCTGTAAAGCCCATGCTATTATTTAGATAATTGTGTGCTGTAACAGGCAGCCCTCGTGTGCCAGAAAACAATAGCACTCTTATACTGAGTACCTGTCTACTGGGAGTTTTGTTTGTGCTTCCAAAAGTAAAAGACAGACCTACCACCACCCACACCACCACAATTTATTTAATGAAAACATTTAAGAAAGTAATTTAAAATAAATGTTGTAGGCCTAATCGAGTTTTGTTTAAAAAAGCTTGTCTTTTTATTTAACAAAAAGTTAGCATTAGGTCTATCCCTGAATGAGAATCAAACACCCGTATTAAAGTTAAGTCCCTTATCCCATCCTCAGTGGGCAGACCACGTCGTATCAACCGGGAAAAACGTGGCATTCTGACCAAATTTTAGGAGATTTCACGTAGGCCTAGTTTTTAGGTTGATTTTGCAAATCAAATTCACGTTTTTCTACGTCGAAACTACATGGGAAATAATTTGGAAAAGCCTAGCTGTCTTATCATGTTGAAACACCATGAAAACACGGCGAAACTACGTGACAATGTCACCCCAAACCACTTGAATTCTTCTCCAAAATAAGCTTTAGATTTGATAGCGTAAAATTGTGAAAATCGGGCCACTAATTTATCTAATGCACATAACTAAAGCTCGTGTTATTAATAAAAAAGGACATCATATTTAAATGATCTTAATTATTACCACAAATTCTGAAAGAAGAAATGGACAGGAAAAAGGTAATTTTTCTCTAAGATCTAACATCATATAAAACACTAGGCCTAATAATAGCTAGACTGCCTAGACTCAAACCACGGCTGTGCGTAGGACGAAATAATCTTCTTTATCGAAGGAGCGCCTTTAATGAATAAGATAAGATGTCAACCATATGTCATCTACGATTAATTTAAATGAAACTTGAGAACCAGGCACATAATAATTTAAAGTCGAATGCTAGTAATTTATATAGCTCGGTGGCTAGCAGACACAGATCGTAATTAAATCACTTATATAGCTCAGTGCCTTGAATTAGCAAAGAAAAAATCTTGGTATTTATTGGGTATTTTCCGGATAAAATTCTGAGTATTTACAATTTCTTCTTATCTTAAAATACATTACAAATTTCAACCAAAAGGTCGGTGGCAGTGGTGGCAACGCTGTTAAACGGTGGCACCATTAATTTTGTTTATATATTTATAGACTCAGTAATTAAACAGGAACACAGAGAATGCCAACAGATGTAGAGATCTTAGTTGAAATGGGATTTCCAGTTCATAGAGCGTAAGTCTTTGTGACTTTGTCACAGTTGTGTAGGCCTACTTTACTTTCAATTTTACTTGACAAGATACTTGGTAATTGTAAATTATTGTAGATTGTAGGCCTAGCTGCGGCCTAGTCTAGCACTAGCTTTTATGAAAAGTTTTAATAAAAGTTTTATTAAAATCTATCATTTTTATAAATTATTTAGTTTATTTGTACTAATAAAATTATAGTTAATAATAGTTTATAATATATAATATTAATAATGTGACTAATGGGCTAAGCTAATACTAATGGTAGCTACTTGCATAATTTTTTAAGATGAATAAAACCTATTTCATGAGATAGAGGACATTAAATGCTGAATTTTGATACCAATTTTATATATCTATGTCAATTAGACGCGAAGATATGAATTTTTAAAGGTGAAGAAAAAATTCACCGGACATCTTAAGGCAGGTTTCACAAAATGGCCACCAAATGGTCAACTTTTTTTGAATATTTGAAGAAAAAAAAATGTATGTACAAAATGTTGTTTTCTTTACTTGCTTGTGTTTATATGTAATAAAAGTATCAGCAAAATCAATATTGTGAGTTTTTATTTTATTTTAGTGTTGTTTATTATATTTTTTATGCAGTGTAACGTAACAAAGCATGCAGATCCCATTCCCCTTTTTTTGTACCTACTTGAAAAGCTTTAAGTAAAAGTATTAAAAAGCAAAATTAACGCGATTTCTGGATGTTTTTCATTCATGCATATGTTATAATATGCTATACTTGCAATGAAAGTCGTTACATATGTTTATTTTTTTTTTAAATAATTTTTCAAATCTCTTAGTTTTTTTACACCGCGTCTGGAATTTTTTCTTTATTCCCTAGGCTAGGCCTAAAACTCGAACTAAAAATAGATAAGTCATTGTAGATTTCTAAAACTCTCCAAATTTAATCCAAATATATATTAATTCATAAAAACGGCATTATTTTTTAATATTCAGCCTCAAATTTTATTTTATTTGCTAAAAACCATCGGGTGTACATCACAAAAACTTGCTCTGTCAAGAGAACCTTACGTGGTACCGAAAAAGTTGAATCGATTTTTCATTCATTTTAAAATGCGCTCGAGTGAATTTTAAAATATAAATCCAATCGGATAGCCGTTTTGTTCTATTTGACGCGTTTTTTTTACTTTAAAAATGCGTTTTTCGATTTAATATAATTATTTTACCCGTGTCTGTCTGATATGTTGCCATTAGGGTTTCGTTACACCGCCGAGGACCGCACGCTCGGCCGTTATCGATAATTTACAGTAAAACGCTATTTACGCATTTCTTTTTTTATATCTAAGTTCTTGTATACGATTTTCAATATTATTAAATGTTTTAAAACTAAATTTACGCGAACAGTAATTGTTTAAACATAAAAATAATATCTCTCCATGATTTTCGCTAAAACCACGTTTTAAGTAAAAAATGGCCGCCATGTTGTTTATTTTTCCGGTACCACATATCCTAGGCCTAATGACCTAAGGATGCCAAATTATTAGTTTATTAGTGAAATTAATAACAAAACACAACACAAATGATGATATTTCAAGTATTATACGTTTATTTTTCATAAAAATATAAAAAAAACACAATATTGTACGTTTTTATAATATTTTGCAGCTGTTTAGTCTCGTGTATTTTTTTGCGCCGGCTAAACTGTGCCAGACGGAATTTCCCGATCTTAAAATTATTAATTATAAAACATTGGAAATTCGGCTGACTTTCTAACCTTCATATTCAGATTCCTCAGTTTCTAGGCTTTAAAATGATATATAATACAGTGACAAAGCTTAAAATAAAAATTTGGTTTAAAAAGGGAACTTTCTAAAACCTTATTGTGAAACCTGCCTTAACAAAGAAATATTGGAAATTTATTTTAAAAAGTGGGCTTTTCACAATATACAATAATCAATAAGTCAGAAAATATGCAAAATATACCATCAATTATATAATACAAAATGTTCATCTCATCCCACTCTATGTAAATAACCTTAAAAGCAACATATGGATTCATATTTAGTGCTGATTTGGCATTTTTTTTCTAAATGTGGGGGCGGAGCAGGATCGGGGGGGGGGGGGGGGGGGAGGAATTTTCAAAATTAAAAAATATATGTTGTGTTATATATCAAAATGCTTGGAATAAAGAGTTTAATTCATCTCTTTTGTTCCTTTTTCACAACTATATCATTTCAAAAAACAATAACCAATTAATAAACTCGCCACTTGGCCACCAGGTAGGTACAATTTTTCTGGTCGATGTTTTTGTATGTTCAGCGTATTTGTGTCTATAAATAAAATTATTCAAACTTGAATTTTATTTTTCATCTGTTTGTTAGTTGTTTCAATTTTATTTACACAATACAAGCACAACAGAAACACTTTGGCTATTAAAATAATACCATCATCTACGACTTTAACTTATAATCCCTAAGCCTAAGGCGGCTATGAATTGAGATTCATTTATATTATTCATATTAGGCCTATTTCATGAATTTTATAAAACTGATGATAATGTTCATGTAGTATGATTTGTATCATCATTTTTGACATTTAAATGTTTGATTGGCCTACTTTCTAAGTTTTCTTAAGTTATCAGGACATTCAAACTATTAATTGATCTTAAATTGTTTCAAATATTTAAGTAGTTAAAGTAGGCATATAAACTAAATTTGAGAAGTATAAAATAAAGACTTAGACCTAGACTGAAGTTGCCTGTCCATTGACTAAATTGATTCTAAATTCTAAATCCTAAACCTAGCCACATAATGTGACATAATACAGAAATTATTCTTTGTCTTTGAGACTTTGACCATAGCCATAGCATACTGCACAGTGTCCATAGCCGCCATAGCAACCATAGGGCCCACCAAAGACCATAGGCCTAGATAAGCCTAGTCACAATCTATGTTTTAGATAGCACTGAGCCATAACTCTATAAGTAGGCTACTATAAGTATAATAAGTTACCGTATAATAATACTTATAAATAAGACTATAGACTATAGACCATAGGCCTAAGTAAAAAAAAAAGTCATAAATAGTCTTCTAATATTTATATTTCTATATTTTAGAATTGCAAAAGGCCATTATTTCATAATCAGGGTATTTTAAATCACAGTTCATACAATAAACATCTTAATTTACTCATATACAAGTGAGATAATTACATAATCTATAAAAATCGGCACCGAATTATAAGTTAATTAGGCGCTATCGAAAATAGGTTTTTTGCCGACATTTCATAGTGATATCATAGTGTCGAAGTTCGCAAAATTATAAAAATACTTTGCAATGTTTTACAAACAAACATTATATATGAAATTAAAGATCTAAAAATATTCTGTTGCGTCATTTAGGTTTCATTAAACGTCGTTTAGACTGGAATACTTAAATATATTGGTAAAAATAAGCTACTTTATGCTGCTTTTTTAGCTTAAAAAAAGTTGCGATCTTTAAAAAATATTTATAGCCACGGGTTGCCTTACTTTCGCTTTCAATGAAAATGAATAGTAAAGTATGATAGTACAAAGTTCCGATAACGTTTTTTAGTTTTTTCAAATGTATATATAGCGTTAGTCAAAAGAACTCGAAAAACCTGGCGAGTTTGTACAAAAGATGTCACTTAGCAAAAACCAATATGGCCGCCGACCAATGCAAATACCTAGCTAATGGGCAGTGACACTTATAAAATTAAGATCCAAAATAACTGAGTTATGGTCAGTAATGGACTATGACTGTCTATGGACATTGACATTGGATTGGTAAAATTGGTTGTCTGAACAAACCAGGAAAATCATCATGCCATCGTCATTAACTTTTAATGAAAACATCATTTAAATTTTGGATTAAACGGAGAATGCTGTGTATAATAAACTATATTACTATAATATAACTATAACGCTCAGCGTTATATATAATGTGGAGATATTTTGTGGCTGGTCGCGTAACATGTCATTACGTTTATCTACCAGTCCATTGGTTGTCGTTTACTGGCGAGCATGTTTTTTTAATGACGATTGAGAAAAGATTGTGCTTTGCTTGGTTTTAAGATTTTCATGTTGCCCATTTTGAAAGGTTTAAGATGAGTGGAGTGTGCTTTTTGTCATGTTTTGATCTAGTTAATTATCTATACAGTATACAGTTATAAAGTAGGATTTTTTTTTGTATTATTTGACTCTTTTTAATAATTATCTTGGAATCCTTATATTGATGAAGTAATAAAAAAAACAAAAAAACATTAGGCTTCATAAAAAGAAACTTTTACAAATATAATAAGGTAATAAAAATAAAACTAAAATAAATGTTATAATCTCACAATACAATAGTTAGTCCCATACTAAAATATGCATTACCCATCAATTAAAGAAAACTTTACAAAATTAGAACAAATTCAGAAAAGAGATGCAAGGTTCATGACTAGCGAATTATTCACAAATGACAAGAGTAACACCAATAGTTAAATCACTAAACTTAGAAACACTCGAGGACAGAAGGCCAAAGAGTAAAGTTGTAATAAATACACAAGGCATTAAACTCTAATTTAGAAATACAACACAATAACAACCTGTAGCAGTGCTTAGATAAACATAAAGACAAACCAAGAAAACCAGTAACGTAACATCATTTAAAACACTATTAAAAATGCAAGGCAGATAAGCATAGGGCGCAAAACTCTTCTTTATATTATAAGATAAGATATATTTGAAAATTAAGTTTATCCCTTTCTTTATATAAGATAGAATATATTTTAAAATTAAGTTTATCCCTTTCGGATATTTCTTTATATGAGATAGAATATATTTTAAAATTAAGTTTATCCCTTTCGGAGAACTGGGTACATAATGCTAGTTAAATATAAAACAGGCTAATATTTTTATTAAAATTTATTTTTACTGTCACCTTCTTTTAATATTTATTATATTGGTTTTACCACAGTCAAAATTATTATCTTTTAACCTCTTTATTATCTCAATATTATAATCATTATAAACCTTGAATCTTTAAATTATTTGCATGTATTTTTTTTCTAGACAAAGAGCTCTTGCTAAGACTGGTTATAAAGGGGCACAACTTGCAATGGACTGGTCAGTAGATATTTAAAATCCCTGTTTATATCAATTAATAATCAACACATTTCTTTATAATTTAGCTACTCTTATCCATAGCAAGAAAACATTTCTAAGCAATATTTAAACATTTCTCTTATTTGTACATTTTGGAGGATTACTTATGTGGAAATGGTTATTTTCTCTATATCCTTGCATACTATTTATTGTTTTATTTTCTAGGCTGTTCGCCCATTCAGATGATCCAGATATTGATGAGCCCTTTGAATTACAGCCAAGCCATATTTTAGGAAATGGTGCGGTAAATTATAGTACCCATTATTTTTCCTATTTAATACATTTCATTAAATTTTTTATTTGGAGCTACTTTTGACATTCCAAATTCTAGGGGATGAAACACCTGAAAGTTCAGACATAAAAGAGGGTGAAGAGCTACTTCTTGCCAAATGTTTAAAATGTGATGAGTAAGAGCCCAAGATAATTTATATTTATTACATTTATACTTACTGATAACTACACTAAATTAATCATAATAATTGAAATAGAAAAAATATTTAATATTTAACCTAATGCTAATATGTAACCAAAAGGAACAACAAAAAAAAAACACTTTTATATTCGTGCATTAAACAGTAAATTATTTTTCTAGATGTGGAAAAATTTTGAAAAGTGAGATTGATGCTCAAGCTCATGCTGCTCGCACACAACATGTTAGTTTCTCTGAGAGTACTGATGAAATCAAGCCACTAACAGAAGAGGAGAAAAAAGATCAACTGCTGAAGTATGTAAATGAATGAAAACACTCTTAAAATTGTAAATATAACCATAGGCTTAAATTATAAAATGTGTTTAATATAAACCAACTAAAGCTTGCATATTCATTTTGCTTGAATTCTTAATTTATTTTGGTAACCATTAATTTCCAGACTTTCTTTCGTGAATGTAAATCATATATACACCATGTTTTTTTTTAAAATATTTTTATTAGCACCCCATTTCTCTAACTTGCACTTAATATTTCCTCTTTCTTGTTTGCTCCCTTCTGTCTTTGTTTCTTTACTCCTTTTTCATCTTTGTGTGTTGTCATATTTTGCTCTCATATTTTATTGTTCACACTGAGCTCTAAAAAGTTTTTTTTGCTTTAAACTAATACAATGATATTGAAAATCAAGCTAACAGTTCATTCTTGGTACTACTAAAATTAGTTCAAGAAAATCAATTACATGTGGTCCCAGACAGCGTCCACCGTCTTTCTTTCTAACACCTCCCCATCGCTCATCACACCTTGCATATCTTATCATATAGACTTAGTTTTAGTCTGGCTAATAAACCAATAGCATTTAAAATAGCTAGTTTTTACTCTGTATAGAGAACTCAAATATCAGACAGTCTGTTTTGTGAATGAGTTGAAGACAGTCTGTTTTGTGAATGAGTTGAAGACAGTCCGTTTTGAGAATGAGTTGAAGACAGTCTGTTTTGTGAATGAGTTGAAGACAGTCCGTTTTGAGAATGAGTTGATGAAAGTCCGTTTTGAGAATGAGTTGAAGACAGTCTGTTTTGTGAATGAGTTGAAGACAGTCCGTTTTGAGAATGAGTTGATGAAAGTCTGTTTTGAGAATGAGTTGACAATATTCAGACTTGCAGAATTATTTGAAGAAAGTCGGTTGTACATAGCCTTTAGTTTTTTGCATTATCTATCATTTGGACTTAGTTAATCTTAGTTAATGTTATTTCAAGTTAATCTTAGTTAATGTCTATCAAGTTAATCTTAGTTAATGTCTATCAAGTTAATCTTAGTTAATGTTATTTCAAGTTAATCTTAGTTAATGTTATTTCAAGTTAATCTTAGTTAATGTTATTTCAAGTTAATCTTAGTTAATGTCTATCAAGTTAATCTTAGCTAATGTCTATCAAGTTAATCTTAGTTAATGTCTATCAAGTTAATCTTAGTTAATGTTATTTCAAGTTAATCTTAGTTAATGTCTATCAAGTTAATCTTAGTTAATGTCTATCAAGTTAATCTTAGTTAATGTTATTTCAAGTTAATCTTAGTTAATGTCTATCAAGTTAATCTTAGTTAATGTCTATCAAGTTAATCTTAGTTAAAGTTAATCAAAGTAAAACAATACAAATTTAAATTCTTAAATGTTATAATTTGTTGTTTTTGTATGTCATGAGTTTAACGTTCTTGTCTTATTCTGTCGCTGTGATTCTCTAACAAGATGTGTATCTGTTTATTTGTCCCTGTATTTATATGATGCATGATCAAAGTGTCTGTGTTTAAGTATCACATGATTAGCTGTTGTGATTTTAAATGTCATGTAACCTGTTATATACAATTTTAAATAGTGTATAGTTGACAATCTGGCACATAAAGAAGATTGCTACAAAAATGTATACATTTTAATTTAAATTTATATTTAAGAAAAACAAACATATTTATTATTAAACTTAAAAAAATATTTATGCTAGGTTACAGGAAAGGCTTAAGCAAAAACGTTTGGAAAAAGAAGAAATGGAGAAAAAAGAGCAAATACAACGGGAAAAAATGAGACGAAATCAAGGACGAGACATATCATTAGCAAAACAAAAGTGAGTATTAAATATCTTTGTAGGCCATCATTTTATCTTTCAAAGAATCAAGGAAGGGTCATTATGGTAGTCGGTGCCGTGAAGAGTAAAAGAGATGCAATTCAGTATGGTTTAATTTTGTTACTTTATTAATAAGTGATTTTAATAGATGGCACAATATATTTTCTTATCTTTATGTTATATATTATAGACGCTCCTTCTATAAAGCAGATTATTGGGTCCTTCACTTATCCATGGTCTGAGTCTAGTCTTGAATTTTTTATTAGTGTTAAATGTCATTAAGTTGATGGTTTTCCTGGTCTGTTCAGGCAACTCATTCCATGCCAGGGTGCCACTCAGGAAGAAATAGTACTAAAAAATGCAATTGTTCTCGTTTAAGGGATAAGGAAATTGTTTTTGCCCTTATGTTTATCTGAGCATTGTAACAGATTGTTATTGTGTTGTATTTGTTGTATTTCTAAATTAGAATTTAATGCCTTGTGTATTATTACTACTTTACTCTTTGCCCTTCTGTCCTCTAGTGTTTCTAGTTTAGTGATTTAACTATTAGTGTTATTCTGTGAATATTCGCTAGTAATGAGCCTTAATGTTTTCTTTTAGTTGATGGGTCTCATACAGAATGTGCATATTCTAGGATATGTCTAACTGATGTGAGATAGCATTTTAGTTTTATGTTCTTATTACATTTGTAAAAGTTCTTTTTTTATGAAGCCTAATGTTGTGGGACAAGCGACAGCGCATTCAGCTAGTGTACCAAAGGTACTGGGTTCAAATCCCTTTTCCCCAGGACTGTAGTCTGTCCCTGAGTCTACCCAGCTCTGATGGGTACCTGACTATAGTTGGGGTAAAGTAAAGGGGGCTAGGCATTGTGCTGGCTACACATACCATAGTATGCAATGGCCACAGAAACTGGCGAACGCTGCATCGCCAGCCCAATGGATCAATATGTCCTGTCCGTTTAATGTCATCCTGTGTTAATAAAACAAAAGGTATAGAGTATAGAGCCATTTAATTACATTACATCCTGTGTTTAAGTAAAAGAAACATTAAGAGGAATTTAAGCTAAAGTGGATCTTTTGGCTTTAAGTGATTGAAAGTAGCTGACAGATATTCTGATTCTTGGCTATCTCTAACATCCTTTTTTTTTTCTATAAGACTGGAAGAAGCTGAAATGAAAAAAATTGCAGAAGAACGCAAAAGAGAAAAAAATGAAGAAAAACTGGCCAGGTGAATATTGCAAACAATATAATTTAATTTTCTTTTTGTTAACATCTAAAATATAAATTAGTAATATTTTTTTTAGGTTTGAAAAAATGTTTACTATTTGAGTAACATTCATAAATAAATATACAGTTTATAAATTTAAAACACATTGCATGTTTGTGAAGGGTGTAAATTCATTTATATCTTAAATTGTACAATAAAATTTCATCTCAACATTTCCTGGTGACAATGTTGTTAGCTTGTTAAATTTGGTAAGGGCACATGACATTAAAAACACATATTTAAATGAAATATAAATAATGAGATTTCTAATTCTACACAAATGTAAAGGTGTTATGTAAAGTAGGCCTACATTTGTATAAAATATGAGATTCAAAATAATTATTTCAACTATAAAGAGCATAAAAAAACATTTTCAATGAAAGATTGAGGCTACCAGCATGCTGCTGAGTAAACTTCTACATATTATAATCAATGTATAGTAATCACTGTTAATCAGTTTAAATCAGACTTTACCATATGCTGGGCCTCGACCTGGTACTAGTCCACAAAATCAATGGTAAATTAATTCTACATAAATGTCTTTGCTAATTTAATCATGTTAAAGTTAAATGAATGTACCAATTTAATACTAACCATGGGGCGCTAGCATAGGCCATGGCCAGAGAAACTGATGAATGCTCCTTCACTGGCCCTATAAATCAATTTGGTCTGATGGGATACTTTAATACTAAATACTAACAATTTTCAAGTTCTGGCTTAAAGTACTCAATTTTTTTTATAAATGGAATTTTTTTATTTTAGAAAATAACCTACAGTACACATTTTTTATTGTAGACAAAGAGTTAAGGATCAAATTGAGAAAGATAAATTAGACAGGGCTGCAAAGGTAAAACATTGTTTCATTTCGGTTGTTGGTCTCTATCATCTTTTCTTTTTTTTTATATTTCTCCCTCAACATAAGAAACATTCTCAGCTTCTATTCTACCCTCTCATCTAACTCCTTTCCTAGACCCACATCTCTCAGCAGCATTTCTCAATTTAATGTAAATCCCCTGATGGACATTTTCAATATATTTTTATTAAACGTTTCCGGTATGTATATATTTTTAGAATAAATATCTGTATGTGTGTGAAATATAGAGCTACATTTTTTTTAACAGTTCCTGAAAGAAAAAGAAGAAACACATTTAAGTACATCTTGTTCCAATGAACCGACATCAAATTTGTTACCAAATCAGACTCATCAAAAAGATTATAATGAATGTAAACTTCAGGTAAAGATTCCAATTGAAAAATTAGATTGTACAACTAATAAGACTGCTGAGTTTCAAAACTTTCATAACATTCTCTAGAGTAAAACAAAGTCTACAACTGACAGTGCGAGGACAATGTAAATAAAAATGTTAATTGGGGAAATTTGTGGTAGGAAAATGAAAAGGATGATGCAAAGTGAACAGGTGGATATCCTATATATAATGTAATAGAAGCATCTCATCTCTCCACAAAAAAAATGTTTTAGGTTTCTGCTCCAATATTAGAAGTATAATACTCCCGACCATCCTGGCTAAGTCTTCAACAGAATATTACAACCTTAGTGTCTACCAGGTAGGCTTTAGAAAAGAAAGATCTTGCACATACAGGATCGCAAATCTACTAATTATCCCAGAATAATTATTAGAGTGGAACTCACCACTGTATATCAATTTTATAGCAAGGTTTTGATAGTGTCAGTAGGCGGACTTTATGGAAATTGTTAGGACCTTAAGGGATACAACAGAAAGTAACAAACATAATCAGAGTCTCACATGTACATTAGAGGCCTTTCAGGAACAAAAGTAAGATTATTAGCAGATGACTGTATAATTTATAAAACAATAAAGACAGAAAAAGAAAAATAATAAATGATAAATTATCTTTGAATCTAACAAAACATTACGTTTCATAAAAGGGAACTTTTACAAATGTAATAAGAATATAAAACTAAAATGTTATGACTAATCTTTTTACGAATTGGCATCCTGGCATGGAATGGGCTAAACAGACCAGGAAAACCAGTAACTTAACATCATTTAAAATACTAATAAAAATGTAAGACTAAGACCACGGATGAGCATATGACCTAATAATCTGCTTTATAGAAGGAGCCTCAGTAATATATAAGATAAGAAAAGATAAACTGATTAACTGTGTCAATGAAACTAGCTTTTTGCGATGCAAACTCATCATAAAGAGGCCTTATAAACGGTCATAATTAGTTGTTGATTTAACTCAGGTTTAAACCCTTTTTAGCATACTTAATGATCCTTCTAGGGTGCATGCTGTAAATGTTGGTATTAGTATTTTCATGAGAGGGTTTTATTTTTGACAAATTGTTAAGATTTTGACAAATTGTTCAGATTTTGTTCAAATTTAGCCATATTTAGGAATAGGGGGGGGGGGGGGTTGTCAGAATTTTGTGTGTGTGCTAAAATAGTGTTATTTAAATTTTCAGATCCGTCTGTCAAATGGTCAGGCCTTAACTCAAACTTTTGGTGCCAAAGAACCACTGAGTGCTGTGAGATTGTATATAGAAATGAACAGAACAGATGGCACTGGTCCCTTTTCTCTGATGACTTCATTTCCTAGAAAGGTTTTTAGTTTAGCTGACATGGAAAAACCATTGGATGCATTAGGTTTATACTTTATAGTTTTTTATGTCTTAATGTACTTACTCTCAAACCCCATAAAACCACATTTAAAACATATGTTTAAATACTACAAGTGCAATGAGTATTAGCATACAATGATGTTTGCTCAAATGATGTTTCAAATACAACAATTTAAAAGTAAATTCAGAGTTTTTCCATCCAGTTTCAGTCAGTCAATAATTAATGTTTGTGATCACAGTATCTCACCTGGAACCAATAAGTGTTAGGAATCTATGAAAATATATATTTACACTAGCAGGTATGTGCCCGGTCCTCCGAACCGGCTAAAAGTACAACTACAAAGTTTATATTTGGAATACGACACGAATTTAAACGTGAAGGAATTTTTATTTACCCGCTACAAAGTTAATTACCTATTAAAACATTGTCTTAACAATTTAAACATTGCCCACTCCAAATTACGACACAAATTAAATAGCAGGTATGTGCCCGGTCTCCGAACCGGCTAAAAGTTATGTTTACATACACTCTAACTACTCAAGCAGTTATAATGAGATTGCCCGCAGCAACTACAAAGTTAACATTTCGTATACAACACGAATTTAAACGTGAAGGAATTTTTATTTGCCCCCTACAAAATAAATTACCCATTAATACCATTAGGCCTACCCATTATAACAATTTAAAAATTGCCAGCTACAAATTAAAATTAATAATAATATTTGTATAGCGCTGCCAACAAACATAATGTAATTAACAAACATAATAAATTACGACAAATTAATTATATTTAAGTATATTTTGTTCTACTCATTCATAAAGTACATTAGCAAACATTGAAGCAAAGCTGATGAATACGCAAAATTTGATGACATCATAAAAAAAGCCAGCTAGCCCTCATAGCACAAAGTTTGATGATGTCATACAAAAATAATCTCAACGCGTCCTTTTTTATATTTATTTTTAGCGCGATCGATCAAATAATGATAAAAAGTTAAACTGGCATTTTCAAAGTGAACCCAAAATTTGTCTTTTTTTTTCCTGTTTTTTTACCAAACTGACCACTGCGGTCATTTAAAACATTTAAAACCTTGACAGTGTCCACCGCAGTAACACAAAGAATATTTGTAGCAAGTTTCATGTCATTCTGTCCAGTATTTAAAATGATTATGCGACATGTACATACATACACACATACATACACCTTTTGAAATTTATATATGCATATGATTATAGGTCTATATTTAAATTGACTGGGGTAAATTGAAGTTCAGTTTATGATTATGAAATAATTTGGGTTAATTTAGGCTTATTAACACGCTAACACTACAATTACATCAGTATCAACATGGACATGTAAAAATCTAGAAATCATAGCTAGTTTTAAATGTTCTACTATAAACTATAAAGTCATAGCGCTATTTTCAATAGAAATCAAATTCTAGCTCAATGTAAGTTTCTTCAATACTTGCTTTTTTAATGCATTTTTTTGGTGTGTAGATTTCACAGTAGACTGTAGTATATTAATGCAGAATGAATTACTAAACCGGTTTTATCCTAGATCTATACAATTTCACTTTTATTGTTAATTAGTAATGGCTAGTGATGGGACGATTAATTGGAATCGTATCGGAATAATCGTAATATCAGGATTTTTCCAAAGTATCGGGAATTGTATCGGAACTGAATAATTCAGACCCGATTCGGATACCAAAACGATTCTTAAATATACAGGGCATAAGATGAATAGCTGTAACACAGGAGTGCACTGTGTGGGGGTTTGCATAATGTTCCTAACTTCCTAATATTTCTTCACTCTTTCCTGACCATTTTCCAAGCCATTCAATTCAAGCTAATTCCAACTCTATGCAGTAACAGTATAGATTATCTTCCAAATGAACGTACCAATGTACCCTAACTTTTGGATAGTGGTAGCAACTCTGAAAAAACATTTTAGAAGTCAGAAGAACGATCATTTGCAGTTTTAAAATTCAGAATTAAACTGATTGCTATGATTACTGCCGTATTCCACGCACAAGTGTTAAGAACCAACTTAGATCTAATAGCACCCAAACAGAGTAACCAAAACTGCTTATAGAAAGGAGCCATGGCATATAAAAATGTGAGTTCCAAGGAACTGATGAAGTGCGTCTCTATTAGCAATTATCTTGTTAGCGATTTTGATCTATCTGTTCGGGTGCTATTAGATCTATTGCTATTAAAATGCAATATGATTGTATTTGTTTAGTTTTTGTAACTCAATCTGGTCATCACCAGTTTTATTTATTAATTTCTATTCATTTTATTTCAGAGCCCAAATTAATCATGGCGAGTGGCGGCAAAAGTTTAATACATATATGTAATAATGGCCAGGAATCAAAATCGTATTGGGAATCGTATTGGGAATTGGTATAATTGGGTAGAATTGGAATCGTATCGGAATCGTTAAAAATGTTGGTATCGTCCCATCACTAGTAATGGCCTTAAAGTCTACTTATAGTTTTTTTATTTTAATTATTTAATATTTATGAAAAATAAAAATCACCTCAACATTAATTAGAACAGCTTTGTATGCTAGGAATTAAATGCTGACTATGCGTAATTAAAAGTTTTAGAACAGAATTTAAATCTAAAAAGATTTTAGGAAATATGTGAAATAACTTTTAAAACATTTTATAATTATTGTTAAATTAATCAATTTGTAATTTATCTTATTTAATTAATATTAATAATAAAATAAAATATAACTAATGATATAGTTAAATAGTAAACTTTTAATGAAATATTATAATAAACCTAATTAATTTTCTTCAGCGTAAAAAACGAAAGTCGGACTCAGTATTTGACTCAGAATATCTTTAAATATAAAATCGATGTTGAAAATTTGCGCCGTCATTTTATTCATTAAATAAGCTTCCTAAATCTTCTTGTTTCTACTTAATGTGTACAGAATGTTGTTTTTTTAATTTAGATCTAGATCTAGTAATTTATCAAAGAAAGTTATTTTTTTTAAAATAATTTTTGTTGAAAATTTTTAAGGGAAAAGTACAAGTCGTTCTGACAGACATACAGAATCAAATTTTTCCATGGTGAAAAGTTCATGAAGAGTGACCATTGTTTTCATAACTTTGTAACTGTGATGATATCTGCGACTAGCTGTGCCCTGCTGGGTTAACCCAAAGCTACTCAGTTGATAGGCAGAGTTCACATAGAGTGTAGTGATGGGTTTATATGGAGTCAATAGACGACAATCATGCAAACACTACCAGTACTGTTGCTTTCACCGTGCTTCACCTGCAAGAGCTCAGAGCTTTTTGAGATGAAACAATTAGCCGTAATGTGTTTGTGGGCAAAGTAGGTTTGGGTTAGTTTTAGTACAACTTTCTTTTACCATGCTCAGCATCAATAGGGAAAACTGACTGCTTTATTCATCATGGAAAGGTACGACTAACTGGCATTATTCACCATTAAAAGGGACAACTGACTGCTTTATAATTCAGAAATGGACAGAATCACAGTGGTCCTTGTAACCATCTCTACTAGACATATGGCTTGTTTGATAATGTTGGCTAGGATCAAGAGACGCTTGACACCGTTCCACACTACCACCACCCTTAAGTCATAATGAGCACTAGTCATTTCTGGATTGGCCATTAAATAAACCCTAGTCTGATGCATTTATCTACCATTGGCATTAAAATTCTGATAGATCCTGGGGTTTTAAAAAAATGGCTGCGACAGTTAAACCATCAATGAGTTTTGTCAAAATATTTCTTATCTTATCTTATACATTACAGACGCTTCCTTCTATAAAGAAGATTATTGCGTTTTACGCTCATCCCTGGTCCAAGTCTAGTCTTGCATCTTTATTAATGTTTTAAATGATGTTAAGTTACTGGTTTTCATGGTTTGTTCAGGAAACCCATTCCATGCCTGAATGCCACTTAGGAAGAAAGAGTACTAATATGCATTTGTTCTCGCATAGGGGATAAGGAAAGTGTTTTTGTCTTTATGTTTATCTGAGCTTTGCAACAGGTTGTTATTGGGTTGTATTTCTAAATTAGAGTTTAATGCCTTATGTAATATTACTACTTTACTCTTTGCCCTTCTGTCCCCATGTGTCTCTAGGTTTAGTGATTTGACTTTCTGAGCGTGGGTACCGTGAATTGAAACAAATCAATTGTAAAATGAACTCTACTGTTTATCTAATTGTTTTGATACATTGTTCATGCCTGCCACTAGTTATAGTCATACATATGAGTCTTGCCGATCCCATATTGCTATTTATTTTTTAAAGTTTAATTATTTTAATTACACTAACTACCATAGTTTACAATTTTTCGGCACCAGACATTTAGTATACTATTTGTTATAACATACCATTTGTTATTATGGAGTGCTGTGGCCAAGCAACAGCGCTTTTGACTGGCATACCAAAGGTCCTGGGTTCTAATCCTGCTGAAGGCTAGAATTGTTTCCCTGGACTCGAGGGTGTCCCTGAGTCTACTCAGCTCTGATGGGTACCTGCAACAATAGTTGGGGTAAAGTAAAGGCAGCTGGGCATTGCTGGCCTGCATTTCCCCTATATGCCATGGCCACTGAAATTGGTGAATGCTGCTTTACCGGCCCTATGATCAATTCGGGTTACATTTACTTTACTTTTTTACCATTTGTAATTTGTCAATTTTCTTTTTTTCTCTTTAATACAGGTTTAGTTCCTTCGGCTGTTTTAATGGTAACAAAACAACAGTGACAATGATTAGATGAACAGATCTTACTTTCTAAGCCATTTCAGCTTGATTTAATTTGCTTGTGCTTTATGGAAATTCGATCTTCATGCTATTTTTAAGTTTATGATTCTTAATTCACCAACAAAAATAGTTTTTTACAGTTTTAAAAGTTTAAACATTTGTTTGACTTCTTTTAATTGAATAATTTTTTATTTTTAGTAAGCTAATTGTAATATTACTGATTTAAAGATACACAAAACTACTTTCAGTATAAAATAATGTAGAGGACATAAATGGTTTATATTTATTGAATATAGTGCATGAAAAGAAAGGTTATGTCAATTATTCTTTTTTCCTAGTTTGTTGTCTGATTGTTTATATCTCATCATACTGTTTAACTACTGTAAGCTGTAGGGGTATTTGTTTATATCTCATCATGCTGTTTAACTACTGTAAGCTTTAGGGATATTTGTTTATATCTCATCATGCTGTTTAACTACTGTAAGCTGTTTATGAAAATAAGCACACACACACACAAACTTATATTTATAAATTGCTTAAAATAAAAGATGGATTATTTTGATTTATTTCTTTTTAAAATATTGTCTGTTTGAATAGCTTTTTGTTTACTAAATAATTAACATTATTTACATCATCGAGATTCATAATTAATTGCATGCACCCAGCGTATAATAAAGCAAGTATATTTTATAAGCAGAAATCACAAAGTAACATTGATTGTGTTATCCTATGAATGAGCCTATGAACAAACTATAATGATCTGCTTAAGAACAGTGAGCAATCTTGCATATATTCCAACCTGCAAAAACATGACTAATTAGTAGGCTAATGGGCACTTATGGCTTGGGCATATGGCGGTTACAACTTATGGTGTGCCCACTGGGTAAATAGTATTTAATTAATAGGCTGCATAGTAGTCCATAGTAGGCATTATTTTGACAAGTGACCCACGGGATTAGACGCCCTTGGAAGTGGGCTTATCCAAGATGGCAGTTCTATGTGTTGTGGCACCTAATATGGTGGAAGTGGGTGACTATTTACTGTTGTGATCTATGTTATGTTATAAAATAATACTTATATAAGATACAAAAGGGAATGAATTACACTTAATAAAATATAATAAACAACCACAATAGGGAATAAATTACACTTAGCAAAATATTAACATGATTATTACCCTTGACAAATGAATCGCACTTCAAAAATGAATACAATAAATTAAACAAAAAGGACCTTATAATAGACACTACAACACTTAAAAGTGAAAATACCGTCAATAAGATTAGCATTGCAAAAATAATTAAAATCCTAGTAAATAAGAATATATAATTACTAGATAATTGATAATTATTAATTTAAAAAATTTGAAAGATACAAAGCTTGAGTTTAAAATAACTGAATCCTGGTAGGTAAAAAGAACTTTTTATTTCTCTTAAAAATACTTAAATTTCAAAGATGAAAAATGTTTCCTATTTAGTTATAAAATATAAAGAATAAATGTATTAAGATGAAAAATGTTTCCTATTTAGTTATAAAATATAAAGAATAAATGTATTATAGTAATTAAAAAGACCCTCACAAGAAAAATATGAGTTAAAAATTTAATTTTTGTAAGTTAAAAAGATAATAATATAGTCTATTAAAATATAAAAGAAAATAACTACATCCTAGTAGGTCAAAATACTTCTTATTAGAAAATTATGGGTAAAAATTTTATATTAAAATATACAAATGTATAGCCTACTATTGAGTTATAATTAAAGAACATTACTGCCTTTTAGCAAGTAAAAACACTCGTTACAAGATAAATATAGGTTAAAATTTAAAATATGTAAATATAAAAGATAAAAATATGAATACTATTTAAATTTAAGTATAGACTATTATTTAACGCCCTTGACTCACTCACGAATTACATGATTATTGCCCTTGACTCATTCACGAATTACATGATTATTGCCCTTGACTCACTCACGAATTACATGATTATTGCCCTTGACTCACTCACGAATTACATGATTATTGCTCTTGACTCACTCACGAATTACATGATTATTGCCCTTGACTTACGAATGACATGATTATATTCACTTGATAACAAATAACACAAAATTTAAAAAAAAGGAATTAATTACATGATTATTGCCCTTGACTCACTCACGAATTACATGATTATTGCCCTTGACTTACGAATGACATGATTATATTCACTTGATAACAAATAACACAAAATTAAAAAAAGGAATTAATTACACGATTATTGCCTTTGGACGTCATTTTACATACAACATGCATTGGACCTGGACCCCATCTTGTTTTCAGGTTAAATATCACGTGAAGACGCCGTGTTGGATATGCCCTCTTCTGCCATCATTCGCCATTTCCGTATGTGTGGGACAGAAAATCCTCAATTGCAGGCCCTCAAGAAAAGATTATGACATCAATCAAACGGCGCAAACTGACATGGCTCGGTCATGTGTTGCGGCACAATAACCTGCCAAAAAACAATCCTCCAAGGACACGGTAGAATGTGGACCTCGGAGAGGCCGTCAGTGGAGATGCTGATTCGACAATGTAAAGTATTGGACAGGGCTGCAGTTGACTCAACTATTGACCACCGCTCAAGATAGGCAAAAGCGGAGAAAGTTAACTGCTGAGCAGGGCCCACACAAGCCTATGTAGCGCCCCAGGGCAAACGTTTCAGCGACGCCTCCTTGCGTACTGTAACTGCTTTGTTTAGTGCTATATTTAGACTATATTTACCGCCCCTAGAAGTGTCGCCCCCGGGCATATGCCCTCTCGCCCCCCCCCTCACCCCATTTGTTAGTGCTGCTGATGAGTCCATTCGCTCTCCCCCCCCCCCCCCCAACGACCACAACGGTCATGGGATTGATGATGATATCTTAGATCTAGGTGCCGAGGCCGTTTAGCGGGGACATTTTTATTAACTAGTAGGCTATATAGATATATTGTTTTATTCCTTAATTTTTTTTTTTTAAATAACGTTTTACTAATGAGTTTAAGTTATAGTCCTAAACAGGGCCGGCGTAAACAATTTCTGCGCCCTCATTAAAGTGCCTTCGGTGATGTCTGCTGGGTATGGAACTTTGAAAATGTGTTTTTGTTAATAATTGTTATAGCCCAAAAAAGAATGTTATTCTATAACCTTTTATTGATGACTGTGAAATGTAAATAAAACCGTTGAATGAAAAGTAACAATGGCTTTGCATTATAGATTAATAATTAGAAATCTAAATTATTATTAGAAAAAAATGTACATAACACTTAGTTTTACATTAGATATATGGGTTTATAGGTTTTATACCTGCATTATCTACAGCAAATCGAAACTCACAATTAGATTTTTTTTTCTGTTTTTATAACACTAAAAAAAACAGAATAACAATGCCAGAGAAACCTACAAAAATACACAAAGAATACTTGATAATGTTTGATATTGGATTATTATTTTCTTAACTACGGTCCAAAAGTCACGTTTAAATACTGATCAGCAGTACTTATACTCAAGACTAAACCCCTAATGGTACTTTTCTTGCTTTCTTTTCATGCAACATTATTGTATGAGGGCTTTTGTGTCTAACTCTAACTGTCTTTCTATCTCACTTTCAATAGAAATTGTCGCTTGACCCGCAAGTCTCTCCTGACAAATTGTACTACGCAGATTGGTTTTAAGTTTTAATTAGCTTAAATTTTGAAACACTTCGTTCAGCACTAGCTACGGAAAGTGGCTAGGTAAGCAAAATACGGAGGGCTACACAAAGGTTAGGAAATCCATTTTCAAAATTCTGTTGGTAAATGTAGTTTAGGATTTCTTCATGGTTTGATACTGAGTTATGGGGATGATGAGAAATAGCTGTAAGTTCAGAACACTGTCGTACAGCAGCAATGTCAGATTCATTCAAACCTTCATCTTTTAAAATTGTTAATGTTTTTTCCAAGTTTTTGCACATCGACTTAACCTCTGATGAAGTCTTTTTTTTAAGGTCAGGAATGTTGTACAAAAATCCAAAGACATCAGATTCTTTATTTAACTGGGAAAAATCGTTCTTTTACTACATAAGCAGCTGTGGCTAAATCAGCAACATAAAAGTGGATCTTGAAACTTTCTGAGGGGTCACCTGCAATATTTACTGATTCATCTGTTGATTCGAAATCAACCATGTTCTTCTTTTTTTTTTTATTCGGACCATCTCTTTCTCAAATACTGGTTCTACTCCATGCAACTTCTTATGCTACTTCATTAGCATCAACCAGAACTCTATAACTTGAAGTCTGAGATATTTTTAAGTAACCCAAGTGCTTCTATCTTTGCAAATACTACCGCTAAATCCAATTAGTGTCTTCAGAAATCTCTTCCAAAACATCACAAACATGAGATAACTGGTACATTAGAGGTGTTAGTGCATCAATTCGACTGGGCCATCTTGTGCGACTTATGGTCACTTAGGGAATGTAATGTAGGCCTACTTGTTTTCGTAATAATTGACTGTCTAAAAATGCACAAAAACCACAACTGCACTGCCAATGCAAACAACTCAGCGCCCTAACGACTCACGATTCATGTTACTTCAGTCATTTCACTGTGATATTCCGCCGCCGCATCGCATCCAGGGTGTGACCAGGGAAAGTGAAAGGTTGACGTTTTGCACTCCGCTACGCACAGCGAGGTTGCCAAACTAAGTAGGCTACTGTTAGGTCATACTTTCCTATTTTCTAAGATAACTTAAATAAAATGCCCTTCGCCTTTCATTACATAGTAATTCATCTGCCTATGCTAGTAGCGCGCAGAAGCCCTAAACTTTAATATAGTTTATATTATTAAATTCCCAAATTTAAAAAAACCTCAATTTTGCGCCCCGAAAAATTTTGCGCCCTAGGCAGCCGCCTAGTTTGCCTATATGGATGAGCCGGCCCTGGTCCTAAACTAGAGCGTCGGGTTTTTCCAATTAACGAAAATTTGGCTTAGATAGTTTGTAGGTTGTATTCACTGAGCTATAATATTGTATGTTATTTTTTCTTTCTTTTAACAAAATACATTGTAATCGTTCGTTTCATCGTCATTTTGACGGGCATAACTCATAGTACCGTATATATATATATATATATATAGCCTATATAGTTTAAATTTAAATACATAAAAAATATTTTCAAACAGACGCTAAGAAAAACAAAATATCCGATGATGGAACAAATGATAAAATAATGTACTGTGGTAAAAATTATTGAATAAGCTTACTTATTAGTACCGGTAGCGGTAAGCGGTAAGTACATCAGTTCTACGGGTATGGCAGCTAGCTTGTATGTTATAATAATAATAATAAAAAAGTGGGTTTTTATGTTGCTGAGATTAACTGTCCGTATGTTTAAGTGTCGTGTGATTAACTGTCCTTATGTTTAAGTGTCGTGTGATTAACTGTCCGTATGTTTAAGTGTCGTGTGATTAACTGTCCGTATGTTTAAGTGTCGTGTGATTAACTGTCCGTATGTTTAAGTGTCGTGTGATTAACTGTCCATATGTTTAAGTGTCGTGTTATTAACTGTCCGTATGTTTAAGTGTCGTGTGATTAACTGTCCGTAGGTTTAAGTGTCGTGTGATTAACTGTCCGTATGTTTAAGTGTCGTGTGATTAACTGTCCGTATGTTTAAGTGTCGTGTGATTAAGTGTCCGCGTGTAGTGTTGTTTATTTAGTTAGTTTATCGGTCGCGGGTTTAAGCGGGCCGGGGAGGGGTATCAAGATAGACTTATGGGAGTTATAGTCATTTCATATCTCAGTTAAACAAGTTAAAAAATGTACTAAAATTATTTACAGACTCTTCAATCTAAAATCTATTCTAAATAGCCAACGTATACAATGCTGCTAGTTAAAGTTAATTGGATGGGGGGGGGGGGGGGGTGTCTCTGAATTTAGACAATAATATTGTTGACAAGGAAAAGGGTCAGGGGTGAAAATTGCCAAAAGTTGTTGACGTAATTGACTATGGACTAAATTATTTTAGGCTACAGTACAATGCTCGTGAAAAGCTTTCTTGGTTAGTTTTGGGGACCATTAAATATAGATTATTAGGTTCTAATGTCCTTAAAAAAAACAAAAAACAAATCAAATCATATGAACAGGAAATATTTTAGAAACTTATTTTGCCTTTAGTTTTTTAGATATTTTTGTTTCTTATTTTATTAAACTAGAATTAGTGGTTTAAATCAATATTTGTTTTTTTAAAACATTTAATTAACCGTTTTTTTTCCTTTTTTAAAAAATAACTCCTAAATGGTACCGTAAATTTTTATTTCAAATTATGATATTACCTTGCGTCATTTAGGGGAGAGTGGGGATGATTGGATCGAGAAAATGCACGTTTAATAAAAATTGATATTACAAAACTAAAAAAGTTATCACGAAAAGGTTAGTTTTACATGAAAGTATGTTTATTTAGTTGAAAAAAACATCCTGAATGCTTAGCAATAATATGAACCGAAAATAAGTTATTAATGTTTTAGTGTGGTATATCAAAGTGGTGATATATGGTCCACTGGTGGGGATAACTGGGCCGTTTGAGTAACATTTTTTAAAAAGGCCAATATTACATTTTAATTACATGAAGTGGAAGAGTGATGATGTAAATACTATTTTTCTTTGCCAATTCTAGAGCATTGTAGGAAAGATGGCTTTCATGGTCGTCTAAAGTCAGATTTATTGGGAAGTATTTTGAAGGTCGTACAATTTTTATTATGTGTTCTATGACTTTAATAAAGTTATCCTCAGTCATCCATCCTGATGGATGAGCAAGACCTAAAGATCTTTCTGGTGCACCATTCAGCATATGGTCTTTCAGATATCTTATTTGGAAACACAAATACTGGTGGCAAGCTTTGACCAACTGCTAAAATAACACAACACATAGTCACCAGCTCACCCCTTTCTCCTGATGTGATTTGTGCCATTTGCTTAATACCACGTGGACCAACTACTTTTGGTACCTTGTGGACTGTAGTAATGCCTTTTTCGTCCAGATTAAATATATGTGCTCCTGTTATCTTTAGTTCACGATACGTTTTCTCAAGCAGGGTAATAAATATCACCACTGTATGTCCATTGAATGCTGTTGCTCTTGAATATGATGTAGCTTCTGGTTGTCGGATACTTAAGTTGGGATTTCATCTCATGAAACCCATCATCCATTCTTTGCCTGCTGTTTTACTCGACCTACTGGGACGGGTGCGAAATTTTGAAAGCAACATCCATCTCATAAGCTAAGTTTCTCAGGTCTTGGGTAGTCAAGCCATAAAACATTTTTGCATAAGTAACGAGATATTCTGCCAAAATAGCTTCTTCTGCTGGTGAAAATATTTGTCTATTTTGATAGTTATTAGGTCTTAGTTCAGCAGCAGACTTTGCCTTTTCTATGTTGTGAGGTAATGTGCTCCTTGGTATTTTGTACTGTCTGGCTGCCTCCCTCACCTTCATTCCATTAGCCACTGCCTCTACTGCCTTTTTCATTTCCTCTGGCAAGGTTGTCCCATGTGCTGTTCTTTTACGTTTATAAAACTGAGGCATGATGCACCTATATATATAAATATATAAAACAGAATGTATAAGGCATACTTAAGGCCTAAGGCTATATCAAAATATGAATACATGCCATGACTAAAAAAATCTATATATGGACTACTATATAGCCTATATTCTATAATAATTAATCTAATAAATAGCCGAAAAATATATTAAAAAGGATCATTAGCATTTCTATCATATATTTATATGTTTGAATGCATTATTTAATATGTTTTTTCGATATTTGAAACATTTAGACAAATTAACATTAAAGTGGCAGCAGTGGGGATAAGTGAGCCACTGCTGGTCCAATCATCCCCACAGGGAGCAGTTCTAAAGAAAGTGACCAAGATTAAAAGCTTTAAGCTATATTATTATAAAACTAGTTTCAAAACGTCCTATGAAGTATAAGTTAACATAAACTTCTACTTACCAAAGACTAGTATCCAAATTGTGGTACTTAGAACAAGAAGAATGGGTGTGAAAATCTGGCTTTAGCGGCTTGAAAACAAAAACTGCTTCTAAAAAAGTTAGTTTTCATAAAAAGTGCGGGAAAACAGCTCTTGGGTAGAGGAAACAACATTAGTGAGTTTTTTCATTATGTGCGGAACTGCACTGGATGTCTCGTTTGGGCTGTAGAGGGGGTGGCCCATATATCCACTATGCCCTATGCCCAATCATCCTCACTCTCCCCTACTGTTAAATGCTCGATTCTTACACTATTTTTTAATGCTGGTTTTAACAAATAGGTCTAGGCCTACTATAATAAGGTGGACCGCTTGCTCTATTTATAATCGTTGGTTTTACATACAAGTACTCGATTGTCAACTATTGCCTTTCTACCTACGTATGTTAGCCTATGTCCTTCAAAAATAAAAGAGTTGTGTTCATTAAATAAACTTCAAATGAATGCAAAATTTCTAAGTATAAAAAATGATTTTTCACGATAACATGTTCACATTTTTAATTGCCTCACATTTACGAAAAAAAGGTGTCTTCAGTCTCTTCTCTACAAACTGTTGTGTTTGTAGGCTAAATAAAGGGACTTTGCCCGAATCAATAGGCCTATACTTTTTGAGATAATGACTTCTAAAAATGGGATTTTGTTAGGTCACAAAAGGTAATAAGCTTGTAAAATTGGAACATGTCTTAACTTGCTTGAAAATGTACATACAGCCATACGAATGTCATAAGATTGGTATCATATTTCTTAGATTTTTTTTGTATTATTATTAAACATGAAAAAACTCAACATCATAAAAATAATAAATATTAGTTTGGAGTACCGGTAGGCCTACCTACTTTTACAAGTAGGCTATAGCCTACCCGGTATATTTGTTTCTGAATCAACTTAAAAAAGCAGCCTTACTAATCTCAATACTTTTTTTTGCCCACGACTAATGCTTTCCCCAAAATGAGCGATAACAGCCGTTTTGAGAAGCACTTTGATGACCTATACACTAGATAATGGCCGTGTTACCGCAAGTTTATTATAAATATCGTTCTGATAATTATAGAAATGTAGGTCAAAAGTTCGCAAAACTATTTTGAACACGTCAGTAGAGTGTAAAGGTTATTATTGACTACGTGTCGTATAGCAAGTCAGTCATTTATTTATTTATTTCTACGAAGCCAACCCTATTTAACTTCTGTAGTAATAGACACAAGTAGTTCACACAAAGGTAAGTTATTTTGTGTAAATATTTTTCTTTATAAATCAAGGATCAAATCAAATTATTACACGCAGAACATGGATGAGCATAATAATATGACGTAATTCATTATAGAAGGAGAGTCTGTAATATATAAGGGTCTACCTTATATAAAACTAACATTATATGTCCGGTTCACCGAACGGATTAAGCCTAAATTTAAAAGTTAATTAACGGTAAATGACTATAATTAAAACGTTTATAATTTTTGTTTTATTATGACATACATAAAGTCGTACTAGTTATTTTGTTGTTGTAGTTATTATTACTGTTTATTGTGGTGAGTCGATTTAGAATTCAATTTAAAGTTTAAAAGGAAAAAAGAAACAAATAAAACACATAAGAAAAAAACAAAAACAATTTTCGCTAAGTTTGTCAAAGTATGACCAATGGAATCATAGGCCTAATATGTAGAACGCTAATTAGGTAATTAAATTCATTCTGTAACAGGAAAAATTATTGTCATTATAAATAATATTCTTGGTCTTCTTTCCCGTTGCGGCATATAACAAACATGGATATTCCAAGTTAATTCCAAGACACTTGATTGACCGGTCATGTGACTTGTTAATTAATAAGCTTCGCTATGGAGAATGCCAACCTGATGGCTCAATAAAAAAGTGTGATTAGGAGATAGTGGGGCCAGTATGGTGCACTAATTCCTGTGCACCAAGCCGGAGTATGCGTGGTCCAGACAGTGGATCTTTGCCTCATGACACTATATGTCAACCAATCACCGGCTTATTAAATGGCTATGAACTTTCACCTTTGATGTATTATCACTCTTGGCACGATATTTATTGGATTATAGAAAACTGCTTTTCAATACTCACACAAGAGGCACAGACACGAATGAAGTACCGGTACAAAACGTTCAGATAAAATTATAAATAAGATTATTGGCTTATGAGTCAGTATGCGGATTCGCTGCAGTATACCACTGTACAGGTCCTAAAAGAATTAATAACTATGACGAAATTATATAGCGTCAGGCTTCCTTACACATGTAAATAACTTTGCGTTTATAAAAAGAATGTTCAGTGAAAGGAATCACGCAAATAACGATGTTCTCATTAGATTTAAATTGAATGTAGCCACGAAAAAAAAAACACAATGAAACCCACGAACAATGGGGAATTTTAAACAGTACTTGGCATAATTCTTAACAAAAATGCGTTATAGCAGAATGAAGTCTTCTTAAAAATTGGTTAAAATCTCTTGAATTGGGATGGAGTAGTAATTTTTATATAGCCAGATAGAGGTAAGATTTATCACGTCATTTTTTATATGCCCAAATAAACACACGATTTATCAAGTAATTTTATATATATATACCCAGATAGACGCATGATTTATCAAGTCATGTTATATATACCCAGATAAACGCATGATTTATCAAGTCATTTATATATACCCAGATAGACGCATGATTTATACAGTTATTTTATAGATACCCAGCTAGACGCATGATATTTCTAGTCATTTTATATATACCCAGATAGACGCATGATTTATCAAGTCATTTTATATAAACCCAGATAAACGCATGATTTATCAAGTCATTTTATATATACCTAGATTGACGCATGATTTATCACGTCATTTATATATACCCAGATAGACGCATGATTTATACAGTCATTTTATATATACCTAGATTGACGCATGATTTATCACGTCATTTATATATACCCAGATAGACGCATGATTTATACAGTCATTTTATATATACCTAGATTGACGCATGATTTATCAAGTCATTTATATATACCCAGATAGACGCATGATTTATCACGTCATATTTTATATACCTAGATAGACGCACGATTTATCACGTCATATTTTATATAAATCTAGATAGACGCACGATTTATCACGTCATATTTTATATACCTAGATAGACGCACTATTTATCACGTCATTTTTTATATACTTAGATAGACGCACGATTTATCACGTCATTTTTTATATACTTAGATAGACGCACGATTTATCACGTCATATTTTATATAAATCTAGATAGACGCACGATTTATCACGTCATTTTTTATATAAATCTAGATGGACGCACGATTTATCACGTCATATTTTATATAAACCTAGATAGACGAACGATTTATCACGTCACCAGGAGTAGAAAAAAATTGAAATCTTCTTTGCTTTTGGAGACAGAAACTTTCCGATACCCACTTAACATATCAATTTATTGCGACATTTAGAGCGGCTCCCACCTTATTAATGAGGTCATGGATTCGAAGAATAGGGAATGATTCCGTTTTGGTAACAAAGTTCACCTTCCTTAATTAAGCGAATACAAAAAAACTATATGTTTTTGTCTACCATAAGAACTAATATATAGAGATAACTCCACTTAAACTATTGGTCAATAATATCATTCTCCAACATTTATTGAATTTCAATACAGGGATTTACCTGATAAGGTTGTTCCTTAATGGTATTTGCAGTGCCAACATCAACATAATGAAAATAATACATTTAAGTCTGAAAAAAAACAACAGATTTCATCACATCCGGGCCCTTTCTTATAAAGTTAAATAAGATTATTTAAATCATTAAGGATATTACAATTGTTCAATTTATATTTTGTTAATTTTGCAGGAAAATCTTCTATTACAGTTTCAAATGAGGGATTTTCCTGCACATGTGCTATGCGCCAATCCTAGACAATCATTAGGCGTGTCTGCATTTTCTGCTGACACACGATTTTAACATATTGACATGGCATAACTGTCTGCCATTTTCCTATCTGGGATCTCAATAACATAGTTAACATCACTAACTTTAGACTCTATTACAGGGGTCGGGAACCTTTTTGTCTGAGAGAGCTATGGATACCACATATTTTGAAAAGTAATTCTGTGAGAGCCATACATTATGTTTAAAACAAAAAATTCAAGTAAATGTGTGCATTTTGTGTAATTTCAACACTAAAAGTACAATAATTATGTCTCTGAATTCGTCTGATGCTGAGCTGCAGTAGACTTTAGCTCATTTGTAGAATGAAATATTGATATGCCATTAATATGTAGATTGAAAAGTCTAAAAAAAACATTTTTTTAATAATCGAACATTTGTCTGCGAGCCAGATGCGGCCACATCTGGCTCGCGAGCCATGGGTTCCCGACCCCTGCTCTATTACATAAGGACCAAAGTATTTTACTTGTAATGGTTGTCCTGGATTAGGTAAGAATACTAAAATGTTTTCACCTGGGGATTATCGTTTAAGTCTGGTTTCCTCATCTTACCAAATTTTAATTTTTCTATTGATTTAAAAAAAAAGAATTTAATTTTGCGATATTGCATGCGTCAAAAATTATATTTTAAAATGTATTTACATTCGCTAATAGTCCATCTGTGGTCGTCTGTGACATCCATCTTCTAGCCGGTAAAAAAAAACAAGTGCTTAAATCGTACCCCTTCACCCCCCTCCCCATCCCCAGCATGGAGAGAAGCGGTATGGAAATTAACATTAATATTATTATTAAATTCAGTATAGATCTAGTAATCATACGTTAAGGAGTGGTAACTCTTACCTTTTCTCTTATTGGCTACTAAACCCACTGATCTATAAATAGATCGGAACGGAATCTATGTTGCTGCCATTTTACACAATATGCATATGGATTGTTGCTGTCAAGCTTCTGACTTCTTATTAATAATATAAAACTAACAATAATACGATCAAAAGGAACAAAAAAGTAAAAAAATACCAAACAATAAGACAAATTAATAATAAAAAAAAGTAGACAGCAATATTTCGCAATACGGGAAAACCCGGTCCCGAACACACACTAAATTTGAAAGCATTTCAAAGGGACATCATTTTGAAACCGCGCCCCTTTTATAACCTTAATAACATACAGTGATTAGTAATAGGTCTAAGTTTATTTAAAAAAATAAATTAACGAATTAAGCAATATTGTTGATAAAATAAAAATTTCTTTTGGAGGACGTTTCCAATTTATACATTTAACTTTTAACCCGATTAGTCAAACGGCTTAGGATAATATAGAGCAGAAACAAACATCTAAATAAATAAACAAACTCACGGTAATTATATATAATATTGATCAGTGACAATGGAAACAAAATGGCGGAAATTTCCTCAAGGGTGTTACTTCCGAGCCTAATCCATTCTTTTTAGAGATCAGCGACTAAACTCGAATATTAATGCATTTAAATCCACAAGCTAATTTTATATTCACAGCATTTTGTTTTGTACAAAACTAACACAAGGAAGAAGGACAATAACTCCATACAAGATTAACACGAATCATTTTATGTTTTTTTTAGGAAAAAAAAAATGGCAGCCCATTGTCAATGCACAACTACAGTAGTCTTAGCATCAGTAGCTGGTGCATTTATCGCCTTCTTTATAGGATATAAAATTGGACAAAAAAGATCCGGAGGCAAAAAATAGTTCTTCCAGTAAGTCTACTTAAAGTATTACTTGATAAAATGTCAAGGGTTTTGTATTTTTAATCGATTTCAGTTGATTTGACATCTCTATTCTTCTTTCCATCTGTCGTTGGTGGAATCCTGCAATCAAATTTCAACCACATCAAGTTATCGCAAGTAGTGTAGTGTGTAGTTTTCGAGGCGGATTTGAGGCGTACGGTGGAGCCGCTCCACAAGGCGTACGCCTCAGTTGACCTTTGACCCGGAAGTGACCTTTGACCCGGAAGTGACCTTTGACCCGGAAGTGACCCCAACCGGAAGTCGTTGTACCGGAAGTGACGTCATCCAAGATGGCGTCTTGTCGTGTTGTTATACGAGGGTTTTTTTATTAAGGGTAATACATTTTGTCAGCGGTTCTAAAATTATTTTTCCCATTGTCTTACAATGATTGATTTTCCCATTGCCTTACAATGATTGACACATGTCATATTATTTCTCCCATTGTTTTATAATGGTCTTTATAAGGTTCAGCGGTTCTAAAATTTTATAATTATTTGATAATATTAATTAATTGGTTATTTTTATAGTGTTCTTAATCATTTTCAATAGTAAAAGGCTTTTTTCAATAAGTTTATTGTGTTTTTTGCCCTAATTAGCATCTTTTAATCGATAATTGTCTTGTAAGGGTCATTTTTTATTACTTGGATGCAGTAATTGTCTTAATTTATACTTAACTAATTAACGAATTTTATTTTTTTTTAACCATAATTAGCTTGTAAAGAGGCGTTTATTAACCATAATTAGCTTGTAAAGAGGCGTTTATTAATTACTAAGGGCCCTAATTATTACATTTGATTCAATAATTCTCTAATAAGGGGCACATTTACTTACTGGGGTACAGTAATTTTCTTAATTTATTCTTAACTAATTAACTAATTATATTTTTTTTTAACTATAATTAGCTTGTAAAGAGGCGTTTATTAATTACTAAGGGCCCTAATTATTACATTTGATTCAATAATTCTCTAATAAGGGGCACATTTACTTACTTGGACACAGTAATTTTCTTAATTTATTCTTAACTAATTAACTAATTATATTTTTTTTAACCATAATTAGCTTGTAAAGAGGCGTTTATTAACCAAAATTAGCTTGTAAAGAGGCGTTTATTAATTACTAAGGGCCCTAATTATTACATTTGATTCAATAATTTTCTAATAAGGGTCATTTTTACTTACTTGGAGACAGTAATTGTATACTTAACTAATTAACTAATTTTAATTTTTATAAACATAATTAGCTTGTAAAAGGGCGTTTTTAATTACTAAGGGCCCTAATTATTACATTTTAATCAATAATTGTCTTGTAAGAGGCACATTTACTTATTGGGATAGAGTAATTTTCTTAATTGTATACTTAATTAATTAACTAATTATTATTTGAATAGCCATAATTAGCATGTAAAGGGGTGTTTTTTAATTACAAAGGGGTGTAATTATCACATTTTAATCAATAATTCTCTAATAACGTACCTTATTAATTACTTGGACACAGTAATTTTCTTAATTTTATACTTTATTAATTAACTAATTATATATTTTTTTTACCATAATTAGCGTGTAAAGGAACGTTTTTAATTACTAAAGACCGTAATTATCACTAAACAGACCACATTTTATATACTTTTACTTACTTGGAGGCAGTATTTTTTTTTTTTTTTTTTTTTTTTTTTTTTTTTTTATTCTTAATTAATTATCTAACTATAGTTTTTAGTCATAATTACTAATTAATAATTTTCTTTTAAACATAATTATTTTTAATTTGAATTGATAATCAATGTTTTGAAAGTCTAAACATATACCCTTAAACATGTTTAGAACCCCTGAGTTGCTTATTCATATCGCTGTCGAAATTTTACCTGAGCAGCTGTTTGTTTTTATCGCTCAGCGCGTCTTTTAATGACTTTTTCATCTGTTGTGTAAACTTATTGGTGGTGCTGTTCTAGCTATTTTAATGACCTGGTGTGAAAAAGAGATAAAACTGCCCTTTCAAAGCCTGCTATGGGAGATAATTCAAGTAGCACTAAAAGTTTTTTTTTCTTTACAACTTACGTTTCCCATGATATTTTTGTTTTGTTTTTATCATTTGCATTAGTTTTGGGGGTATTTTTTCTTTGTATTTCGAGTATTCCTTTTTTAAATATTTTTCTTTTCAATTTAAATAATTTAAATTGTTTAATCGTTAAATGCAATGTTTGACTTACTATAACATCATTCTTTTTCTTTTTTAAAACTTATATATTTTACAATTTAAACGATAAGTAAATACAATTTTTACTTACTAAAACCAGTAATTTCTATATTTTATACGAAATTAATTAACGAATTTTTTTATTTTTTTTAAAGTCATACATATCTTGTAAGGCGAGTTTTTACTTATTAAGAGGCGTATATTTCTTTAATTAAGGTTTACATTATATAACTTTTGTTTAAATTCTTTAATAAGACACCCTTTTTATTTACGAACTTTTTACTTACATAGTTAACATTTTTATCTTTTAATTATTCTTTACAATTTTAATTGATAATACCTTTTACTCAACTAGTTTAAAATTTTTCCCTTTTAAACATACATATTTCAAATTTGAATTGATAATCATTGTTTTAAAAGCCTAAACACTAAACATTTTTAGAGCTCCAGGGCAAAATATAAAGTCCAGATGTTGTGAGAGTTCCCAAAGTACATTATTTTAGTGTATGCGTATTTTGAATGTGTATGTATGTGTATGCAAATAAGAGAGTTCTTTAAAGTTACTAAAATACTATACTAAAATAGTTTATATATTTTGAATGTATAAATGTACAATAAGTGTCTCTTTATCTATTAAAAGTCAGTTTGTTAAATGGTTGTATCTTTTAATTTTTGGCGTGTAATTTTTACTTAATAGGATTAAACATTTTAAAATTTAAGTAACTTAAGTCTTTCAAGTGGTGTCCACTATGGCGGGTCAGAAGGGGGCGGATCCAAGATGGCCGATCCGAGTGTTCCATGTGATTATTTGTGTGTAGTGTTACACGTGATTTTATCATCGTGGTTTAATTAAAGATACCGGAAAACAAGATGGCGTCCGATGTACGTGGCATACAAGGGCAGTAACCGTGTAATTAAATTTGTAATTTTTGTATTTTTAATTAACTTTACGGTTGTAGACAAGATGATGGAAGGGGTGTATTGAAGTTGTTGACTCCACTGTTCCACATGCTGATGAACCGGAAGTAAGATGGCGTCCGATTTACGTGGCATACAAGGGCAGTAACCATGTAAATAATTTTTTAAACAGTAAACAAAGAAAGTTTTAATTTTTTTATTTTTTTTATTTGCGTTCAAGTACATCAAACAGAGAATAAAACAACAACAACATGACTGGTAGTTTATTTATTTTTATAATATTCGATTCTCAGTGTTCAGGATTTGTAGAGCGAAAAGTGCACAAAGTGTCAAGATCCCAATGCCTGCAGCAGCACAGCCTAGGATTGTCTTAAGTGAGGGCCAAGAGCTGCCATTTTTATTCTCACCTCTACCAGACTTGAATTCCAAAAACCCTTCCTGTGTTGAAGAAGATGGAAGCTAGTTTAATATACGCTTTTATATTTAACTGTCTATAGGATGATTTTTGTTTAAAGAGTGTCTTTGTTACTTTTGTAAACCTATTACTTACCCAGTTATTATGACTATTTAGCCAACTCGACAGATGTATATCAATATATGTTGTTAACCATTCTAGAAGATTATCTACTAGGTGGTATTTCTTTAGTTGAAAACACCGAGCTGCAAATTGACCCGAAAAGTCAAACAACGCCACAATTCGTCCCCAATTTATATCCTCACAAAATATTTCTATAACGATCGATGTGAAAGTGTCATACGCATTGTCATCAGTTATGACTAGACCATCTATTAGGTTATCAAATCTATTCTTAAATCGTTCTTCAAATTCATCTCCTAGTATTCTCATAGCATTTTGAACAGAATTCGGAGTGTTGATAATACTTTCATGCCGACCATCGTTTCTCCAAGTATACCCATTGCATTGTAAACGATATTTTATGTAATCCACCGCAATGCTACGCGTATTTTCATGTCCTATAGACATATTATTTTCACGAGAACTAATAAGAATTACAAAAATAACCGTTTTACTTAACGAAAAACCACAACACTTTTAAACAACTGAATAAGGAAGACTACATAATTTTATAAAAATTTGCTGAATAGTGGAAAAAGACCACCATCTGACAAGCAAACATTTAACGAGCAGGTGTTAAACAGCTGCCCGCTAGGCGCTGACCAAGGTAACGACTTCCTGTCCAGGTGTTGAATCCATTATCGGGCCGTCGCCCGCTGTGCCAGATAATGGCTTCCTGTCCAGATGTTATTGCACTTACCTGACCGTGAGAAAATCTAAAAGCTAACATTCCCACAACCAGGGTAATGGTTTCCTGTCCAGGTGTTGAATCAATTATCTGGTCGCTGGGCGCTGACCAAGTTAACGACTTCCTGTCCAGATGTTATTGCACTTACCTGACAGTGAGAAAATCTAAAAGCTAACATTCCCAGGGTCACGCCAAACCTAACCGTCAACAACGTTCCCACTTTTTTATTGTCTTCTTCAATCTCTGCCTTTTTTTTATTTACTAACTTCTTATCTCTTTTTCGAAAAAAATTTTAAGTACAATTTCTCAAACTCTCCCTCTCTCAAAAAACTTTGTAGACAACTTTTTTTAAAATTTTTCTCTCTCGCAAAAAAACTTTGTAGGACACCTTCTCAAAATCTCTCCCCAGACAAACTTTTTTATGTACGTCTTCCCAAAATCTCTCTCTCTCCAGACAAACTTTTTTAAGTTCATCTTCCCAAAATCTCTCTCTCTCTCTCTCTCTCTTGACAAACTTTTTTTAAGTACAACTTTTCAATCTCTCTCTCCTGACAAACTTTTTTAAGTTCACCTTCCCAAAATCTCTCTCTCCTGACAAACTTTTTTAAGTTCACCTTCCCAAAATCTCTCTCTCCTGACAAACTTTTTTAAGTACAACTTTTCAAACTCTCTCTCTCCTGACAAACTTTTTTAAGTTCACCTTCCCAAAATCTCTCTCTCCTGACAAACTTTTTTAAGTACAACTTTTCAAACTCTCTCTCTCCTGACAAACTTTTTTAAGTTCACCTTCCCAAAATCTTTTACACTCTCGACAAACTTTTTTAAGTTCACCTCCCCAAAATCTTTTACACTCTCGACAAACTTTTTAAGTTGAAGTTCACCTTCCCAAATCTTTGACACTCTCGACAAACTTTTTAAGTTCGCCTTCCCAAAATCTTTCACCCTAGCTCTCGCTTAACAAACTTTTTCTTAGTTCACCTTCCCAAACTCGCAATCTCTCCCGACAAACTTTTTTAACTTCACCTTCCCAAAATCTTTGACACTCTCGACAAACTTTTTAAGTTGAAGTTCACCTCCCCAATATCTTTTACACTCTCGACAAACTATTTAAGTTAACCTTCCCAAAATCTTTCACACTAGCTCTCGCTTAAAAACACTTTTTCTTAAAAGCTTTCCCACTCTCGACAAACATTTTAGGACACTCTTCATGGACTTCGGTCTAACAGTATCCATCTCTCTGTCTCCAACTCTTTCTCGCCCCATCTCTTCTTCTAACAAAACTTTAAGTTAACACAATCCTAACGATCACGCATTCCTTCTTTCTGCCTTGCTCAATCTCTGTATCTCTTACTTCATTCTTCTCTCAAACTCTGTCTCTCTCTTTCCTGCGTGCCATCTTTTACTTGTCTCATTGTCAGTACTTACTTTCCTTACTCTGTCTACACTTATTTCTCTCTTCGTCTCTTTTCGCTAACAAAACTTTGTGTTAACCAACCCTAAAACGTACACATTCCATCTTTCTGCCTTGTTCAATCTCTGTATGCCTAACTCTTACTTCATACTTCTCTCAAACTCTGTCTCTCTCTCTAAAAACACTTTATGTTCAGCAAACCCTAACACATATTCCACTTCACAGAGTTCCCTCTTTCTGCCTTGTTCAATCTCTACCTCATCACTAACTTCTTCTCCTCTTTCTAAAATTGTCTCCCCTTTTATGTTTTATAACGTGCAAATCATTTAGTACCATGGATCCTAGGGGGAAACATCCCTTTACCGCTCGCATTGCTGGCCCAGGCAATGTCGACAGTGGAATTGTATTAGAATGTGGTAGTACAGACTGTGATTTGTCTTCAATCATTGAGAAAATCAAAGGAGACATCACTTGTGTTGTATTATTGAATGAAGATGAAATGCAGGTAAGATACTACTTATCTTATATATTACAATCACTCCTTCTATATAGAATATTAGTGCGTACTACTCTCATTCTACTCAAATAATAATAATTTACTTTCGATGTCTTGTGTAGAAACTTGTGGATGCTGATACTGAAGGGCTAGTTCAGAGCCTTGGGAGATCTACGAAAGTCATCAGAGCTATACAGGAGTCTTGTCAGCGCCTAATTGAGGAGCAGGCAGACCTGAAAGCCGCCCTGGAGCTTGTTCGTTTTTACAACTTGGAAAATGCAATGCGTAATTGCATGACAAATGTTTACAAGTAGACATTGCTATCTTTAGAGTCTTAAATTATAAAAATAAAATAAAGGAAAAAAAAATATTGGTGTTTGTTGTTTGTGTATGAAGGTTTTGAAAATAATGTTCTTGGGAGATATAGCAAAGGTCAAGGTCAACTGACCCTAGTGTGAATTTGGGAAAAGCCCCTCCTCGCTCTACCTAACTATTACTGTCTAAATTTTACCAAATTTTACCAAACTATCTATGGAAACTTTAATTACCTAACCAACATTTACTAATAGTAATAGTGGGAATAATTTTCATAACACATAATGCTACTCACCACCTATACAACCCTTGTCATTCCCATTACTTTCCTTCTCAGGCCTATCATAGAAATATCTCCTAAATCAATTACATATCAAAATGATTATAGTGCCAAGGTAGTTGAAATTTAGACCTGTTTATTTTCCTAGGTCTTTTAAGATAGCTCTAAAATTTTATTTTCTTAATTTCACATACAATTGTTATATGACCCAATAGGAGAAACAGCCCTCTATGACTACTGTCATGTCATAACAGATTTTTTTTTTCTACCGTGAACAAACATAACCCAACACTACTCTTACAAAACCCCAACACATACCATCGCCACCCAAATATACCTTCCAACTTAGTCAATCTTACCATATACCATCGCCACCCAAAATAAATCCTCCAAATTAGACAATCTTACTTGACTTAAATCCTTAGAATATTTTTATAGATAGCCCCGTCCTACCACAGACTTTACAAAACACATTTCTACAACCCCCAAGTGAATTTCCCCACTTAGTAAATCTTGCTTGACTGATGTCATGGAAGATTTCTGATAGTCTATCTTTATCGATATCCCCGTCCTAACACCAACTTTACAAAACACATTTCTGCAACCCCCAAGTGAATTTCCCCACTTAGGAAATCTTGCTTGACTGATGTCATGGAAGATTTCTGATAGTCTATCTTTATCGATATCCCCGTCCTACCACAGACTTTACAAAACACATATCTACAACCCCCAAGTAAATTTCCCCACTTAGGAAATCTTTCTAAACTGATGTCATGGAAGATTTCTGATAGTCTATCTTTATAGATATCCCCGTCCTACCACAGACTTTACAAAACACATATCTACAACCCCCAAGTGAATTTCCCCACTTAGGAAATCTTGCTTGACTGATGTCATGGAAGATTTCTGATAATCTATCTTTATAGATATCCATGTCCTACCACAAACTTTACAAAACACATACCATCAACACCCAAATATATGTTCCAACTTAGGCAATCTAGCTTGACCCAAACCTTCTAATACTTTTATTGATAGCTCTGTCCTAAACACTAATCTTAAAAAAACCTTTATAGATATCCCTGTCCAAAACACAACCCAAAACATATATCTACAACACCCAAATATACCTTCCCACTTAGACAATCTTGCTTGACTCAAACTCTTAGAATACTTCTATAGTTAGTCCTGTCCAAAACATTTAAAAACACTACACCTTCAGTTTAAAGTATTACTTTTTTCACTACCCTATCCAACTTATTGTAGTAATTGCTAATAATAATAAATACACATCCTAAAACTTATCACAATTCCTTTAAACTAATTCTAGTGATTTACAAAACTCTTTATAATATTGACTAGTAGCCCTAAACTAGTAACAAATAATTACTTTTTCTTCTGCCCCACTTTTCCCAAATTCACACTAGGGTCAGTTGACCTTGACCTTTGCTATATCTCCCAAGAACATTATTTTCAAAACCTTCATACACAAACAACAAACACCAATATTTTTTTTCCTTTATTTTATTTTTATAATTTAAGACTCTAAAGATAGCAATGTCTACTTGTAAACATTTGTCATGCAATTACGCATTGCATTTTCCAAGTTGTAAAAACGAACAAGCTCCAGGGCGGCTTTCAGGTCTGCCTGCTCCTCAATTAGGCGCTGACAAGACTCCTGTATAGCTCTGATGACTTTCGTAGATCTCCCAAGGCTCTGAACTAGCCCTTCAGTATCAGCATCCACAAGTTTCTACACAAGACATCGAAAGTAAATTATTATTATTTGAGTAGAATGAGAGTAGTACGCACTAATATTCTATATAGAAGGAGTGATTGTAATATATAAGATAAGTAGTATCTTACCTGCATTTCATCTTCATTCAATAATACAACACAAGTGATGTCTCCTTTGATTTTCTCAATGATTGAAGACAAATCACAGTCTGTACTACCACATTCTAATACAATTCCACTGTCGACATTGCCTGGGCCAGCAATGCGAGCGGTAAAGGGATGTTTCCCCCTAGGATCCATGGTACTAAATGATTTGCACGTTATAAAACATAAAAGGGGAGACAATTTTAGAAAGAGGAGAAGAAGTTAGTGATGAGGTAGAGATTGAACAAGGCAGAAAGAGGGAACTCTGTGAAGTGGAATATGTGTTAGGGTTTGCTGAACATAAAGTGTTTTTAGAGAGAGAGACAGAGTTTGAGAGAAGTATGAAGTAAGAGTTAGGCATACAGAGATTGAACAAGGCAGAAAGATGGAATGTGTACGTTTTAGGGTTGGTTAACACAAAGTTTTGTTAGCGAAAAGAGACGAAGAGAGAAATAAGTGTAGACAGAGTAAGGAAAGTAAGTACTGACAATGAGACAAGTAAAAGATGGCACGCAGGAAAGAGAGAGACAGAGTTTGAGAGAAGAATGAAGTAAGAGATACAGAGATTGAGCAAGGCAGAAAGAAGGAATGCGTGATCGTTAGGATTGTGTTAACTTAAAGTTTTGTTAGAAGAAGAGATGGGGCGAGAAAGAGTTGGAGACAGAGAGATGGATACTGTTAGACCGAAGTCCATGAAGAGTGTCCTAAAATGTTTGTCGAGAGTGGGAAAGCTTTTAAGAAAAAGTGTTTTTAAGCGAGAGCTAGTGTGAAAGATTTTGGGAAGGTTAACTTAAATAGTTTGTCGAGAGTGTAAAAGATATTGGGGAGGTGAACTTCAACTTAAAAAGTTTGTCGAGAGTGTCAAAGATTTTGGGAAGGTGAAGTTAAAAAAGTTTGTCGGGAGAGATTGCGAGTTTGGGAAGGTGAACTAAGAAAAAGTTTGTTAAGCGAGAGCTAGGGTGAAAGATTTTGGGAAGGCGAACTTAAAAAGTTTGTCGAGAGTGTCAAAGATTTGGGAAGGTGAACTTCAACTTAAAAAGTTTGTCGAGAGTGTAAAAGATTTTGGGGAGGTGAACTTAAAAAAGTTTGTCGAGAGTGTAAAAGATTTTGGGAAGGTGAACTTAAAAAAGTTTGTCAGGAGAGAGAGAGTTTGAAAAGTTGTACTTAAAAAAGTTTGTCAGGAGAGAGAGATTTTGGGAAGGTGAACTTAAAAAAGTTTGTCAGGAGAGAGAGAGTTTGAAAAGTTGTACTTAAAAAAGTTTGTCAGGAGAGAGAGATTTTGGGAAGGTGAACTTAAAAAAGTTTGTCAGGAGAGAGAGATTTTGGGAAGGTGAACTTAAAAAAGTTTGTCAGGAGAGAGAGATTGAAAAGTTGTACTTAAAAAAAGTTTGTCAAGAGAGAGAGAGAGAGAGAGAGATTTTGGGAAGATGAACTTAAAAAAGTTTGTCTGGAGAGAGAGAGATTTTGGGAAGACGTACATAAAAAAGTTTGTCTGGGGAGAGATTTTGAGAAGGTGTCCTACAAAGTTTTTTTGCGAGAGAGAAAAATTTTAAAAAAAGTTGTCTACAAAGTTTTTTGAGAGAGGGAGAGTTTGAGAAATTGTACTTAAAATTTTTTTCGAAAAAGAGATAAGAAGTTAGTAAATAAAAAAAAGGCAGAGATTGAAGAAGACAATAAAAAAGTGGGAACGTTGTTGACGGTTAGGTTTGGCGTGACCCTGGGAATGTTAGCTTTTAGATTTTCTCACTGTCAGGTAAGTGCAATAACATCTGGACAGGAAGTCGTTAACTTGGTCAGCGCCCAGCGACCAGATAATTGATTCAACACCTGGACAGGAAACCATTACCCTGGTTGTGGGAATGTTAGCTTTTAGATTTTCTCACGGTCAGGTAAGTGCAATAACATCTGGACAGGAAGCCATTATCTGGCACAGCGGGCGACGGCCCGATAATGGATTCAACACCTGGACAGGAAGTCGTTACCTTGGTCAGCGCCTAGCGGGCAGCTGTTTAACACCTGCTCGTTAAATGTTTGCTTGTCAGATGGTGGTCTTTTTCCACTATTCAGCAAATTTTTATAAAATTATGTAGTCTTCCTTATTCAGTTGTTTAAAAGTGTTGTGGTTTTTCGTTAAGTAAAACGGTTATTTTTGTAATTCTTATTAGTTCTCGTGAAAATAATATGTCTATAGGACATGAAAATATGCGTAGCATTGCGGTGGATTACATAAAATATCGTTTACAATGCAATGGGTATACTTGGAGAAACGATGGTCGGCATGAAAGTATTATCAACACTCCGAATTCTGTTCAAAATGCTATGAGAATACTAGGAGATGAATTTGAAGAACGATTTAAGAATAGATTTGATAACCTAATAGATGGTCTAGTCATAACTGATGACAATGCGTATGACACTTTCACATCGATCGTTATAGAAATATTTTGTGAGGATATAAATTGGGGACGAATTGTGGCGTTGTTTGACTTTTCGGGTCAATTTGCAGCTCGGTGTTTTCAACTAAAGAAATACCACCTAGTAGATAATCTTCTAGAATGGTTAACAACATATATTGATATACATCTGTCGAGTTGGCTAAATAGTCATAATAACTGGGTAAGTAATAGGTTTACAAAAGTAACAAAGACACTCTTTAAACAAAAATCATCCTATAGACAGTTAAATATAAAAGCGTATATTAAACTAGCTTCCATCTTCTTCAACACAGGAAGGGTTTTTGGAATTCAAGTCTGGTAGAGGTGAGAATAAAAATGGCAGCTCTTGGCCCTCACTTAAGACAATCCTAGGCTGTGCTGCTGCAGGCATTGGGATCTTGACACTTTGTGCACTTTTCGCTCTACAAATCCTGAACACTGAGAATCGAATATTATAAAAATAAATAAACTACCAGTCATGTTGTTGTTGTTTTATTCTCTGTTTGATGTACTTGAACGCAAATAAAAATAATAAAAAAATTAAAACTTTCTTTGTTTACTGTTTAAAAAATTATTTACATGGTTACTGCCCTTGTATGCCACGTAAATCGGACGCCATCTTACTTCCGGTTCATCAGCATGTGGAACAGTGGAGTCAACAACTTCAATACACCCCTTCCATCATCTTGTCTACAACCGTAAAGTTAATTAAAAATACAAAAATTACAAATTTAATTACACGGTTACTGCCCTTGTATGCCACGTACATCGGACGCCATCTTGTTTTCCGGTATCTTTAATTAAACCACGATGATAAAATCACGTGTAACACTACACACAAATAATCACATGGAACACTCGGATCGGCCATCTTGGATCCGCCCCCTTCTGACCCGCCATAGTGGACACCACTTGAAAGACTTAAGTTACTTAAATTTTAAAATGTTTAATCCTATTAAGTAAAAATTACACGCCAAAAATTAAAAGATACAACCATTTAACAAACTGACTTTTAATAGATAAAGAGACACTTATTGTACATTTATACATTCAAAATATATAAACTATTTTAGTATAGTATTTTAGTAACTTTAAAGAACTCTCTTATTTGCATACACATACATACACATTCAAAATACGCATACACTAAAATAATGTACTTTGGGAACTCTCACAACATCTGGACTTTATATTTTGCCCTGGAGCTCTAAAAATGTTTAGTGTTTAGGCTTTTAAAACAATGATTATCAATTCAAATTTGAAATATGTATGTTTAAAAGGGAAAAATTTTAAACTAGTTGAGTAAAAGGTATTATCAATTAAAATTGTAAAGAATAATTAAAAGATAAAAATGTTAACTATGTAAGTAAAAAGTTCGTAAATAAAAAGGGTGTCTTATTAAAGAATTTAAACAAAAGTTATATAATGTAAACCTTAATTAAAGAAATATACGCCTCTTAATAAGTAAAAACTCGCCTTACAAGATATGTATGACTTTAAAAAAAATAAAAAAATTCGTTAATTAATTTCGTATAAAATATAGAAATTACTGGTTTTAGTAAGTAAAAATTGTATTTACTTATCGTTTAAATTGTAAAATATATAAGTTTTAAAAAAGAAAAAGAATGATGTTATAGTAAGTCAAACATTGCATTTAACGATTAAACAATTTAAATTATTTAAATTGAAAAGAAAAATATTTAAAAAAGGAATACTCGAAATACAAAGAAAAAATACCCCCAAAACTAATGCAAATGATAAAAACAAAACAAAAATATCATGGGAAACGTAAGTTGTAAAGAAAAAAAAACTTTTAGTGCTACTTGAATTATCTCCCATAGCAGGCTTTGAAAGGGCAGTTTTATCTCTTTTTCACACCAGGTCATTAAAATAGCTAGAACAGCACCACCAATAAGTTTACACAACAGATGAAAAAGTCATTAAAAGACGCGCTGAGCGATAAAAACAAACAGCTGCTCAGGTAAAATTTCGACAGCGATATGAATAAGCAACTCAGGGGTTCTAAACATGTTTAAGGGTATATGTTTAGACTTTCAAAACATTGATTATCAATTCAAATTAAAAATAATTATGTTTAAAAGAAAATTATTAATTAGTAATTATGACTAAAAACTATAGTTAGATAATTAATTAAGAATAAAAAAAAATAAAAAAAAAAAAAAAAAAAACAAAATACTGCCTCCAAGTAAGTAAAAGTATATAAAATGTGGTCTGTTTAGTGATAATTACGGTCTTTAGTAATTAAAAACGTTCCTTTACACGCTAATTATGGTAAAAAAAATATATAATTAGTTAATTAATAAAGTATAAAATTAAGAAAATTACTGTGTCCAAGTAATTAATAAGGTACGTTATTAGAGAATTATTGATTAAAATGTGATAATTACACCCCTTTGTAATTAAAAAACACCCCTTTACATGCTAATTATGGCTATTCAAATAATAATTAGTTAATTAATTAAGTATACAATTAAGAAAATTACTCTATCCCAATAAGTAAATGTGCCTCTTACAAGACAATTATTGATTAAAATGTAATAATTAGGGCCCTTAGTTATTAAAAACGCCCTTTTACAAGCTAATTATGTTTATAAAAATTAAAATTAGTTAATTAGTTAAGTATACAATTACTGTCTCCAAGTAAGTAAAAATGACCCTTATTAGAAAATTATTGAATCAAATGTAATAATTAGGGCCCTTAGTAATTAATAAACGCCTCTTTACAAGCTAATTTTGGTTAATAAACGCCTCTTTACAAGCTAATTATGGTTAAAAAAAATATAATTAGTTAATTAGTTAAGAATAAATTAAGAAAATTACTGTGTCCAAGTAAGTAAATGTGCCCCTTATTAGAGAATTATTGAATCAAATGTAATAATTAGGGCCCTTAGTAATTAATAAACGCCTCTTTACAAGCTAATTATAGTTAAAAAAAAATATAATTAGTTAATTAGTTAAGAATAAATTAAGAAAATTACTGTACCCCAGTAAGTAAATGTGCCCCTTATTAGAGAATTATTGAATCAAATGTAATAATTAGGGCCCTTAGTAATTAATAAACGCCTCTTTACAAGCTAATTATGGTTAATAAACGCCTCTTTACAAGCTAATTATGGTTAAAAAAAAATAAAATTCGTTAATTAGTTAAGTATAAATTAAGACAATTACTGCATCCAAGTAATAAAAAATGACCCTTACAAGACAATTATCGATTAAAAGATGCTAATTAGGGCAAAAAACACAATAAACTTATTGAAAAAAGCCTTTTACTATTGAAAATGATTAAGAACACTATAAAAATAACCAATTAATTAATATTATCAAATAATTATAAAATTTTAGAACCGCTGAACCTTATAAAGACCATTATAAAACAATGGGAGAAATAATATGACATGTGTCAATCATTGTAAGGCAATGGGAAAATCAATCATTGTAAGACAATGGGAAAAATAATTTTAGAACCGCTGACAAAATGTATTACCCTTAATAAAAAAACCCTCGTATAACAACACGACAAGACGCCATCTTGGATGACGTCACTTCCGGTACAACGACTTCCGGTTGGGGTCACTTCCGGGTCAAAGGTCACTTCCGGGTCAAAGGTCACTTCCGGGTCAAAGGTCAACTGAGGCGTACGCCTTGTGGAGCGGCTCCACCGTACGCCTCAAATCCGCCTCGAAAACTACACACTACACTACTATCGCATCAAGCAATCAAATTTCAACCACATCAAGTTATCGCATCAAGCAATCAAATTTCAACCACATCAAGTTATCGCATCAAGCAATCAAATTTCAACCACATCAAGTTATCGCATCAAGCAATCAAATTTCAACCACATCAAGTTATCGCATCAAGCAATCAAATTTCAATCACATCAAGTTATCGCATCAAGCAATCAAATTTCAACCACATCAAGTTATCGCATCAAGCTGAAACTTGGCTCATAGAGGGAAACCCCAATTTAACACATTATTTCACATCTTCAGCTACTCCAACGCCCTAAATCAGCTCTTTAAATATTTTCTTTCTTTACACTTCACTGTGCGCATTGGTAAATCCCTGCTGATTGTGGCTGATCAATGTTTTATAGAAGATGTTTAGTAACTGGCTTTAATATACAAAAAAAACAACACTTGATTTGTGTGAAAATATTGATAATTCATAATGTCCAGTTCATTATTGTTATTGTCAGTTTTATATTAATAAGATGTTCAATCCCCTTTCTATCTTTTTGAAGTTATCACCCTTCACTGTTTTCTTATGTTAAAGGCAGTATGAACATTTTTTGTCTAAAAAAGAAGAAAAAAAAAATACTTTCACTAGAAGTTTGCACAATTTTCAATAATTCTCTAAACTTAGAAATGACTACAGGTATTTTTTTTTATAGAAACGCACTAAAATGTTAAAATTAACTTTTTTTCTTACCGAGTTTTGAACATATTATTTATTAGAACTTTAGAAACCCCTCTTGATTTTACTAAATAGCTTTTTTTTTTTTTACTTTTCAAGACTGCAGATGTCAACAAGTCAACAGGAGAATCTGCTTTTCTGGATTTCAAGTTATTTGTAATTTGGTGTAGCTGTAAATTTCATTATAGAAAAGATGATAACCCAACCATGATTAAACTGCCATTCAATAGACTTTTTGTTTTATTATAACTATTTAAAGCCTTTCTATCTATGTGGTCAATAATCTAGCTATGTAGATTTATTATATATTTATCTTTTTATTAATGTATATATCTTCTATATATTTATTATTATTCAATAGGCAACTCGGTTCAATATCTCAAGCCATATGGATAACGATAAACATTGTAATTTAATAATTAACATCATTGTTTAAATTATCAAGTGGAATCTTTGAAGGCCTGTTTATAATAAATGGAAATACGACATTATAAAACGCTTGGTAACAACAGAATACAAATTTGCTATTTCTCATAAATAGGTTAAATAGAATGTTGAACTAGATCCTAACTTCTTTAAAGTGCAAACACTAGTCGAGATTACAACAGTAAGATATAGTCTCAAGGTAGAGACATAACAAACTGTTGTCATGTTCCGACCACTTTTGCACGCTCACAATCCACTCCTGCATGTTGTGCGATCAAAATCTTCTCCTGCAAGTTCGGGCGATCAAAATCTTCTCCCGCAAGTTCGAGCGATCAAAATCTTCTCCTGCAAGTTCGGGCGATCAAAATCTTCTCCTGCAAGTTCGGGCGATCAAAATCTTCTCCTGCAAGTTCGGGCGATCAAAATCTTCTCCTGCAAGTTCGGGCGATCAAAATCTTCTCCTGCAAGTCGTGCGATCAAAATCTTCTCCTGCAAGTTCGGGCGATCAAAATCTTCTCCTGCAAGTTCGGGCGATCAAAATCTTCTCCTGCAAGTTCGGGCGATCAAAATCTTCTCCTGCAAGTTCGGGCGATCAAAATTTTCTCCTGCCAGTTTGGGCGATCAAAATCTTCTCCTGCAAGTTCGGGCGATCGAAATCTTCTCCTGCAAGTTCGGGCGATCAAAATCTTCTCCTGCAAGTCGTGCAATCAAAATCTTCTCCTGCAAGTTCGGGCGATCAAAATCTTCTCCTGCAAATTCGGGTGATCAAAATCTTCTCCTGCAAGTTCGGGCGATCAAAATCTTCTCCTGCAATTTCGGGCGATCAAAATTTTGTCTTGCAAGTTCGGGCGATCAAAATCTTCTCCTGCAAGTCCGATCGATCAAAATCTTCTCCTGCAAGTCCGGGCGATCAAAATCTACTCCTGCAAGTTCGGGCGATCAAAATCTTCTCCTGCAAGTTCCGGCGATCAAAATTTTCTCTTGCAAGTTCGGGCGATCAAAATCTTCTCCTGCAAGTCCGGGCGATCAAAATCTTCTCCTGCAAGTTCGGGCGATCAAAATCTTCTCCTGCAAGTCCGGGCGATCAAAATCTTCTCCTGCAAGTCCGGGCGATCAAAATCTTCTCCTGCAAGTCCGGGCGATCAAAATCTTCTCCTGCAAGTCCGGGCGATCAAAATCTTCTCCTGCAAGTCCAAGCGATCAAAATCTTCTCCTGCAAGTTCGGGCGATCAAAATCTTCTCCTGCAAGTCCGGGCGATCAAAATCTTCTCCTGCAAGTCCGGGCGATCAAAATCTTCTCCTGCAAGTCCGGGCCATTAAATTATTCTCCTGCAAGTCCGGGCGATCAAAATCTTCTCCTGCAAGTCCGGGCGATCAAAATCTTCTCCTGCAAGTCCGGGCGATCAAAATCTTCTCCTGCAAGTCCGGGCGATTAAAATCCAATCCACCAAGTTCCTCCAATTCAAATCCACCCCATCAGGGTTGGTCAATTAAAATACACTTAGTCATATCTGTAGCAGGTATGAAAGCTACAAGCAAATAAACTTGGCCTGATTACAATCACCTACAATTATTAGTATTGGCATAGGTGTTCTATGTTAGTCAGCATGGTAATATTTGACTAATTAATGAATAGCCAATGCAATTGTTTCAACTTGTACACAGAATAACTCAGAATAAGTTTATTTTTAGACACCTCCTTAGGATTACGTGAACTTTAAAAAAAAACAATGAATCATCAATGCATGCCTTTGTTAGAACGGTTTTCTTCTTCTTCGTAATACTGTGGAGACCCCGTAGAACCGAGGAAAAAGTCCACAATTTAAATACACATAAAATAACATAGCAAACATAACATAGCAAACAACAGTTATATACAGATAAAAGAGTGTCACTTTAGGTTTTTGGACCAGCCCCTTAGTGACGATTTGAAGGCCGGAACTGTAGGGGCAGTGATGGAGGCCTGGTCCAGGGTGTTCCACAGCCTAATAGTTGACGGAAAAAAAGAACGTTTGTAGACGTCGGTGCGTGCTGATGGCCTCGGGTAGAGCGGGACACTTTATGCATTCTACTTGTTTGGGTCGAAAGGTCCACGCGGTCGTTGATGATTTTATAAATCATGGACACTTTGTCAATAATTGCTCTTCGTTGTTGTAGTGTATCTAGGTGGAGTTTTGCTACTAAGGCAGAGGCGCTTGATTTGGTGCTGTAGTCTTCTAGTATTCGACGTGCTGCGCGTCGCTGGGTCATCTCCAGTTTGTCAATCAGGTTTTGCTGGTGGGGGTCCCAAACTGGCGAGGCGTATTCTAGGATGGGGCGAGCTAAGCTTTTATAACAGTGGGTCTGAATTTTCGTGGAACACCCCTTTAGGTTTATATGGATGAAGGCTGCAGACTCTGTTAGACTTGGCAACAATGGATTGAACATGTATGCCCCAGTGGAGATTTTCTGTGATGTTCAAACCCAAGTATTATTTGGCTTCTGACACCCTTGCAAGAGATTGGCCATTTAAAATATAGCTAGTGGGTATCCTAGTTCTTTTTCTGGAAACAGAGAGGAGGAGGCATTTATCGACGTTGAACTCAGTTTGCCATTTCGATGCCCAGGCCTCTAGCTTTAGGAGGTCTTCCTGTAAGTGGACAGCATCATCAGGGCTATCGATTGGAGCGTACAGGATGGTGTCATCTGCAAAGAGTCGTACCCTGGAGTGAAGTCCACTCTCCAAGTCGTTGATGAATATCAAGAACAGCAAACGTTAAATTGTACAGTCAGTTGGCGTCTATTTCCTATATTTAGAGTGAAAGATCTGTTTCCTATATTTAGAGTGAAATATCTGTTTCCTATATTTAGAGTGAAAGATCTGTTTCCTATATTAAGAGTGAAAGATCTGTTTCCTATATTTAGAGTGAAAGATCTGTTTCTTATATTTAGAGTGAAAGATATGTTTCCTATATTTAGAGTGAAAGATATGTTTTCTAAATTTAGAGTGAAAGATCTGTTTCCTATATTTAGAGTGAAAGATCTGTTTCCTATATTCAGAGTGAAAGATCTGTTTCCTATATTTAGAGTGAAAGATCTTTTTCCTATATTTAGAGTGAAAGATATGTTTCCTATATTTAGAGTGAAAGATATGTTTTCTAAATTTAGAGTGAAAGATCTGTTTCCTATATTTAGAGTGAAAGATATGTTTCCTATATTTAGAGTGAAAGATCTGTTTCCTATATTTAGAGTGAAAGATATTTTTCCTATATTTAGAGTGAAAGATCTGTTTCCTATATTTAGAGTGAAAGATATGTTTCCTATATTTAGAGTGAAAGATATGTTTCCTATATTAAGAGTGAAAGATCTGTTTCCTATATTTAGAGTGAAAGATCTGTTTCTTATATTAAGAGTGAAAGATATGTTTCCTATATTTAGAGTGAAAGATATGTTTCCTATATTTAGAGTGAAAGATATGTTTTCTAAATTTAGAGTGACAGATCTGTTTCCTATATTTAGAGTGAAAGATCTGTTTCCTATATTAAGAGTGAAAGATCTGTTTCCTATATTTAGAGTGAAAGATATTTTTTTCTATATTTAGAGTGAAAGATCTGTTTCCTATATTTAGAGTGAAAGATATGTTTCCAATATTTAGAGTGAAAGATATGTTTCCTTTATTTAGAGTGAAAGATATGTTTCCTATATTTAGAGTGAAAGATATGTTTCCTATATTTAGAGTGAAAGATCTGTTTCCTATATTTAGAGTGAAAGATCTGTTTCCTATATTTAGAGTGAAAGATATGTTTCCTATATTTAGATTGAAAGATATGTTTTCTAAATTTAGAGTAAAAGATCTGTTTCCTATATTTAGAGTGAAAGATCTGTTTCCTATATTCAGAGTGAAAAATATGTTTCCTATATTTAGAGTGAAAGATATGTTTCCTATATTTAGAGTGAAAGATCTGTTTCCTATATTCAGAGTGAAAGATATGTTTCCTATATTTAGAGTGAAAGATATGTTTTCTAAATTTAGAGTGAAAGATCTGTTTCCTATATTTAGAGGGAAAGATCTGTTTCCTATATTTAGAGTGAAAGATATGTTTCCTATATTTAGAGTGAAAGATCTGTTTCGTATATTTAGAGTGAAAGATATGTTTCCTATATTTAGAGTGAAAGATCTGTTTCCTATATTTAGAGTGAAAGATCTGTTTCCTATATTTAGAGTGAAAGATATGTTTCCTATATTTAGAGTGAAAGATATGTTTCATATATTTAGAGTGAAAGATCTGTTTCCTATTTTTAGAGTGAAAGATCTGTTTCCTATATTTAGAGTGAAAGATCTGTTTCCTATATTTAGAGTGAAAGATCTGTTTCCTATATTTAGAGTGAAAGATATGTTTTCTATATTTAGAGTGAAAGATCTAATCCTATATTTAGAGTGAAAGATATGTTTCCTATATAAAGAGTGAAAGATCTGTTTCCTATATTTAGAGTGAAAGATCTGTTTCCTATATTTAGAGTGAAAGTTATGTTTCCTATATTTAGAGTGAAAGATATGTTTTCTAAATTTAGAGTGAAAGATCTGTTTTCTATATTTAGAGTGAAAGATATGTTTCCTATATTTAGAGTGAAAGATCTGTTTCCTATATTTAGAGTGAAAGATATGTTTCCTATATTTAGAGTGAAAGATATGTTTCCTATATTTAGAGTGAAAGATATGTTTCCTATATTTAGAGTGAAAGATATGTTTCCTATATTAAGAGTGAAAGATCTGTTTCCTATATTTAGAGTGAAAGATCTGTTTCTTATATTTAGAGTGAAAGATATGTTTCCTATATTTAGAGTGAAAGATATGTTTCCTATATTTAGAGTGAAAGATATGTTTCCTATATTTAGAGTGAAAGATATGTTTCATAGATTTAGAGTGAAAGATATGTTTCCTATATTTAGAGTGAAAGATATGTTTCCTATATTAAGAGTGAAAGATCTGTTTCCTATAATTAGAGTGAAAGATCTGTTTCTTATATTTAGAGTGAAAGATATGTTTCCTATATTTAGAGTGAAAGATATGTTTCCTATATTTAGAGTGAAAGATATGTTTTCTAAATTTAGAGTGAAAGATCTGTTTCCTATATTTAGAGTGAAAGATCTGTTTCCTATATTAAGAGTGAAAGATCTGTTTCCTATATTTAGAGTGAAAGATATTTTTTTCTATTTTTAGAGTGAAAGATCTGTTTCCTATATTTAGAGTGAAAGATATGTTTCCTATATTTAGAGTGAAAGATATGTTTCCTATATTTAGAGTGAAAGATATGTTTCCTATATTTAGAGTGAAAGATATGTTTCCTATATTTAGAGTGAAAGATCTGTTTCCTATATTTAGAGTGAAAGATCTGTTTCCTATATTTAGAGTGAAAGATATGTTTCCTATATTTAGATTGAAAGATATGTTTTCTAAATTTAGAGTGAAAGATCTGTTTCCTATATTTAGAGTGAAAGATCTGTTTCCTATATTCAGAGTGAAAAATATGTTTCCTATATTTAGAGTGAAAGATATGTTTCCTATATTTAGAGTGAAAGATCTGTTTCCTATATTCAGAGTGAAAGATATTATTCCTATATTTAGAGTGAAAGATATGTTTTCTAAATTTAGAGTGAAAGATCTGTTTCCTATATTTAGAGTGAAAGATCTGTTTCCTATATTTAGAGTGAAAGATATGTTTCCTATATTTAGAGTGAAAGATCTGTTTCGTATATTTAGAGTGAAAGATATGTTTCCTATATTTAGAGTGAAAGATCTGTTTCCTATATTTAGAGTGAAAGATATGTTTCCTATATTTAGAGTGAAAGATCTGTTTTCTATATTTAGAGTGAAAGATATGTTTCCTATATTTAGAGTGAAAGATATGTTTCATATATTTAGAGTGAAAGATCTGTTTCTTATATTTAGAGTGAAAGATCTGTTTCCTATATTTAGAGTGAAAGATCTGTTTCCTATATTTAGAGTGAAAGATATGTTTCCTATATTTAGAGTGAAAGATATGTTTTCTATATTTAGAGTGAAAGATCTGTTTCCTATATTTAGAGTGAAAGAATGTTTCCTATATAAAGAGTGAAAGATCTGTTTCCTATATTTAGAGTGAAAGATCTGTTTCCTATATTTAGAGTGAAAGATATGTTTCCTATATTTAGAGTGAAAGAAATGTTTTCTAAATTTAGAGTGAAAGATCTGTTTTCTATATTTAGAGTGAAAGATATGTTTCCTATATTTAGAGTGAAAGATCTGTTTCCTATATTAAGAGTGAAAGATATGTTTCCTATATTTAGAGTGAAAGATCTGTTTCCTATATTTAGAGTGAAAGATATGTTTCCTATATTTAGAGTGAAAGATATGTTTCCTATATTAAGAGTGAAAGATCTGTTTCCTATAAAAAGAGTGAAAGATCTGTTTCTTATATTTAGAGTGAAAGATATGTTTACTATATTTAGAGTGAAAGATATGTTTTCTAAATTTAGAGTGAAAGATCTGTTTCCTATATTTAGAGTGAAAGATCTGTTTCCTATATTCAGAGTGAAAGATCTGTTTCCTATATTTAGAGTGAAAGATCTTTTTCCTATATTTAGAGTGAAAGATATGTTTCCTATATTTAGAGTGAAAGATATGTTTTCTAAATTTAGAGTGAAAGATCTGTTTCCTATATTTAGAGTGAAAGATATATTTCCTATATTTAGAGTGAAAGATCTGTTTCCTATATTTAGAGTGAAAGATCTGTTTCCTATATTTAGAGTGAAAGATTTGTTTCCTATATTTAGAGTGAAAGATATGTTTCCTATATTTAGAGTGAAAGATATGTTTCCTATATTTAGAGTGAAAGATATGTTTTCTAAATTTAGAGTGAAAGATCTGTTTCCTATATTTAGAGTGAAAGATCTGTTTCCTATATTAAGAGTGAAAGATCTGTTTCCTATATTTAGAGTGAAAGATCTTTTTTCTATATTTAGAGTGAAAGATCTGTTTCCTATATTTAGAGTGAAAGATATGTTTCCTATATTTAGAGTGAAAGATATGTTTCCTATATTTAGAGTGAAAGATATGTTTCCTATATTTAGAGTGAAAGATATGTTTCCTATATTTAGATTTAAAGATCTGTTTCCTATATTTAGAGTGAAAGATCTGTTTCCTATATTTAGAGTGAAAGATATGTTTTCTATATTTAGAGTGAAAGATATGTTTTCTAAATTTAGAGTGAAAGATCTGTTTCCTATATTTAGAGTGAAAGATCTGTTTCCTATATTCAGAGTGAAAAATATGTTTCCTATATTTAGAGTGAAAGATATGTTTCCTATATTTAGAGTGAAAGATCTGTTTCCTATATTCAGAGTGAAAGATATGTTTCCTATATTTAGAGTGAAAGATATGTTTTCTAAATTTTGAGTGAAAGATCTGTTTCCTATATTTAGAGTGAAAGATCTGTTTCCTATATTTAGAGTGAAAAATCTGTTTCTTATATTTAGAGTGAAAGATATGTTTTCTAAATTTAGAGTGAAAGATCTGTTTCCTATATTTAGAGTGAAAGTTATGTTTTCTAAATTTAGAGTGAAAGATATGTTTCCTATATTTAGAGTGAAAGATCTGTTTCCTATATTCAGAGTGAAAAATATGTTTCCTATATTTAGAGTGAAAGATATGTTTCCTATATTTAGAGTGAAAGATCTGTTACCTATATTCATAGTGAAAGATATGTTTCCTATATTTAGAGTGAAAGATATGTTTTCTAAATTTAGAGTGAAAGATCTGTTTCCTATATTTAGAGTGAAAGATCTGTTTCCTATATTTAGAGTGAAAGATCTGTTTCTTATATTTAGAGTGAAAGATATGTTTTCTAAATTTAGAGTGAAAGATCTGTTTTCTATATTTAGAGTGAAAGATATGTTTTCTAAATTTAGAGTGAAAGATCTGTTTCCTATATTTAGAGTGAAAGATCTGTTTCCTATATTCAGAGTGAAAAATATGTTTCCTATATTTAGAGTGAAAGATCTGTTTCCTATATTCATAGTGAAAGATATGTTTCCTATATTTAGAGTGAAAGATATGTTTTCTAAATTTAGAGTGAAAGATCTGTTTCCTATATTTAGAGTGAAAGATCTGTTTCCTATATTTAGAGTGAAAGATCTGTTTCTTATATTTAGAGTGAAAGATATGTTTTCTAAATTTAGAGTGAAAGATCTGTTTCCTATATTTAGAGTGAAAGATATGTTTTCTAAATTTAGAGTGAAAGATATGTTTCCTATATTTAGAGTGAAAGATATGTTTCCTATATTTAGAGTGAAAGATCTGTTTCTTATATTTAGAGTGAAAGATATGTTTTCTAAATTTATAGTGAAAGATCTGTTTCCTATATTTAGAGTGAAAGATATGTTTCCTATATTTAGAGTGAAAGATCTGTTTCCTATATTTAGAGTGAAAGATCTGTTTTCTATATACAGAGTAAAAAACTTAAAACTGAAATATTAAAATGTTTCTAGACAGAAAAGAAACAGAAAAAGACAAACATATTAACTTTAACTTCTCTTAATTAGAGTTCTAATCGTATAATATATTATTATCCTTCTATACAGTATTCTTCTACAATTTCTACATGAAAAGTAATGAAACTACGAAATTTAAAAAGGAAATATTTACTTTTTATTTAATAGTTTTATTTACATCTGTTCGTCGGCATTAATATACTTTTAAATTCTCTGACAATAACTGGCAATTGTAATAAGTATTTTTTTATAGTTTTCTATTCATAAAATCATAGCGAAGTACTAAACCCTACGTTTGTGATCGTCAATTCCGAAACAGGAGTTTCATCATCATCATCAATCCCTTGACCTTGTGGTCGTAGGGGGGAACGAATGGATACCTCAGCAGTCAACTTTCTCCACTTTTGTCAATCTTGAGACGTTGACAATAGTTGAGTCAACTGCAGCCCTGTCCAATACTTCACATTGTCGAACCAGCATCCCCACCGACGGCCTCTCCGACGTCCACCTTCTACCGTGCCATGGAGGATTGTTTTTGGCAGGTTATTGTGCCAATGGAATGGCCGAACCATGTCAGATTGCGTCGTTTGATTGTTGTCATAAATGTTCTCTAAATGTTCTACACGTGTGTGAACCTTTTTAAAATGTCATTAAATATAATATTCGTAAATAAACCTACTATAGGCCTACATACAATTCAAAATTCCAAACTATGGTCCTTTCTGTGGGCTTGGTAGACATGGTAACGTCCATCTCTTCTTCAAGACAGTGGTGGCTTTTTTATTTCTTATTGTTTGCACCATGGGTTGAACTCAGGATGTCGATGTTGGGAGATGAGCCACAGTCGTAACTGCTATCCAGCCGCCCAACGTATATATTGAAATTTTTTTTTTTGTTTTTTTTTTTTTTTTGTTTTTTTTTTTATTTTTTTTTTATTTTTTTTTTTTTTTTTGTGCTTAAAACTTATAAATTAGCTTACGGTTTTCATTCCAGTTTTCAGTGTTTCGACAGCAAGATAGTTGTAAGCTTTCCAGAATTAAGCGTAAGGAAATTCCATATCTTTAGCTATAATAATGATGATACACCAAAAATGTATTAACATGAACATTAATTTAATAATAAGTTAATATTCTTATCACTATTGAATGAAAAGCCCACATTTACCATCTTATTATAGATAAATGTGTTAGAGGGCATAGATGCAAGATGGCGCTGAGATAAGCGACTTTGGGAAAAGGGTTTATGAATAAACATTAAATTTAGGATTATATGAACACATGTGTACATACAGCGTCCTGAGCATGGACAGATAATAATAATAATAATAATGGTCATTTATTGCGCTTCTATTCATGCTATTATGGGCCACGGTAGCCGAGCGGCAGCGCGTTCGACTGGCGATCCGAAAGGGTCCTGGTGGAGCCGGGATTTTTTCCCCGGGACTTTAGGGTGCCCCTGAGTCTACCCAGCTCTGATGGACACCTGACCTTAGTTGGGGTAAAGTAAAGGCGGCTGTGCATAGTGCTGGCCACACAATCAACTAGTACGCCGTGGTCACAGAAACTGGTGAACGCTGCTTCACCGGACCTATGGATCTTTCGGTCCGACGGGTACTTTACTTATTCATGCTATTAAATTTAGCATGTTCATTGCGCTCTCGGTGTGAATTGTAGTGGAAGATGTATTAGTATGTAAGGCACACAACCACTAGCCAGATGTATTAGTAAGTAAGGCACACAACCACTAGCCAGATGTATTAGTAAGTAAGGCACACAACCACTAGCCAGATGTATTAGTATGTAAGGCACACAACCACTAGTCAGATGTATTAGTATGTAAGGCACACAACCACTAGTCAGATGTATTAGTATGTAAGGCACACAACCACTAGCCAGATGTATTAGTATGTAAGGCACACAACCACTAGCCAGATGTATTAGTATGTAAGGCACACAACCACTAGCCAGATGTATTAGTATGTAAGGCACACAACCACTAGTCAGATGTATTAGTAAGTAAAGCACACAACCACTAGCCAGATGTATTAGTATGTAAGGCACACAACCACTAGTCAGATGTATTAGTATGTAAGGCACACAACCACTAGCCAGATGTATTAGTATGTAAGGCACACAACCACTAGTCAGATGTATTAGTATGTAAGGCACACAACCACTAGCCAGATGTATTAGTATGTAAGGCACACAACCACTAGCCAGATGTATTAGTATGTAAGGCACACAACCACTAGCCAGATGTATTAGTATGTAAGGCACACAACCACTAGCCAGATGTATTAGTATGTAAGGCACACAACCACTAGCCAGATGTATTAGTATGTAAGGCACACAACCACTAGCCAGATGTATTAGTATGTAAGGCACACAACCACTAGTCAGATGTATTAGTATGTAAGGCACACAACCACTAGCCAGATGTATTAGTATGTAAGGCACACAACCACTAGTCAGATGTATTAGTATGTAAGGCACACAACCACTAGCCAGATGTATTAGTATGTAAGGCACACAACCACTAGTCAGATGTATTAGTATGTAAGGCACACAACCACTAGCCAGATGTATTAGTATGTAAGGCACACAACCACTAGTCAGATGTATTAGTATGTAAGGCACACAACCACTAGCCAGATGTATTAGTATGTAAGGCACACAACCACTAGCCAGATGTCTTAGTATGTAAGGCACACAACCACTAGCCAAAGAAAAAATGTCTCTGTTTTAAGAGACTTTTTTAAATCGCAGATTCTCCATAAAGAAGGCGTCACAGATTCCTAGGTACTTCTTTTTGTGTCCAGCCACACTGGGAGTTTTAAGGAGTGACCTTGATGAAGAGCGCAGTTCCCTTTGAGGGCTCATGCTTTAATATAAGCTCTCAAAAATAGGAAGGAGCAGTGCCATTTATACATCCATTCGTCCGTACGAAAGGGACATAATTTTGCGATTTATTTGCTTTATCACCGGGAGTCAGATGCGATGAACCAATGACCATCATCATAACAGATAATTTGCATTTTGAAAGCTTTTAAAAAACAGTATACTATTAAATGAATTTTTATAAAGGTATTTTATTTGAACCATGTAACAAAAATTATATATTTTTTTTATAATATAATTTATAAAAATATATTTCATTGGCACAGTTATAAAATGATGGAGATCCTAGAAGAAGTTGGTAAAAGATTTCTCAGTTCTACCACATTTAAGTTGGTATTTAAACACATATAGACCACGTAAAGCTCTTAGTCATCGCTGATCATATAATCCTAGCTAGATGTCATGATCACAGAAAAGACTATTTTCTGTTTCACAAGCCTTTGGATTTAACGAGTCAGTAAAGTAAATATAACTTTTTCTTTTGCTTTAAAAAGTAATAAAGTTTTAACAAACTTAATCTAAGAATCCTAATGAAAATTGAAGACACTCTGCATCCAACCATTTTTTTTTTAATTTAAATTGTATGTGCTCAGCTGATGACAAACGCTTGAATAACGAAAGAAATGATTCAACGAATCGACACGTATGCATTAAATTGCAATACAGTCATCAATATCTAGAGGATTATTAGCATTTGATAAATTAAATAGTGTTTATAGTTAGCAAAATCATTTACAATTTAAAAGTCATTAAAAGATAACCTTTGCGAAAGTAGAAATTTAACTACTACTGGCATAATGTATTTAAGAAATCAAATTGTGATTCGCTGGTACACGATGTATAGAGCCTCGACGTTTTTTGCATTGGCAGGTCAATATTCTCCAGAACGTTCGCCTGAAATTGACATTACAAAGTGCATAACATAATGGGTTGATCGTGCTGTTGATGTAACATAGCCAGTAACCTGTAGAGGTAAAGAAAAGAAAAAAAAGGAAATTATTATTTCTACAGAATAAAATGTGATTATAATGAGTACAAATTAATACTTACTAGTCCACTATCTATCTTTGTAAAGAAACCGTTAATATAAATAATATAACATAAAGAATCATCGATTAACGTTAAACCAAAACATGTAGACCAAATTATCAACAACAAAAAAAAGAAACACTTAAGGCTATACTTAAAATAAACTTAGTATTATGGGTGGAAACAAAATGGGCTGTATATTTATCTCTACTATCTACCTATTTACATACACACATACATACATACAAACGTACATACATAGATATGTACATACATACATAGATATGTACATACACACACATACACGCACATACACGCTCATACACGCACATTCACGCACACACACACACATACACACACATACATACATAATTACTAACATACATACATATATAAATTCATACTTACATAACCTACATACACACATACATACATACATACATACATGCATACATACATACATACAAACATCATACATACATACATACATGCGTACATAAAGTTACATTTAATGAACTAATTTGATAAGTTCAAATACACCCGCTGAGAATAAGTACTATTTAATTTTAAGATAAACAAATCACGGAAGGGGTGGGAGGGGGGTGTTAAACTTAAGCCCTCTTTGATCTGCATAGCAATAACAGTTGGAACCAAAATTTGCTTGAGATTTCAATTTGTTCTTCTCGATTCTTAAGCTAGAATGTTGTGTTTCTTGTTCGTCTTGTGTAAATAATGTTATATATGGTCATAGCATATAAATACAAGTTAATATTTGAATTATTTGAATTACTTTATTGCTTCATTACCAAAAATTATGATATTATTTGGTAGCCATTAATAATATCAAAATCTAAAAGACGTGTGAAATCATATATTTTAAGGCAAAAATCGCTAACAGAAAAATGTCAAACTTTCAGGGCCTAGGCAGGCGATAAACAGATAATTAAAAACAGATGAACTACTAGATGAAGACACCCTAGACCTCGAGCATCATTGTTGAATCGCATAAAAACATCAGTTGTAGCCGGTGTATGAAGGAATGATAGCACTAAAGGATTTGGGCGGTAAAAATACATACATGTATTGAGTCGCATTGTGCCTTGAGCTATTTTATACTCGAGCCGAAGATGTGTCGTGGGGGTGTAAAATATGGATTTTTGGAATTTGATCATTTCTTATTATTTTGTTTTTCTGAACATTTCTGTGGTGAGTTTTTAAAACATTTTAAAAATTAACACCATGTAATTTTCATTTAGATCTAAATATTTAGTAAAATTAGCTAAATTAAACAAAAACAAAACAATATAAACAAAAATTGAAGGTTTCTTTCGTATGAACAATTCAAAAGCATGTTGGGATGGCATAAAGAAAATCACGGGCTATGTACCCAAGCGTAACACACTGAGTGTGAATGAAGATATTAATACTTTTATCAACCAACTAAATAATTTTTACTGCCGTTTTGACTGTCACGATTTTAGATCTTTTCACCAAGACATAATGTCATCTTTTAACAATTTAAATTTAACTCCAGATGAATGTCAAGAAGGTTTCAGTGTAGATGTTGTGACGTCACTGTTTAAACAAGTAGCCTAAACATATCCAAAGCGCCAGGACCAGACATAATAAGTGGGCGACTAGTAATGCTTTGTGCGGAACAGCTGTCCTTTATTTTTTGCTTCATTTTTAATCAATCTTGGGAAAACCACACTATTCCTATTATCTGGAAAACCTCAGAGATTGTGCGCGTACCAAAGAAAGAAAAAGTCCTTTGCAACAATGACCTACGTCCTGTCGCTTTGACATCTATTATCATGAAATGTTTTAAGAAAATTATTCTCAGACGTATACTAAATAATGTGCACAAAAGCCTTGATCCCTACCAATTTGCCTACAAAAAAGGCAGAAGCGCTGAGGATGCTATAGTATTAATGTTAGATAGACTACCACCATCTGGACACGCCGAAGAATTACGCTCGAATACTTTTCGTTGACTTTTCATCTGCCTTCAATACCATCCAACCACACCTTATGATACAGAAACTATCTGCTTTAAATGTCAGTCAACGCATCCAAGTCTGGATCATGCAATTTCTGATAAATCGCCCTCAATTTGTCGGAGTAGAGGGATGCACCTCACAAATAAGAGAAATAAGCACAGGAGCGGTGCCTCAAGGGTATGTACTCTCTCCCGTTCTATACACAATTTACACCAATGACATTCAAAGTTCAGCAATCGATACAGTATCTGTAATCAAATACGCCGATGATACAGCCATTGTCGGCCTTGTTTCCAGTGACGACAGTCTCTATCACAGGACGACCTCAGATTTCTACAAATGGTGCGGAGAGAACTACCTGATATTGAACATCACAAAAACGAAAGAAATGATTGTAGACTTCCGGAAGGAGAAACACAAGCTGGCTGATTTGCACATAAACAACCAAATAATAGATCAAGTCTCGCAATATAAATACCATGGCGTCACAATTACTGACAAACTGACTTGGTCTGACCACTGCCAAAGCCTTTGTAAGAAAATGCACCAATGACTTTTCTGTCTTAATAAACTAAAAATATTTCACATAGAGAAAACCATTATGAATCTATTTTACTCGGCGACTGTTGGTAGCATCATAACCTTTGCAATCACTTGCTGGTATGGTAATACTACCACATTGAACAAACACCGGATAGACCGCCTAATAAACAAAGCCTCTCGTACTACACAGACAGAATTACCATCTCTTGCGGATATTTTCAGTTCAAGGTGCCTGTCTCTGATTGATAAAATCCTCCAAGATCATGCTCACCCGCTTCATGATAGTTACATAATATCTAGTCGAAGTGGTCGGCTTCTTTCAATAAGGGCAAGAACAGAGAGATTTAAGAACTCTTTTGTTCCACTGTCAGTGAGACTCTTTCAAAAGAATCATCTTTCAGCCAGGAAATCCTAAATGATAGGCCTACTTTTTTCTTGTATGATAAATGGTATGATAGTGTGCGTGAATGTCTATTGTGTTTGAGTACAAATGGTTCTTTAATATTGTTTTAGGTATGCTGAAGGACAAAATTTATGTAATCAAGTCAAATTTCCATTTACTTGGATCAATAAAGCAATCTTATCTTATCTTATCTTTTCTCATCTTATTACCCGAAAGACTCTACCATCATATCGATACTCCAAAATATTACGCTATGATGCTTTTTATTGACTTCTTGTCGGCGTCGGCCTTCAACACCACCCAGCCGCACATCATAATTAGAATACCTGCAAATCTAAATTTAAGCACCAATATTCAGGCATGGGTTCTAAATTTTCTAACCAGGCGTCCCCAGTGTGTCAGACTAAATACTATTACATCATCAATCAGATAACCAAGTTTTAGTACTTGTGCTCCACAAGGCTGTGTTGTTTCTCAAGTGCTATACACTGTACACGATATACACTAACGACATTAGGAGCCATCGTGATTCAGTCTAGAGATGGGCAAAACCGTTCACCATACTGATCGCCGCTCAATTGAGCGCTCACTAAAAAGATCCGGATCACTTAGTAATTTACCCCCCCCCCTTCCGCCCCCTCCATTATTTAACATGCTGGCTGTCAAGGGGAGAGAAAAACAAATTGGATACCTTGTTGAAACGCCGTTTTTTTGTTACTTAAAACATTAACAAATATAAAAAAGAAAAAATTATTCTCAATTGTCTAGTTGTAGGCTACTAAACTAATTATAATTAAACTTTTTATTTTTAATTTTGAGCGATAATTCCTTTTTTTTTCATCTAATAATTCAAATTAAAAGGGTCAATGTAAACTACTGTAATCATATTGGCTAATTATAATGCAAATATTGTATCATCAACATTATTTACAACTATTGGCCATGCCCGTCAAAATGACGGAGAAACCATAGACTATAATATACATAGACCGCTTGCTTTAGTATTTCTGCTATATTATGACTTGAAACACTGATTTTCGGAATTCCCGATTCTAAATAACGTAATTGCTGTACAGAAAATAAAGTTATTGATAGACAACTTCCGTTTTATTTAATCGCTATGATTTTCTCAATGAAAAATTAAAATCGAAAGTTGTACAGAGCGGAAACATTTATAGATCAGTGTTGTGTGCGCACGGAAAAAGAATATAAGCTCTAAAAATAGAGCAGGCGGTCCATCTTATTATAGTCAATGATAATAGGATTAATAGGCCTACATGTATTCATTTAAAGTCGAAAAAAATGCGATTTAATAAAACGGAACGTGATAACAATTACTTCATTTAGAATCGGGAATTGCCAAAATATCATAAAAATATCAATATCATATAAAACTAAAGCAAGCGGTCCATGTATATTATAGTCTATGGTTATATTGAAAAATAGGCATTTTTTATGTAAAAGCTCTATAACGTAGTCTAATTCGCTTTTTATCAACCCAAGCTTCTTTATAGTTATCAACAACCAATATCCATATTTTAGAATATTTGTTTCTGTCACGATTCTGGAATTAAATCGTAACCTTATTAGTACTCATGGATAGATCATAGCGCAGAAGTAGTGTAGAACTAGAAACATAGGTTAGCGTAGAGTTAGATTAGGGAGTAGAAAAGTAGCCTGGAGCTATTACCCTCTCTCTCTCTCTCATGCAATAGGAACACCCCAACCACCCCTTCTCCTCACCTCTCTTTAACCCTCTCTACACCTTTTTTCATTCCCGAATTCAGAGTTGCTACTTGATTCAGCCAATTGGTATTACACTATTTGTATGTGTGAGTGTATGTGTGTATTCTTTAATGTATGTATATATATATATATTCTATTATGCTGTCAATTATGATTCATGTTGTATTTTGATAGTACTACTCATTTATTTTGCTAAACTCAGCATACCTGTAGACACCTCCACCCACTGCTACACCTTTTCATTATCTCCCCTTTTCGTCCCCTACTCAGCGCCCGTGGGCATAACCCTTTGTCCACTCGAAGTAGTGACATCTGGAGCGAAGCGTCTAGCACATACGTAAGCACCTTGGGCTGAGCTCGACCAGAACCAAGTGACACAGGTACATCAAGGGGAGATAAGTCATTATCTTATCCTTTGTATCTCCGTATACGTCTACCCACCCCCCCCCTTTTTCCCTGGGCCCCACCCCGCAAAAGTCGGCGGTACTAATTGTATACCCACTCCTAAATTCCCCCCCCCCAATAGTCAATCCTTTATGCAAGCAAACCAGCCAACCAGAACATATGTAATTCTAAACTAATGTAGCTATCCAATCAAATTGACCACTGATCACGTGACTAAAATTCAGGAAAGCGCGCTTAACTAGTTTTAGGACACTTCGGCTCAAACGTTAGGTGGAGAAGGTTGTTCGAGTCTAGCCTCGACTTATTCAGTTCGTTCCATAGGATATACCGCCTGCATGTGTATAGATAGATATTTTGTCAGTCTAAGTACTTTCATGAACACAGCTAGGTTTGCCTAATGTTTTGGATAACCTAGCAGTACCATGTGTTGAGTGTTAACTGAAGCCTGTGCAAATTCGTATATGTATCTTGCCATTGAGTGAAGAATTGAAATGATAATAAACACCTGAACTGAACCAGCGATTTATTTGCCTACTTAGAACTATTTGTTGTGTCCGTCATAATATCTAACGAGCCAAGAGAGAAATAATAATTATTCCAGGGCGATTCCAGTCACGGTAATTCATACCCAACGACGACCTGCCACTACTATCCCACTCACCTACGACTCCGCACCCATCTCATCGCCCAACTTCTGCCAGGTTGATGTACTAATCGTAAACACATCCTGACAGTTTCATTGAACAAGTCGAAGTAAAAAAACAAGTAAAAATCTCCAAAATAAATGTTTTTAACCGCAACACTAAAAGGAAGAGAATTTAAGCTAAATATCAGCAGTTTATAACTATCCTGTTCATTTTTAGACCCTTAAAAGTAAACTGAAAAGGACAACCTAATATGTTGGAAAAAAAACTGTTATCACTAATAGTTTATAATAACTATGAATCAGCTCTAATAACTTTGAAACGAGGAAGTTCACAAGGAATTATCTTACGTTCATTAACTAGTTCAAATTTACATCGATAATTTGCCTATTAGTATTAATTGAGATTAATGCTGTTTCTACAAGTAATTAATTTACACAGGAGCCCAATGTAAACTTCATTAACCACTGAGACTACCCAGTTTAAAGCGTTCATTTCAAAGTAAACAAGACTGTAGGCCTAACTTATTCTAGTACTATTTTTATTAAAACAAGTAGATATTGTATGTTTGCCATTTTTACTGTGGTTTTTCTTAGATCTATGGCCCAAGTCTGCCTTTCTTTTTTAAACACGTGTAGCAAAGTTAAGTATCCTACATCAAACACCAACCATAAAACCATAGACTATAATAAGATGGACCGCTTGCTATATTTTTAGAGCTTAGATATGTACTTTTGTTCCGTGCGCAACCAATAAGGCTGTCTAAAATTACTTTTACGCACCTCCTTGTTTCTTAAATGTTTCCGCTGTATAGAACTTTCGAATTTAATTTTGATTTTTCATTGAATAGCGATTCAATAAAACGGAAGTGCAAAGTATAATACGAATCGGGAATTCCTAAAAGCAGTCTTTTGAGTCTTCATATAGAAGAAATACTAAAACAAGCGGTCTATGTGTATTATAGTCTATGATAAAACAGTTTCACACTTTCGTCTATGACTCGTGGCTAGTTGCGTGGCATTTGTAAAAGGTAACTTTTTAATACGCCCTGACATAACCGGACAAAAAATCGCATAACTCGGGGGCGTGTGGTGGGGGCCTGTATTAATTTTTTTTACATGTATATGGTATCCTTGGGCGCATCTCATATCCTCAGCTTGTACGCCCCAACTCTCTACTCTGAAGCAGAAACAAAAGACTATTTTATGAGGCTCTGGATTCGGTAGTGTAAAATATCCCCAAACCTGAGAATCTATACCTCCTTGGCGACTTTAATGCCAGAGTGGACGCGGATCACAAAGCCTGGTCTACCACTATTGGTACACACGGCATTGGTAAAATGAATGACAATGGCCAACGACTGCTCGAGCTATGAAGCGCTCATAACCTGTGTATAACTAATACCTTTTTCAAATGCATAGACGTCCACTAAGTGTCATGGAGACACCCTTGCTCCAAGCACTGGCACCAGCTTGATCTCATCATCACGAGGCGCTCAGACCTGACCAGTGTACTCACGTAGCTTCCACAGTGCTGACTGTGACACAGGCCACTCCCTGGTCGCAAGCAAAATAAAATTAATCCCAGGGAAACCACACCACTCCAAGAGTACGGGGAAAAACACTTGCCAAACAATAAGCTTGGGTCAGCTCTCACGGATTATATCTCGCAGAAAGACGTCTCCAAGCCCCATGATTCAGGAGGGGATGTGCCATAACATATCGTTGCCACATGGCTACACCTTCGTCAATTGCCGTCCTTGGGAAGAAGCCCACTGGGAGAAAATAGAACCCGTGACGGAGGCAAAGAGACAAGCCCTAACGGCCTACAAAGCTGTCCCTGGACTTGATACGCTGCAAAAGAAAAGGCGTGCAAGGAATTCGGCTAAGTCTAAAAAAGATCAATCTTATGAGATAAAGTACAGACTGCCTTCCAGCAATCTCCACTGAGGGAAACATTTGGATGTTGTCGAGGATTACACCAATCTCGGCAGCAGCATCTCAAGATTACTGTCCCTGGAAAATTAATTACAATCTAGATTTGGTAAGGCAGTATCAATAATGGCATGGCTCAACCAATACCCTACTCACTGACAGGACACTCCTCTATGGAAGCAAGTCCTGGGGGGCTACCTAAGCTAAGCAAATAAAGCAGCTCAATAGCTTTCACCTGCTATGCTTGCGTATGATCCCCATCATCAAATGGCAGAAAAGAGTCACACGTGTGGAGGTGCTCAGGAGAAGCCATATGCTAAGTATGAACTCAATCCTGAATGAGAGGCGCCTGGGATGGATTGGCAATATCCACTGAATGGGCCTCAAAGGCCTTGCTGTATGGAGAGCTGGCAGCTGGAACAAGAAAAAGAGGCCGCCCTTGTTACGTTTTAAAGACGTTTGTAAAAAAGACTTGCTACTGGCACACATTGATCGCAAAACGTGAAAGGGCCTTGCTGAGGAACGCACTTCATGGTGGTCCAAGGTGCGCGAGGGCACTTTAGCCGCAGAAGCCACCCTCACAGAAAGGAGTGAAGAAAAGCGAGCCAGGAGAAAGGAGAGTGGCAGAGGGGAAGGAGACTGCGCTATCGTCCCTTGAGGATGGAAGGATGTCGCCAAGCAGCGTACATGGTATAGTTTAGTCTTAGTTACTCGTATATGTTTTTTTTAATTCACAATATTTTTATGTAGACCATTTATTTTACGTCTCAATGCTGTAGTGCAGGGGTCGGCAACTTTTAGCTTATAGCGTGCCAAACTAGGATTTTAAAATCATTCAGTGTACCAAAAGCGTGAAAGTCAAAACTGCTCAACTGTATTATTTTTATAAGACAATTTATTTAGTGCCGTAGCAAGACCAAGATAAAAAATGGAGGGTAATAAAGAAAATCATTAAAGCGTATTAAATGTAATCACAAATTAATCTATATATACCATTTAAAGCCAATACACAATATCATTTCTCAACTTATACATTACTGGTTATCAACATTTGAGTTTAGTTTTCTAGTAAAAGCTATAAATTCTTTATAATTTGATCTCAGCATAAATGATATTTAGGTTCAAATTAAATTTAAACTCAGTAACTATGTTGTATTAAAACAATACAGTTAAGCGGAAGAGATATGTAGTAATCATACTAAATGGATAGTTAATATGATTTTTAAAAAAGTACATATACACAATTCTTTAGTCATTTAATATTTATATAATTTTCAACAATCTTTTATGGCTTGATCATTTTAAATTTATAAATTGTAAGCCATTTATTTTTTAAAAGGAAACAAAAAAGAAACATAATTAATATTAGAAATATTAATGCAAAGAAAACGGGTAGGCCTAATTATCTCCCTTCAATTATAATCTCCCGATTTCATGCTAGTGATGCCAAACGAGTTAGACTAATTGTTTTAATATAACTAGTGTACTTCTGAAAACGCTATATTTTAATTTGTCTTAAATTAGGGAATGACTTAAATGTTTGAAATTGATTTCACGGCAAGATATGTACAGTTTCAATGCAAATCCATTTCAGTGGTCCGACACTTCAAGTGCTTTTTAATCCCGTCCTTGAGAATGCAAGTTCAACTCACTGAAATGAGTCGTCATGTCAATCAAAAACATCGGCTTCAAAAGTCAGTTCTCCTCATTCAACACCAGAAATGTTTTTTTTTTCTTTCATTAAGATATACCTTAATTTCTTCCAGTCAAGAAATGGATCTATTTAAGACTTTACCTATATTCCGTATCACTTTCTTCTAGAAGTGACGTGAGAATTGAATACTATAAAATGTTTTTCCTTAAATTGTTCTAAATGTGTTTTTTTTCTTTTCTCTAGCTGCTGTGATACATTTTTCATGCAGTACCTATTCCTTAATAATCGAGACACAAATATAATTAAATTAAAAAACCACTAGAGTCTAGTCAGTCTAGTGAGTTAATTACACGACGCAAAGAAAGACGTGTTTCACTAGTCTAGTGAGTTAATTACACGACACAAAGAAAGACGTGTTTCACTAGAGTCTAGTGAGTTAATTACACGACGCAAAGAAAGACGTGTTTCACTAGAGTCTAGTGAGTTAATTACACGACGCAAAGAAAGACGTGTTTCACTAGAGTCTAGTGAGTTAATTACACAACACAAAGAAAGACGTGTTTCACTAGAGTCTAGTGAGTTAATTACACAACGCAAAGAAAGACGTGTTTCACTAGAGTCTAGTGAGTTAATTACACCACACAAAGAAAGACGTGTTTCACTAGAGTCTAGTGAGTTAATTACACGACGCAAAGAAAGACGTGTTTCACTAGAGTCTAGTGAGTTAATTACACGACGCAAAGAAAGACGTGTTTCACTAGAGTCTAGTGAGTTAATTACACGACACAAAGAAAGACGTGTTTCACTAGAGTCTAGTGAGTTAATTACACGACGCAAAGAAAGACGTGTTTCACTAGAGTCTAGTGAGTTAATTACACAACACAAAGAAAGACGTGTTTCACTAGTCTAGTTAGTTAATTACACGACGCAAAGAAAGACGTGTTTCACTAGAGTCTAGTGAGTTAATTACACAACGCAAAGAAAGACGTGTTTCACTAGAGTCTAGTGAGTTAATTACAACACACAAAGAAAGACGTGTTTCACTAGAGTCTAGTGAGTTAATTACACCACACAAAGAAAGACGTGTTTCACTAGAGTCTAGTGAGTTAATTACACCACACAAAGAAAGACGTGTTTCACTAGAGTCTAGTGAGTTAATTTCACGACGCAAAGAAAGACGTGTTTCACTAGAGTCTAGTGAGTTAATTACACCACACAAAGAAAGACGTGTTTCACTAGAGTCTAGTGAGTTAATTACACGACGCAAAGAAAGACGTGTTTCACTAGTCTAGTGAGTTAATTACACAACGCAAAGAAAGACGTGTTTCACTAGAGTCTAGTGAGTTAATTACACCACACAAAGAAAGACGTGTTTCACTAGAGTCTAGTGAGTTAATTACACCACACAAAGAAAGACGTGTTTCACTAGAGTCTAGTGAGTTAATTACACCACACAAAGAAAGACGTGTTTCACTAGAGTCTAGTGAGTTAATTACACAACGCAAAGAAAGACGTGTTTCACTAGAGTCTAGTGAGTTAATTACACCACACAAAGAAAGACGTGTTTCACTAGAGTCTAGTGAGTTAATTACACGACGCAAAGAAAGACGTGTTTCACTAGAGTCTAGTGAGTTAATTACACGACGCAAAGAAAGACGTGTTTCACTAGAGTCTAGTGAGTTAATTACACGACACAAAGAAAGACGTGTTTCACTAGAGTCTAGTGAGTTAATTACACGACACAAAGAAAGACGTGTTTCACTAGAGTCTAGTGAGTTAATTGCACGACGCAAAGAAAGACGTGTTTCACTAGAGTCTAGTGAGTTAATTACACGACACAAAGAAAGACGTGTTTCACTAGTCTAGTGAGTTAATTACACGACGCAAAGAAAGACGTGTTTCACTAGATTCTAGTGAGTTAATTACACGACGCAAAGAAAGACGTGTTTCACTAGTCTAGTGAGTTAATTACACGACGCAAAGAAAGACGTGTTTCACTAGAGTCTAGTGAGTTAATTACACGACACAAAGAAAGACGTGTTTCACTAGAGTCTAGTGAGTTAATTGCACGACGCAAAGAAAGACGTGTTTCACTAGAGTCTAGTGAGTTAATTACACGACGCAAAGAAAGACGTGTTTCACTAGAGTCTAGTGAGTTAATTACACGACACAAAGAAAGACGTGTTTCACTAGTCTAGTGAGTTAATTACACGACACAAAGAAAGGCATGTTTCACTAGAGTCTAGTGAGTTAATTACACGACGCAAAGAAAGACGTGTTTCACTAGAGTCTAGTGAGTTAATTACACGACACAAAGAAAGACGTGTTTCACTAGAGTTTAGTGAGTTAATTACACGACACAAAGAAAGACGTGTTTCACTAGAGTCTAGTGAGTTAATTACACGACACAAAGAAAGACGTGTTTACTTTTCTTTTGTACGTTCCACTTCGCATGCCTAGAATATATAAACAACCTTGGTATTTAAATCCACTAGTATCATAATTACTTGCTATTATATGTATAAAGTAACTTGTGTGAGTGTGTTTAACAAATCCTACTAGTTAACTTAAAGACACGTGACTTTATTAGCTCTTATTATACTTTTACGATTTCACTTCAGACATGTGTCTTCACTAGCTAAGTGGATAATTATCAGACTGCCACGCGCGCAACCCGGGTTCAATTCTCCAGGTAGTCAATACCTTTTATTTCTAGAAATTTGTTACATTTTAATTAATAATACTTTAAAAAAAGGATTGTAAATCTACGAGCAACACCGGGCAATTTAGATTGTTGTTAAATAAAAGACTTGCCTAGTTTTTACCCGGTAACAATATTTATTTTAATTTACTTTTCTAAAAGTCTTCAGTAAAAAAATACAAATTTAATATTAGATTTAAAACTTTATATTCAATGTAGTTTATATTTTTTTTTATCTGTAGCTATTACATGCCTCTTTATAATTTGACATGGGCAACGCCGGGCAATGTAGCTTGTTGTAAATAGAAAATCTTTGTATAAATGAAGATCTCGTATGGCAAAACTTTATAATGACGATCATTGAAGCATTCATTGATTATACTAAATGGGTAACATTATGCAGCCAACGAACTAATGTTTCGGAAACTAATTCGGAACTTATTATAATAGATTCTACGTTACAAAGAGAGTTTTTATGGTTGAATTTATTTGAATAGCCTTACCTATATGGTAGAGCGTGTCATTGACACAATGATCACAGAAGACCTGGACCAGCGTGAAGATATTATAGGGTGTCCATGTTACGATAAATGCTAATAAAATAGCACTCAGTGTCTTTGCAGCTTTTTGGTCTTGCCTTCTTTCTTGCCGCCGAGATCGGATTTTAGACATTGCCGTCTGTCTAGCTTTGTGCTCACGAGTGGCTGCTTTAGCGGCTATCTTTGCTTGCATAGCAACTTTATTTGAATCACTGCTATGTGCTCTTCTGGCAAGTGCTGGTGTCCCTGTCCGAGGACGAACAGGAGGCGGTAATGTGCGTCTCTCTGATATTTTGGAAGTAATCATATCTTCATCTTCCGTGTCACTTTCGTTTCTTTGAACAAGTGATGGGTTCAATTCACTAAATCTGTCTAGCTCATCCTCAGGCTCCATTCTAATGGTTGGTTTTGAAATGAATCTTCTGTCTGGTAGATGAATTAATACACGAAACATGGCACTTTCTTCATCGTCTTCATCATCTGTATCACTCTCTCCAGAATGGCGTTTTCCATTTTTTACAGAATGTGACACAAGCTTTTGGGGGATCTCATTAGAAAATCCTTTTGCTTCAAAGTTTGAGAACGATGTAGTCAGTGCAAATGGGCAATTATTAGCTGTTAATTGATTGGTTGTCTGTTCTGGTGTAGAAGACATGGTATCAATGCTCATATCTCTATATATAGAAAATGGGCTATTAGGTGAGTCTATGGGTAACAATGGTATAAGGGATGTGCTGAAGTTTATATGAACAGACCTGGAGGGTTTTGAAAATGGGGTTTGAAGACTTGTCGTGGAATTTTCTGAATCTTGTCGAGGCAATACCTTCTCACCATTAGAATGGGCTATACCTACATTTGGTAAAGTGCTATTTGAATGAGCATTAAATTCTTGGGGTGAACCCGGTTGTTCACTAGAGCTAGAATCTTCCATATAATCGGAATCACGGTCAATTTTTATACACGCTAGTAACTTGCTTTTAGTGTTGGGAACTTCGCTGTTAAGATTTACCAAATTATTTCCCCTTTCACTTGTGCTGGAGTAACCTTCTTCATCACTTGACGCCATAGACTTTTTGCTATAGTGATGATGACGCTGATGAGGATCTTTTATTTTTTTGGACTTGTGTATTCCTTGCAGTTTGGGAAGATCTTTTTGTCGCTTTTGCGTTTCCATATAAATTCTAAAATATAATACTGACATGATAATTACAGGTATATAGAATGCAAACATGGCCGTTATGACAGTTAATGTTTGATTTGTTTTTAAAAATTGAATAAAACACTCATTTTCTTGAACCGTTCGTTTTCCTTCAATGTATGGCCAAGCAAATATCCAGGGTGTCCATATTAGTGAGGAAATAATCCAAGCACAACCGATCATTGTCGCTGCCCTACGAGGCGTGCGTTTAGCTCTATATGTCAATGGTCTTGTGACACTGAGATACCTATCAAAGCTGATGATAATCAAATTAGCAACAGAAGCATTACTCATTGTGTAGTCTAGAGACAACCAGACATCACACATCAGTGCTTTGAGAGGCCAATAACCCATCAACAAATACACCGTATATAGCGGCATGGATACAATACCAATAGTTAGATCAGCCACTGCTAAACTTAATAAAAAGTAATTACTAACTGTTTGAAGATTTGTGTCCAATTTGAAAGCTACGATGACCAGTAAATTACCGCCAGCTGTAAGAACTGACAACAAACTAACCACAATTGAGATAAATAATATTTCAGCTGTCGTTCTGTCTACGCCAATTTTATCAGTGACATTTCCAGTCATTGATTGATTATAATTGTCAAAATAGGGGTCTGTCCAATTAGTGTCTGTGAAATCCTGAGTTGATGGACTTGCCAGTGATGACGTGAGATTAAACCCTAAAAAAGCAGGTAACGTTGTATTTGCAAATGGAAACGTAGCTTGGAAAAATTCTTCAAAAGAAAAAGATTTATTTTGTAAGTATAGTGAACGATATTCATAGTAAGAATTGGTTAGATTGTGAAGCAACAATCCTAATGTTTCAGCAATAGAGTTAACTTTGTGGACGTCATTGAGAAACATGTCTTCATCGCTCTGGTTGTTTAACTTCTGGTAAGCTTGTATATAATCTATTGTGCTATTCAAATAAGCAGAGTTGGATAGTAGTGATCTCAAATCAAGATTAGCATTTTGAGCCATTTTAAGCTTTAAAATACACAAAACCGTCCTTTAAAGAAATTCTTCTGTTTTGATATGTTCGGAGGATGAATTTCGCTGCGCACACAGACAGTTGATCCATGATTTGATCCTTACTTCAGATGTATCTGGAAAATAAAATAACACGTAAAGTTAAACTATGAATTTTTGTTTGTGTAAACTGTTAGACTAAAGTTTATTCTGTACTAAACAAAGTCATTAAAGTAATAGTTGGTACAATCAGACACAAAGGAAACTAAAAACAGTCGCGAAATAAAGTTTATTGAAGCATTACAAATGGACAAATCAAAAGGGACTAAAATAAGGAAAAAGAAACGAAAATTTGACATTTAGTATTAAAAGTTATTTAAACAAAAAAACGAACCATATTTAGACATTTTTTAAAAGACAGAATATTTATTAATTAGAAATAAAACTGATATGGAAGAAACGAAAATTAAACATAAATGACAAGTTGCCAGAAGTATGTTAATGGATTAATAAAATCGCAAGTAACCGGGTCCTCTACATAAGCAGTTTCAAAATGTAGATACTATGAATAGTGAAGAACCGCATAAAAGAAAATTTAGATTTTAAATGAGGCTGTCGTCTAGAGAGAATACTAGAAATAAAATATAATTTAGTTCTAGAGAAAAAAAATGTTTTTACCAAAGAAATGTGAAAAATCGAATGGGTAAATCAAAAGTGGAGGAGAACATTGTCAAGTAATTATACAAATGTCGTCAAATTAGATAAAACATTTGACCGATGTAGGTAAAACAGGAAGATAAATCATTTAACCGATGTAGGTAAAACAGGAAGATAAAACATTTGACCGATGTAGGTAAAACAGGAAGATAAATCATTTAACCGATGTAGGTAAAACAGGAAGATAAAACATTTAACCGATGTAGGGTAAACCAGGAAAATAAAACATTTAACCGATGTAGGTAAAACAGGAAAATAAAACATTTAACCGATGTAGGTAAAACAGGAAAATAAAACATTTAACCGATGTAGGTAAAACAGGAAGATAAAACATTTAACCGATGTAGGTAAAACAGGAAGATAAAACATTTAACCGACGTAGGTAAAACAGGAATTAAAACTTGTAACCGATGTAGGTAAAACAGGAATTAAAACTTGTAACCGATGTAGGTAAAACAGGAAGATAAAACTTGTAACCGATGTAGGTAAAACAGGAATATAAAACATTTAACCGAGGTAGGTAAAACAGGAATTAAAACTTGTAACCGATGTAGGTAAAACAGGAAGATAAAACTTGTAACCGATGTAGGTAAAACAGGAAAATAAAACATTTAACCGATGTAGGTAAAACAGGAAGATAAAACTTGTAACCGATGTAGGTAAAACAGGAAAATAAAACATTTAACCGATGTAGGTAAAACAGGAAGATAAAACTTGTAACCGATGTAGGTAAAACAGGAATATAAAACATTTAACCGATGTAGGTAAAACAGGAATTAAAACATTTAACCGATGTAGGTAAAACAGGAAGATAAAACTTGTAACCGATGTAGGTAAAACAGGAAAATAAAACATTTAACCGATGTAGGTAAAACAGGAAGATAAAACTTGTAACCGATGTAGGTAAAACAGGAAAATAAAACATTTAACCGATGTAGGTAAAACAGGAATTAAAACTTGTAACCGATGTAGGTAAAACAGGAAGATAAAACATTTAACCGATGTAGAGAAAACAGGAAGATAAAACATTTAACCGATGTAAGTAAAACAGGAAGATAAAACATTTAACCGATGTAGGTAAAACAGGAAGATAAAACATTTAACTGATATAGGTAAAACAGGAAAATAAAACATTTAACCGATGTAGGTAAAATAGGAAGATAAAACATTTAACCGATGTAGGTAAAACAGGAAAATAAAACATTTAACCGATGTAGGTAAAACAGGAAGATAAAACATTTAACCGATGTAGGGAAAACAGGAAGATCAAACTTGTAACCGATGTAGGTAAAACAGGAAGATCAAACTTGTAACCGATGTAGGTAAAACAGGAAAATAAAACATTTAACCGATGTAGGTAAAACAGGAATTAAAACTTGTAACCGATGTAGGTAAAACAGGAAGATCAAACTTGTAACCGATATAGGTAAAACAGGAAAATAAAACATTTAACCGATGTAGGTAAAACAGGAAAATAAAACATTTAACCGATGTAGGTAAAACAGGAAGATAAAACATTTAACCGATGTAGGGAAAACAGGAAGATAAAACATTTAACCGATGTAGGTAAAACAGGAATTAAAACTTGTAACCGATGTAGGTAAAACAGGAAGATCAAACTTGTAACCGATGTAGGTAAAACAGGAAGATAAAACATTTAACCGATGTAGGTAAAACAGGAATTAAAACTTGTAACCGATGTAGGTAAAACAGGAAGATAAAACTTGTAACCGATGTAGGTAAAACAGGAAAATAAAACATTTAACCGATGTAGGTAAAACAGGAAGATAAAACGTGTAACCGATGTAGGTAAAACAGGAAAATAAAACATTTAACCGATGTAGGTAAAACAGGAAGATAAAACTTGTAACCGATGTAGGTAAAACAGGAATATAAAACATTTAACCGATGTAGGTAAAACAGGAATTACAACTTGTAACCGATGTAGGTAAAACAGGAAGATAAAACTTGTAACCGATGTAGGTAAAACAGGAAAATAAAACATTTAACCGATGTAGGTAAAACAGGAAAATAAAACATTTAACCGATGTAGGTAAAACAGGAAGATAAAACATTTAACCGATGTAGGTAAAACAGGAAGATAAAACATTTAACCGATGTAGGTAAAACAGGAAAATAAAACATTTAACCGATGTAGGTAAAACAGGAAAATAAAACATTTAACCGATGTAGGTAAAACAGGAAGATAAAACATTTAACCGATGTAGGTAAAACAGTAAAATAAAACATTTAACCGATGTAGGTATAACAGCAAGATAAAACATTTAACAAAAAAAAGGTAAAACAGGAAGATAAAACATTAAACAAATGTTGTGATGGGCTAGGGAAGGTGCCAAACTACTCAGCCTAGCACCATGGCACAGTTACTTAAAATAGCTTCACCTTGTTATAAACTACAGCTAGATCTTTGCTTTAGTGGTGCTATCTGGACTGAAATAATGAGCTGTATGATTGCAATTTATATTTATGTCTATGTATGTTCATTTTTCGTGATGGGCTAGGGAAGGTGCCAAACTACTCAGCCTAGCACCATGGCACAGTTACTTAAAATAGCTTCACCTTGTTATAAACTACAGCTAGATCTTTGCTTTAGTGGTGCTATCTGGACTGAAATAATGAGCTGTATGATTGCAATTTATATTTATGTCTATGTATGTTCATTTTTCGTGATTAATATCTGTATGTACATCTCCACATTTTCCAATGATTGAGATATTTACATATCCTTTATTTATTTTCTCCTGTAACTGATATCTGTACTTAAATATTAACAGTCTCTAATATGCTAATCGTCATCAACATATATAATTACCGTGAGTTTGTTTATATGTTTATATATATATAAATTTATTTATATATATATATATGTTTGTTCGCTATATGCACCTAAGTCATTTGACTAAACGGGACAAAAGTTAAATGTATAAATTGGAAACGTCTTCCAAAAGATATTTTTTTTAATGACTTATATTCATGAATGTGTTGATTAAAAAAATCAAAAAATGTTTAATCAAACTATGCAAATAAATATAACCGTACAAATCAAATGGCCATTTCCGTTCATTAACTATGTTGAACGCGAGGGTCTTATCGGATTTTCCCAATTCTGCTGTTCTTTTTTTAATGTGGCGAGACCTTTTTTTCAAAAGATACGCACCGCAATTTGGCTTGGAGAGTTTAAATGGTGTAGGCTACTTAAAAAAAAATACTAGCGTATGACGTAATGTCTATCAAATCATTTCTTTTTTCATTATAGATGTTTGCATTATCTTTTAAGTAAAAGTAACCACATGTTTCAATTATTTAATGGATGCACGTCGCTATTGAGAGCATCCTTAGGTGACTTTCTACACTCTATAAATTAAATTATACTAATTATGAAGGACAAGTGACAAGTTATAAATGATTATTTTTAAATAGCAGAAGCCTGACAGCAACAATTTTTATGCATGTGCCAGGGCGACCGGACACAATATAAAAAAAACTAAACACCGAAAGAAACATTCACAATACTGTTTTATTGATACAATTAGCAAGAACAAAAATTAAATACCGAAAAAAATCGTTATCACTATTGCATTGAAATATTATTTTCTAATTATTTTTTTAGTATTTACCTTTTTTATTGTTTTGTTTTTGTTTTTTTTTCTTTTAGATAGTATATTATTGTTAATTTAATATTGTTAATAACAAGTCAAGTCAACACAACTGTTCGCTACATTTTAATAAAGAATTAAAAAGTATCTTAAAAAAACCCGGACGAGCCTTTCGGCTCTTGTGTCCAGGGCGTAACGCTTAGGATTGAGCAATCTCTGTCCGGGCTCTAGCCACCCCACGATACGCCGAAGGCGTGTAACAGGGAAGGTTTCCGCAGCCCAGCGATCGTTCACTGCGGTTCCCCTAAGGATTATTATCGTGGTGGCTCGCCAGTAAACCTGCACTGTCACCCAGTAGCACAAATCCTATACTATAGGTACATGCATCCAGGCACCGGGTGGTTCTCGAGACGGGATTGCAGGGTCAATTGCTTCCTACCCACCGAGACCAGTGGCCTCTCGGCAGTGGAATGGATATCGAACCCGCTGCGGGGGCTGTCCCCCATGCGTTCGCCCGCCGGTGTATTCTTAATGTGAATGTATCGGCGGTTTACACACTACGCCAGTCTTTGGGGCCAGAAGCTTGACAGCAACAATTCTTATGCATATGCCAGGGTCAGGGCGACCAGAAACAATTAAAAAGAACAAAAACTAAATACCGAAAAGAAACGTTCTCACTCCAGTTTTTATTGTAACATTGCCTTTTGTCTTTTACTCTTAACAAAATACATTGTAGTCATTCGTTTCTCCGTCATTTTGACGGGTATAACCACTAGTAATATATAACTTCCTTCCATCCTCATGGGATGATGGTGCAGTCTCCTTTTTCTCTGCCTCTCGCCTTTCTTCTTGGCTCGCTTCTCTTCACTCCTTTCTGTGAGGGTGGCTTCTGCAGCTTGAGTGCCCTCGCGCACCTTGGACCGCCAGGAGGTGCGTTCCTTAGCAAGGCTCGCCCACGTTTTGGGCTAAATGCGTGCCAGTAACAAGTCTTTTTTGCAGACGTCTTTGAAACGCAGGCAACAGTCTCTAATGAGTCATTAACGTAACAGTCCTATGGTTTTAAATGACACGTGAATGACAACCATAAAGGAAGTTTAAGTATCGTCTGCATGAAAAGAGCAGGATTACATTACGTTTGTGCACGCTGAATGATTTAGAAATGCACTTTGGCACACTGCTTGCTTTAGTCTACTAAATGAAGCTAATGGCACGAAACGAAGGAGCATACTCTAGAAGTTTAAGTTAGCATGGGGCCCCTGAGTAAAGTGTTTATAGAAAGTGCCTGATTCTGAACATGTTGGCAATAGCGTGGCCAGAGGAGGGCGGAGGAGATGGGCCCCAGGCGCCGTGTTTATAAGAGTTGCTAAGATCGCACTTTAAAAAATGTGTATATAAATCATACAAATTAAATAACAAACATTAGTTAATGTTAATTTGAGTAAAAAAAAACTGTATAAAAAAGCAACCTATTCTTACCGTCTACGTTATTTAATTTAACGTCATCTAATGCACGAAATCGAACATTTTAAACAGGCGCCGAATGTACCCCCTACGCCACACCAGGTGCTTTACCCCCCCCCCCCCCCAAAGCTACGCCTCGGTAGGTTGACCATGTATGTGTATTAGGTAGACCAAATGACGAACCTTTCGTTTTTTTTAAAATATCTTTACGCATCAACTGCATACTCTCTACTCTACTCCCCTACGCATACTTTCTCCGATTGTAGCACAACTGAAACATAGCAAGACTACTTCCCCCTTCACCTCTCCTTCTTTCAACACCAGTATGATACTGGTTGTGTTAGCAAGCGCAGACATAGCTTCCCCCAGCCCCTGCCGCCTCCGTATTCCCATCGAAGTTCTGTTGATTCAAGTATTAGCGACCTCAGGTTATAGCAGAGGGGTGACATTATCCGTTAAATGCGGCTCTCATTGATAATTTTAATATGTTTTTTTTTTCAGAACATTGTTGTTGCTAGTTACAAATTATTATTTCTATCAATACATTTTGACACAATATTTTTTTTACATTTTTTAAAATATAATATTTGCTTTATTTGGCACACGAGACTTGCATTTAAATACTATAATAGGAATACAAAATAATTATATTAAATTATTTTCAATATACGAAACCATTTTATTTAGGCTATATGGCACATTTAGCTACAAATCTATAGTAACTTTTCAAAGTTTTTATGTAAACTTGTAGGCTATGCCGGCAAGTTTTTGTATAGGGCCTAGTTGTATAAGTCCAAGTGATTTATAATAATATCGTCATAAGGGTATGTGAGTATAAGTTTTAAAACCACAAAGAGAAAAGGTAGCCTACTAATTGACGACAGTGAGCCTACTTCATTGGAATGTGATAAAAAGTTTTATGGCGGTATATAAAGGTTTGCAAGTCGGGGTGGCGTGGGGGAAAGATTAGAAAGTATATAGTGGGTTGGGGAGAATAGTGTAATGTAGAGGGTAGGTACTCAAACTTGTAATATGTACTAAATGTGGCCTCTTAACTAACGATCCTGATGATCAAACCTTTTTAAGCTTGTTAGTTAGAGTATGAAAATGGTGGCTAGTACTAGTAAGCTTGTTAGTTAGAGTATGAAAATGGTGGCTAGTACTAGTAAGCTTGTTAGTTAGAGTATAAAAATGGTGGCTAGTACTAGTAAGCTTGTTAGTTAGAGTATGAAAATGGTGGCTAGTACTAGTAAGCTTGGTAGTTAGAGTATAAAAATGGTGGCTAGTACTAGTAAGCTTGTTAGTGTATTGGTGAGAGAACTAGTAACAAGTGGGGCCACAATTCAGGGCTCTTAAGCGTGTGTGTTGGTAAGAGTAATAAAGTAGCCAGTGGAATCACAATATTTAGATCACAATGTGTTTAGAGTAGCCAGACTAGAAATTATAAGGTTTATTTTATTTAATATATTAGGCTAAATATTTTTGCTTTAACCCTATTTCTATATTAGAATAAAATCAGATTGTTTAATATAAAAAAAGCATTTTATGTGTGTGGCTGTGTTGCAAAATGTAGAAACTCTTTAACGTAGTCTTATTAGCTTTTTATCAATTCAAGCTTATTTATAGTTTTCAACGACCAATATCCACTTTTCAGAAAATTTATTTCATTGAAAAAGTCGAAGTCAAAAAAAAGTAAATATCTCCACACAAAAAAAGGTTTTTAAAGATACCAATAAAAGAACGAAAAATTTAAGGTAAATCTCAACAGTTTAAAAATATTATTTTAATTTTTAGACCCTACAACCAATGAAATAACTATTTGATAAGTGGGGGAAAAACTGTTCTCACTTATAGTTTATAATTAGGCCTATAGACTCTAAATCAGCTACGATAATGTTAAATAAGGAATTTTACAAGGAATTATTTTAGGTTTATTAACTAGTTCAACTTTACATAGATGATTTAATTTTTAGTATTGAGATTAATGCTGTTTCTACAAGTAATTAATTTACGCAGGGGCCCATTGTAAACTTAAATAACCACAGATAAGCTACTACCCAGTGTAATGCCGGTCACTTCATAGTAGATAAGACTGTATGCCTAACTAATCATACCACAACTTTCGATTAAAACACATTTTGGGCACCCGACGCGTTTGATCGTGATTATTTTAGGTCTTAGGCTCTTCCAAGTATAAATATAACAAAGTATCTTGTTACAATATAACTACTTGTAGTTATTTGTGGATCATATTCCTTTCATCTACTTCGTTTGTACAGTCCTTGGCTCTTTAGTTGCTAGGCATTTTTATATTTGATTTTTGCTCCGAACAAATGAATTCAGCTTTAACATTTAACATATGTACGGTATGCAAAACAGGAAGATACAAAATTTAATACATGTATGCAATATAGGCAAATAAAAAGAATAAACATTTAACATATATGTATTCAAAACAGACCAATAAACATTTAGCAGATGTATGCAAGCCGAACCAATAAACATTTAACAAATGTATGTAAGCCAGACCAATAAACATTTAACAGATGTGTGTAAGCCAGACCAATAAACATTTAACAGATGTATGCAAGCCAGACCAATAGACATTTAACAAATGTATGTAAGCCAGACCAATAAACATTTAACAGGTGTGTGTAAGCCAGACCAATAAACATTTAACAAATGTATGTAAGCCAGACCAATAAACTTTTAACAGAGTGTGCAAGCCGAACCAATAAACATTTAACAGATGTATGTAAGCCAGACCAATAAACATTTAACAGATGTGTGCAAGCCAGACCAATAAACAATTTAACAAATGTATGCAAGCCAGACCAATAAACAATTTAAAAAATGTATGTGAGCCAGACCAATAAACATTTAACAAATGTATGCAAGCCAGACCAATAAACATTTAACAGATGTATGTAAGCCAGACCAATAAACATTTAACAAATGTATGCAAGCCAGACCAATAAACATTTAACAAATTATGCAAGCCAAACCAATAAACAATTTAACAAATGTATGCAAGCCAAACCAATAAACATTTAACAAATGTATGCAAGCCAAACCAATAAACTTTTAACAAATGTATGCAAGCCAAACCAATAAACATTTAACAAATGTATGCAAGCCAAACCAATAAACATTTAACAGATGTGTGTAAGCCAGACCAATAAACATTTAACAGATGTATGCAAGCCAGACCAATAGACATTTAACAAATGTATGTAAGCCAGACCAATAAACATTTAACAAATGTATGTAAGCCAGACCAATAAACTTTTAACAGAGTGTGCAAGCCGAACCAATAAACATTTAACAGATGTATGTAAGCCAGACCAATAAACATTTAACAGATGTGTGCAAGCCAGACCAATAAACAATTTAACAAATGTATGCAAGCCAGACCAATAAACAATTTAAAAAATGTATGTAAGCCAGACCAATAAACATTTAACAAATGTATGCAAGCCAGACCAATAAACATTTAACAGATGTATGTAAGCCAGACCAATAAACATTTAACAAATGTATGCAAGCCAGACCAATAAACATTTAACAAATTATGCAAGCCAAACCAATAAACAATTTAACAAATGTATGCAAACCAAACCAATAAACATTTATCAAATGTATGCAAGCCAAACCAATAAACATTTAACAAATGTATGCAAGCCAAACCAATAAACATTTAACAAATGTATGCAAGCCAAACCAATAAACATTTAACAGAGGTTTGTAAGCCAAACCAATAAACAATTTAACAAATGTATGCAAGCCAAACCAATAAACATTTAACAAATGTATGCAAGCCAAACCAATAAACATTTAACAAATGTATGCAAGCCAAACCAATAAACATTTAACAAATGTATGCAAGCCAAACCAATAAACATTTAACAGAGGTTTGTAAGCCAAACCAATAAACAGTTTAACACATGTAGGCCTATGCAACACAGACCAATAAACATTTAACAGATGTATGTAAGGCATAGTAATAAACATTTAAAAATATAATACTGGCGTTTTTTGCTTGTCTTGTTTGCATAAACACTTTGTTAATTGAATTTTAGCTTGTCTATATGTATATTAATAATAGGGAAAAATTGAGAAAAGATGGAGGGAGATTAAATTAGTGAATTACGCTTGTAAATCTAATTTACTAGAAAATCAGTAGATTATTCCATGGAATGGGTGTTGTTTAAAACCAATAACGTGAGAAAAGCGCCATGCATATTCGACCGGGCATTTTACGTGTAGGAAGGAAGCTGTGGAAAATGCTACATGATTTTAGAATTAGTAAATGTCACTGCAAGGTTAACGTTGACAAGATGGAAATCTTAGAATTTAAATAAAACAACAAAAGCATCGTAAAATAATACAAACTGGATTAGCGTCTCTTTTAAAAGCCCGGATATCAGTGTGAAATTAATATTCTCTTTCTTTAAAAGATACTGAAACCAGAAACTCTTTCCATTAAAACGAATTTTATGATTTCACTCAATAGACCTTAATAGAAGATATAGATCTCTTCACTAAACCGAACTGAATTTGATTTTAACGACATTTTAAAACATCCCGACTGTTGCTTTTTTTTCTTTTTTTTGAAGGAAGTGTAATTGATTGAATTATATTTGCCTTATTTATTATTACTACAATACTCTTTGCCCTCTTTTGTGCTCTAGTGTTTTTTGGTTTAGTCATGTAGCTAGTTTTAAAAACGGCTCATACAGTTCCATTAGCCGCTCACATCGGACGTACACAAACTTTTTAAAGATTGATATTTTTATAGGCAAGCAATAAAAAAAAGACATCAAAAGTTATATCAAAGCGTATGAGAAACGTCAGATACACAATAATATAGGTTCTAAGCATAAAACATTATTGCAACCTATCGATTTAACTCTAAGACCTTTTCAGAAGGTAGCTATTGATATGATAGGTCCTTGGCTACTATGTCAACTAAAAAAACAAAGATATGTTTTGACTATTGTGGATTTCTACTATAGATGGATAGAAGAAATTCCTCTTAAGGACACATTAGCTAAGACTGTATGTCATGCAATGCTATGTGTATTTATAAATTCTGTTTTCCTAAAACTATACTCTCAGACAATAATACACAATTTAGGTCCCAGATAACATCAGCATTTAAAAAAATGTTGCAAATAACACAGTTAGATATCACCCACAGTCAAATGGGGCGGTTGAGAGAGCAAACCAAACAATAAAAATGTTGGAAATAACACAGCTAGATATCACCCACAGTCAAATGGGGCTGTTGAGAGAGCAAACCAAACAATAAAAATGTTGGAAATAACACAGCTAGATATCACCCACAGTCAAATGGGGCGGTTGAGAGAGCAAACCAAACAATAAAAATGTTGGAAATAACACAGCTAGATATCACCCACAGTCAAATGGGGCTGTTGAGAGAGCAAACCAAACAATAAAAATGTTGGAAATAACACAGCTAGATATCACCCACAGTCAAATGGGGCGGTTGAGAGAGCAAACCAAACAATACAAGTTTTAAATTATGTTTATGGGCTTTATAATTGCATTATGTACAGTTCTCTTAATAACAAACAGAAACTCACATTTAGATTATATTTTTTTTTTCTGTTTTATAACACTTAAAAAATACACAAAGGCTACTTGATATTGCTTAATATTGGATTATTGCTTTCTTAACTACGGTCCAAAAGTCACTTTTAAATAATACTGGTTTACAGTATTTATACTCCTAGACACTAAAACCATAATGGTACTTTTCTTGCTGTCTGCTTAGCAAATTCTTGTATGAGGGCTTGTGAATCTAACTGTCTTGCTACCTCACTTTCATACTTTCAATAGAAATTGTCGCCAGACCCGCAAGTCTCTCCTGACACATTGTACTACGCTAACAGGTTTTAATTAGCTTATTAAAGTTTTGAAAAACTTCGTTCAACACTAGCTACGAAAGTGGCAACGTAAGCAAAATACGAAGGGCTACACAAATGTTTGGAAATCCATTTTCAAGATTCTGTTGGTAAATTTAGTTTAGGACTTCTTCAGGGTTTGATACTGAGTCACGGAGATGATGAGACATAGCTCTTAGTTCAGAACACTGACGTACAGCAGCAATGTCAGATTCATTCAAACCTTCATCTTTTTCAATTGTTAATGCTTTTTCCAAGTTTTTGCACATCGACTTAACCTAAGACGTGGTCTTGTGTTTAAGGTCAGGAATGTTGTACAAAAATCCAAAGACACCAGATACTTTATTTAACTTAATTACAACAATAAAATACCCCACGATTCAACACATTTTCCTTCTAAACTAATATTTGGAGCTGACCTCTAAGGCCCTATGGATGTATTAAAGAAGGAAATCATTCCCCAAAATAGATAAAAATATAACAGCTTATGATTTCATAATAAAAAGTAGGGAAGAAATCATTTATGCAGTGCAACATGCTAAAGAATTTACGAAACAAAGTGATAGACAGGAGCATTAAAAACAGACAGATATTTACAAAAACTCAAAAGAGAATGATAGTGTAAATGTATATTTACAAATGGGAAGTAATGGGTAAACTTGGCAAGGGCCATATATACAGTTGTGTATAGGGTTAGTGGTGTAGATTATCCAATAATTATAAAAAGTGTACAGAAAATATTCCACATTAATTTGTTAAGAGTATTAGAGTCACCTAAATAGTTGGAAAGAATCATTGAAGAAATAGATTAATCAGTAAGCAAGTATCATATCTGAAGACATTAATGATCTGATAAGAATTCACACACTATGTTTAGAAAATAAAGCATCATTAAAGAATATACCCTTCACCGACACACACAAAAACCACGAACTGTCACATTGCGATCACCGTGAGGTTTAATACAAAATCAAATAGACTACATCCTTATGCCAAAAAGATACAAATCTAGCATCAATAAACACAAACAAGGTTTTTCCCTGGGGCAGATATTCGAAGTGACCATAATCTTGTCTTAACTAAAGTTGAACTGAACTCAAATAGAGGCAACAAAATTACCCTTATCCGGTTTAACATTGATAAACTAAAAGACCCGGAAGTGGCGGAGATATTTCAGGCCCAAGTAGGTGGCGAGTTCGCAGCACTGGCCACAATCAACCAAGCAAATAACTTAAAAGAAGTACTAATTTTAACTGCAGAAAAGACAGGAAGACAACAAAGCAGGAAACAACCATGGGTTTCTGACAAGATACTTGACCTATGCGATAAAAGAAGAGCCTTGAAGAAAGAAAAATATTCCAACCAAGTAGCAGGTGATAAATACAAGCTAATAAATACAAGGATCAGGAACGACATGAAACAAGCTAAAAAAAGACTGGATCGATAGTCAGTGCCGCACAGTGGAAGTATTATGAAACACAGGTATTGCAGCCGATAATAGTAAGAAAGCATAAAATACAATACGAAACCTCACAAAAACAAAACAGAAAACATCAGTAATCGAGGACAACAATGGCCAGCGTCTTACTGAAAGTACTTCAATACTTAGACTTTGGGCGGAATGCTGCACCGAGCTGTATAATTATAAGACCGACACTGATACCAGCGTACTACAGAACAAACCAGAAAGAGAGCTGAACGAATTACCAGTGTTTTTGACCAATGTCGAGGAAGCAGTAAGAAGCTTAAAGGGGGACAAGTCTCCAGGAATCGACAACATTCCTGCTGAACTGTTGAAACATGGGGCGCTGTGGTAATAAAAACACTTACAACAATCTGCCAAGAGATATATGGAAAAATAAAAAATGGTCCAAGGAATGGACGCAGAAAGGTAATATAAAACAATGCTAGAAATACAGGACAATCAGTCTCATCAGCCACCCTAGTAAGGTAATGCTAAAAGTTATTCTCAACAGACTTAAACCTGTGGCTGAAGAATTACTGGCAGAAAAACAGGCAGGTTTCAAAAGCACAATTTAGCAGATCTTCAACTGTCACTTGCTCATAGAAAAACACATGCAAAACCAACGCAAACTCCATCATAACTTCATCGATTTTAAGAAACCCTTTGTTCGTGTATGACACGATGGACTATGGGGATGAGAAGCTACAACATTGAAGAAGGATTTATACAGGCAATAGGAGAACTCTACAATCAAGCAAACAGTGCAGTTCAACTCATTGGTTGTATAGGGGACTTCTTCAAGATGTCCATTGGAGTCCGGCAAGGCCGCATCCTATCACCAGTTCTATTCAATATATTCCTAGAAAAATCATGCAAGAAACTCTCGATGATTACCATCCATACATCTCCATTTGGGGGAAGACCCCTATGCAATCTAAGATTTGCTGATGATATAGATCTGTCGGCCGGGAGCAACAAAGAACTACAAGAGCTCACAGACAAGCTTGCAGATAGAGAAAGGGGCATACAAAATGGAAACCAGCTCAGAAAATAGTAAAATAATGATCAACACTACAGAAGCTAGAAGTGCAAACATCATATAGAACCAACAACAAATGGAAAGAAGTAATTAATTTCAACTATCTAGGAACGATCTTAGACGGACGCTGTGAGTCAGAAATTCGAGCAATGATTAGGACAGCAATGACGGCAATGATTCGCCTAAACATAATCTGGACCAGGAAAAAAGCATTAGTCTCTCAACCGAGAGACTTTGCAGAGCTATTGTCAAAACCATTGTTCTATATGGATGTGAGACCTGGAAAACATTATTGGAAGCAAATTTAACTTTTTTAATACAATAAATTCATCAAGAGTTGCTTCCTTGGTTATTAAAAAATCACAATGCGTAAATTCTTAAAAACAAAACACAAAAATTCTTTTGCATCAAGCAATTAATTTGGGATTATAAATAAAATATATGTGATTCTTCACATCTGATATTCACAATACATCGTTTTCTTTTGACAACATCTTTTGGAAATCACTTATTTATAACCCCAAACTAATTGCTTCATGCAAAAGAATTTTCGTGTTGTTGTTTTTTATAACTCTCCGCATTGTGTTTTTTAATTACCAAGGACGCAACTCTTGACTAACTTATTTTATAAACAAACGCTAAATTTAACCAAACGCGACTAACACTTTGAGTATTAACTATCGCCGACTCAATTTTGATCTTAAAAACGGATTCCTCATAACTAATCTTGTAGCCGTTGTATATTTCTAAAAGACCAGAACTGGCTGTCGATGTTGAAATCAATTGTCAAACATCACTAAAACTTGTCAATAATCGTTAAGACTTGTCAACGAGGTATGAAAGAAGTAGAGAGTATTTTATGTCTTCCTGCCAAGCAAAAGACGAAATGAAACTTTACTTGGTGTTCATAGTGATAATGCGATGACAGAGCAAGTTCCTACTTGTGAAGGATGCAGTATGAATGTGTTTTGGAGAGGTATTGTTCGCAAGAGAATAAATTGTTTACAAGATTCCAATGCCTTGTTCTGATGTTCTGATTTCATATTATCTTAAGCCATTACCTCGACATTTGACACACACACACATTGGTACAGTTAGAAATGTTGTTGATTTTTGCTTAGCTACAAGGAAGCTACTTATTAGCCTATTAACCAGTTGTTATATACAAAGTCACTTTGTTGACAGGTTTAAATACGCCACTAAGTAGAAATACTCTTTAAAGACGCAATTGTACGTTTAAATTTAAATACACCGTCTAGTTTAAATATTAGAAAAACAAAACCTCTCTACGCTTTAACTACGCAGTTCAATTTAAAAGACAGGGAGAGGCGCTGTGCTAAAAAATATTCTCGTATTTTAAATTGGTTAAGTTTTCAATTATGTTACAGAAGGCACTCAGACGACACATATGTTTGGCCTTCAATTAAAGTATTAGGTTCTAGTTTCGAGGTACGAAACGAGGGGGAAACTAAGAAAACCGAGTTGCCTCTCTTAGCCCGTTTTGAATCATGATAGCTTCAGTTCAGTCTTCGCTCCGCACTCAGACGATAAGGTTGTCTTTCATTTTCTACTTAGAGTGTACACATAGTATATCTTGTAAACAAATTCTACATACTGGCTTCACGGAGTTGCCTAATTGATTTGTATTCAACAGTTATGAGTTTATTGGCATCTATAAGGAGTATTAAATCTCAATTACAAGTTGAATGGAGAATTGTCAAATTTCAGAACCCATGAATGCAATACACAAATGAAGAAATAACAACCAAAAGAAAACTCTAAACGTCTGTGAATTTGTATGCATTAGCTTTTAATGTCAATTAGTCATATTCAGCTAGCCTACTTAAGACTCTAGGCTACAGTACAATGCTTTTGCAAAGCATTCTTGGTTAGTGTTGGGAACCATATGATTTTAATTATCAATTTTTTTTAACGTTGCTGATGCTTTTTAATTATTATACATTTTAGTTATCATATCTTTTATGTTACAGACACTCATTCAATTCAGATGCACTTTAATTATCATTTTATGCTAGGGACCATCGGACCAAATTGATTCATAGGTCAGTGAAGAAGCAGCGTTCACCAGTTTCAGTGCACAGCCACCTTTACTTTACCCCAAATAAGGTCAGGTACGCATCAGAGCTGGGTATACTCAGTGACACCCTTCAGGATTTGAACCCAGGACTTTCGGTACGCCAACCGAACGCGTTGCCGCACGGCCATCATGCTCCCTCATTCTTTCTGTATAGATCTTATATGTTATAGACACTCTTACTATATATTATTTGCGCCCCCAATAGGAGAATTAGCCTGAACAGAAAATTCAATATTTCTTGTTATTTCGAATGATCGACTTCTGTTAAATCCTTTCAACGGGGACTAACGTAATTAAGCTAGCGTTAATATTTTCCCGCTACCAACCTCTCCTTCGTCTTACTTCGTCTTACATAAAAGCAAATCAATTTTTGTAACGGAAATAGTCAAGGGGAGGAATGGGAGACTGAGTCGTTCAAGGGAAACAACTGTAGTTAGTAACGTTATAGAAGATAGACAAAAATGAAACATTAATTCAGTCTCAAACCCACACATTTACGAAATGTAGCTTCCTTTTAGCATCGACCCGATCCACCCATTGCATTGATTCTACACAGCTGCTGGTGAGATGATACGACGGGTCCTACAAGAAGTTTAGCTCTAGCACTTTTAGAAGAAAACGAATCTTTCTGATATTTGGAAATGAATATGTAATAGAATAATAATTTATTGTGTCTAATAGATAACATGGTGAACGCTGCTTCATCGGACCTAGGGATCAATGCGGCCCAACGGGTACTTTACTTTTTTTTTAAATAGACAACATACAGATCAACATACAGATCAACATACAGATCAACATACAGATCAACATACAGATCGACATACAGATCGACATACAGATCAACATACAGATCAACATACAGATCAACATACAGATCGACATACAGATCAACATACAGATCAACATACAGATCAACATACAGATCAACATACAGATCAACATACAGATCAACATACAGATCGACATACAGATCAATATACAGATCAACATACAGATCAACATACAGATCGACATACAGATCGACATACAGATCAACATACATATCAACATACAGATCGACATACAGATCAACATACAGATCAACATACAGATCAACATACAGATCAACATACAGATCGACATACAGATCAACATACAGATCAACATACAGATCAACATACAGATTGACATACAGATCAACATACAGATCAACATACATATCAACATAGGCCTACAGATCAACATACAGATCACCATACAGATCAACATACAGATCAACATACAGATCAACATACAGATCAACATACAGATCAACATACAGATCAACATAGAGATCAACATACAGATCAACATACAGATCAACATACAGATCAACATACAGATCAACATACAGATCAACATACAGATCAACATACAGATCAACATACAGATCAACAATTAAATGATGCACGTTTTTCCTTTCGACTTAACTGTAAAGGTCTTTACTGTCTTAGAATATTAATTATATGGATAAAAAAAGAAAAGGATTGACTTTAAAATTAGAAATTAGTTGACTAGGGGAAAGGTTTAAGATAAAGTAATGTCAACGTATGCTGTATGTATACTTATACTATACTTTTAAAATTTTAAAACTGGTTGAGTACATAAATAAACGTATTACAACAATAAATGCATTAACTTATTTTCCTCCTAAAATTAAAGTATGCATTCAAAGTATTCATTGAGCTTCTAACAAATAATATTTTTAACACATGTCTAGACAATAGTAACCAGGTGTCATAAACTTATTAGCTAATTAGCCTGAGGTTGATAAATCAACGCTATTGGACACTTAGCCCTCTCGAATAATTCACCATCTTAATAGAATGACCTAAGGTGCGCCTTGAAGCCAGTCAAGCGAATCTTGCTAGCGATAGTAGCTTCTTGTTGTTAAGATTAATGATTCGGCAACAGGCGATAACTCACGTTAGTTTACAGACAATCTGGACAGAATTTTCGCTTGCAGTACTCATGTTTTGTTGATAAGAACAATATTAACGACGGACTGTGCTTGGAGTAATGAGGAAACAGATTAAGATTGATAGGTCCAGAGTAAACGAGACCCACTCAATCTGGTTTAGACATCTTGGACCATCACTTTCTTGACACCGATTTCTTTCATGTTATCTAAAGTGGACATATTGAAAGATAAAACCAGTTTTAGACTTGCCTATATAAAACACGCAGAACTCACTTTTCTAACTTCTATTCACATTTCGAATTCGTTTTTTTTTCTACTTCAATACAGACCTTTGCGACGCACACTTCTATTTTCATTCTTATAGTTTATAGGACGCTGGACTTACGCCATTATGATTAGGACTTATGTGACTAGATCCTTAATACAAGACCGTGTTTAATTTACCATCTAAATACTTTATATAGATGGATAGATAGATAGATAGTAGATAGATATAGATAATCCAAAGAACCTGACCTGGAGTGAGATAAGTTTCAACTGTATCATTGATAGGACTTTTTTTTATTCTAATAAACAAACTCATCCATTTTTACTAATAAGTTTTAGTTGTGCAGATTCCTGTGTGTGCATCCTGGATGAGTGAAGGAAGCTGTCTTTATCCATTAAAATAAAGATCGTGACAAATCCCCGACGATAGCCAAGGTAAAAGTGATGTGTTCATATCCTCTAGATTATAGATAGATAATCCAGTAATTGGTAGGCATAAAGTGTACTTCGGTAGAGTTTTCATATTCCGGGGTACACAAGCTTTGAGTGGACTTGTGCATCCTACTGGCCACACTATTTTCTCATCACACCAAGGCTATTACAAATTGGTTTACGCTCGGAAAGAAATAGCAAGGAAAAAAAATATAACCGCTGGGATTTTCTTAAATAACGACTTAATTATAACTTAATTATATTTGATTTTAGCCAACTGGTGAATATAATGAGATGATTTTAAGTCACTTGTCTAAAACTGATCTCGAATGAATGACAGATCTAAGTTTAATTCCTGTTGTCAGTTTTCACATTCAATTTGTATCGCGTTGTTCTTTACCACTAATTTAATTCTTGATGTAAATTATAATATGTGTAATTTATGTATTTAATCAATTCATTGATCAGCCACCATTTTCATATCTCTACACTACCGCGCGACGATGACCTGATTGACAGGGTGGGAGATGCTAACTTTGTCACTAAGATAGATCTAATGTCGGCGTTCCTCCAAATTCCCTTAACTCCTCTTTTATTACGCCTGATGGCCTGATACAAAGTGATGCCATTTGGTTTGAAAACTGCTCCTGCAGCCTTCCAAAAGCTAATAAACAATAGTATAACAAAGGAGGTCAGAGACTGCGATGCATATTTGGATGACATGATAGTTTATAATCAAAATGTTGCTGGCTATATTGAGCAACTGAAAGATCTATTTACCAAATTGGATGACGCGAATCTGACGGTCAATCTTGCTAAATGTCAATTCGGTCACGCAACCCTTGAGATTCTAGGTCACGTAGTTGGAGGAGGACAGGTGAAACCAGTCGACGCGAAGGTTAAGGCGATCCTAGAGGTACCCATACCCCAAAACCCAAAACAGATCCGAAATTTTCTGGGAATAGCGGGGTTCTATAGGAAGTTCTGCGCTTACTTTTCGGTGATAGCTACTCTCCTCACTGACCTTCTTAGAAAGAACGCCAAATAAATATGGTCCAAAAAGTGTAATACGGCATTCGAAACACTCAAATCCGTGTTAGCGAGCGCACCAGTTTTCGCTACGCCAGATTTTAGCAGGCAATTCCGAATCTCTGTAGATGCATGTGATACAGGTATGGGACCTATTCTTTGCCAGATATATTATAACACCCTATCTGTTATCACTCACAAAAATTCAACAAGCACGAGAGGGTCTATAGTTCGGTCGAGAAAGAAGTTTTAGGGATTATCCTTGCCCTGAAACACTTTAACTTTTATTTGAATGGGTCCACTTTTCTCATAGTGGTCCACACTGACCTTAATCCGTTAACGTTCCTAGCGAAGGTGAAGCAGAACCAGCGTCTGCTTAGATGGCAATTAGTCATATGATTTGTCACTACACCAAGTCAAGGGTGTTGAAAATATCCCTGCCGACACGCTAAGCCGACTGTCGATGCCTTTTTGATTTTATTTTGATGTGTATTTGATGTATTAAAAGAAAATGTCTTGAAAACAATATTATGTTTGCCCCAAACCCCATGTGTATACATGAGAAGACACCACATTTTGTTTAGATGTAACTTTTAAATACTGCACACTGTAATAAGCAACACACAATGCTTAGGCTCGTTATTGTTCTATTTATGTTAAAACGAACACCGTGTCGATGATCCAAACTAGTAAAACAAAACTCAGAATAATATACACAATATTTACAAAGACATTAAGGACTCAAACTGTCCACTTGTCGCATCTTTCATGTACTCCCGTTTAACCCTAGCGCATCAACAAAACTAATGATGGCGCGTACAGGACTTTGATTATTTGTCTGTTTTGTGCCTGTGAAATGGCAGTTGACATCTGTAAAGTGTTCTCTTGGTAAGTGAAAGGTAGATTGAGTAAATGAAAACCGTAAACTTTAGCTAGGGTCACGCTACATCAGGTTAAGCTCTAACTTAACAGCTAAGTCATAGACACACTTATGGAAGAAAACATAACTTTTATCGAATGAGACATTTTGAATAAAAACTTTAAAAAAGAGAGTGATAATGGTAATGTGATGTAAAGAGTAGAATAACAAAATGTTGTTAACTCCTAAACAATTAAACTTTAGGTTTAAAATTGGCTGCTCATACCAGAATAAATGTAAAATACTCTGTGAAAAGGTTATAATTTAAACTAAAAACTTTTTTAAAGATAAAGTAAAAGTTAAAATCAAGTTAATGCTTTGTACATAAAGTAATGTTGTGACTAAACTTTTAAAATAAAGGTTAGACATATGAGTGAGTACTCTGTAAATAAAGACCATTGTAAATTTTTAACGGTTAGACTTTTAGGAGGTTAAAGTTAAATTGGGTCAAAACTTTTAACTAACTACGTAAATAAAGTAGACATCTAATTGTTTTTGGAAAACTGAAAAGTTAAATTGAGTTATAGATTTAACTAAAGTTATGAACTAGAATGGCATTTGTACTTTAAGGGTAACTAATTCTTGCGGTTGATAAAAACTATTGGTACCGTAATGCTTGTAATGACTGTGCTTAAATATTAACTAAGGTTAACTTTAAACAGTCAGTGAGTATTAAAACACTCGTAAATGAGCGTTTAAACTATTATTGGACGTTGCTATATTTATTATAATACTAATGCATAACATTGACTAAGGTTATAATAATAACTTAGTATTTCGAGTTCACTCTCAGACCTCAGACTGTATGTGTAATATTGATTTGGTACACACTAGATTCATTCATTCATAAGGCCTTGTAAATATTGTTATCTAGAAATAAGATAACAAAAGATAACAAACATGGTAATGCCAAAACAAGTTAATACGGGATGATACACATATGCATTTAGGTATTGACTAAGGTTATTATGAATAAGATATGGATAAGGTCAAACATACTACACCCTAGTTCAATACACATATCAGTATCTATTCGTATTAATTATTATTAGTATTAGTAAAAATCATTAGAGTTAACGAAAGGGAACACTGTTTTTGTGAACCAATGTATATTTGTTCTTGTTAAATTGTTTTTCATTACGTGCTAATGAACACTCAAATTGTTTTTCATTGTTAGACGTGCCTAATGTGCACTTGAATTGTTTTACTATTGTAGTACATTTTGTAGGTGCCTAATACGCACTTAAGTTGTCACCTTGTAATACTCTTTAGTCATTACTTTTATTTTTGTCTCTTCACTCACCTACTATCAGTGCCGTTGCAAGGGATTCGGGGGCTTGGGGGGCTTGGCCTCTTTAGGGGCCCCTGCATTTTGACATTCGACAATATGACATGAGAAATAACAATTCGGACACTCCTTTGGGGGCCCCCTTAAAGTAGGGGCCCGTGGGGACTTTCAAATTTGGACCCCCCTCCCCTAGCTGCGCCACTGCCTAGTATATCTATGTATAGATCTATGTATATATCTATCTATGTATAGTCTAGAGTGTATCGTTCTGTCTTTCTTCTCTTTCTTTTCACATTTATTCTTTCTTCTTATCTCTTACGTGTATTTATAAATTTACAATGCTGATAAAGAAAAATGGCCGTTGTTGTATTTATACATTTACAATGCTGATAAAGAAAAATGGCGGTTGTTCTATAATGTTAGGCTTACATGTCTCTTACCTTGACTCCTCCAGCCCTAAGCTAAATTTTACTTGTAAACACTGGACTAGAATGAATGGAAAATATGCGAACGATCACACACACACGCGCACACTCTTACACTCCTCACATAAACGCAACATGGTTTGAAGAAAGAAAAGAAGAGTTAATCAACCCAGATTTGGTGCCAGTTTCCTACCTTGGGGGCATCGAACAATCGTTTTTTTTTCATCCGGTTTCGTTCACTTTTACAATATAACACAAAAAAATTCCTTTTTACATGTTTACTTGCGACTTGTAGTTTAAATGTATGTTGTCTCATAGATGGACAGGTAAATAAGTAATTTATATTTTATCTAACCTTGAAAACGTGTTCTGTGTAAACCGCCAATAGAGAAACATGCAAAATATCATATTAAAGCTAGCTGATCCATAAGATCATGTTATTTGAATGTCATGAAATACAATATGTTAGTTATGCTGTCATATAATCAAGGGAATGTGTCACACGTCAGAGCCTTCACTCGCGTTTCAAATTTTATGCTTGGGTTACTCCTAATACCAGCCAGAAAAAAATATCGGTCTTACAACTGACCCGTGCCAGTGGGTGGGGAATATGGTTTTGGTTATTAATGCTGTCATTGGTTGTTTTTGTGAATTTTCATCATTTTAAGAGAATGTAAAAAAAAGGGTATACTTTATGTGAATATAGCCTAAGCTGTATAACCTGTATTGTTGAATAGTAACTCCTACTTGTGGCCTCTGAAACCACTAACACAATAGCTAATAGAAAAAGGGACATATTATCAATAGCAGGCTTCCTTAAAAGTGTGAGCCTATTTTCAATATTTTAAAATTATACTTGTGGTCTTATTATAAAGTAGTATTCATTAGTTATTGTTTTTTATATTTCAGAATTGGATTTTCATTATTTTATATAATAATATTAAGATTGCAGACAATTTTAATTAATAAGTAATAGTAGGCCTATTAAACAGTAGGCCTAATAGTAGACTTATATACCTTAATATAAGGAGTATTAAACAGTGCTAGTATGCCTATAAAAAAATTCTAGCAGGCCAATTATACAGAACTAGTAGTGATATATTAAACAGAACTAGTAGGTATATTAAACAGAACTAGTAGTGATATATTATACAGAACTAGTAGTGATATATTATACAGAACTAGTAGTGATATATTAAACAGAACTAGTAGGCATATTAAACAGAACTAGTTTACATATGCTACAGCCAACTGTTTTAAAATCTTGTTTGTGATATGAATAAAACAATTGTAAAATTTGCTACAGTTATCTTAAGCAGTTTTGAAGATACTGGCAGTTGTGTTGACAACGTATTAATCCATTTTTTTTTTCAAGAAAACCTAAGCTTTGTGTCAGGAAATATAAGCTTCGAATCATCTCAATAATCCACTAAATACTTACAATTATTAACAGTAACACAGTAAAAAAGAAAATATATAAGAATAAGATATAGATAGTCATATTTTCTTTACAACTAATCAATGACTTAAACCTTTACAAGATATTGACAAAACGTTTCAACTGTTAAATTGTCAGATACGGGGACATCCGTTAATGACGTCAACAGTTTTAAGGCAAGTTTTACTCCCCGCCCCCCTTGTCAACAATTGTCAATATTTTACAGAAAATTAGAACTTAAAACTTTGATGTTATGAAACATAATTTTATAATGGTCCAAATTTTAACGTTACACCTATTATAAAGTAGTTAGCGAAAATATATTAGTTTATATAACCTCTATTGCCCGTCTTTCGTGCACTATCCCCAACATACACACACATAATTTTCACAATCCCAATCCCCAACATTCACACACATAATTTTCACAATCCCAATCCCCAACATTCACACACATAATTTTCACAATCCCAATCCCCAACATTCACACACATAATTTTCACAATCCCAATCCCCCACTTGCACTAGGCCTATATACTTACCCTCTTTGCACTGCCTCACTAATCGTACCCTTTTCATTTTTATTTCGTTCAGATCGGAAAGCTATTTTCACAAATAAGTGTAGCCGAACATTTCGCCCACACTTTTGGCAAAGGATAGCGACATTGCAAACTAAGTAGGTATCAGTAGGTGGTAGCAGTCAGTGAGGGTGCATAGAATGCAATAATATGACAGTCGGTGGTAGCAGTCAGAGAATGTACCCATAGTGAATTATGACAGTTGGTGGTAGCAGTCAGAGAATGTACCCATAGTGCAATATGACAGTCGGTGGTAGCAGTCAGAGAATGTACCCATAGTGCAATATGACAGTTGGTGGTAGCAGTCAGAGAATGTACCCATAGTGCAATATGACAGTTGATGGTAGCAGTCAGAGAATGTACCCATAGTGCAATATGACAGTTGATGGTAGCAGTCAGAGAATGTACCCATAGTGCAATATGACAGTTGATGGTAGCAGTCAGAGAATGTACCCATAGCGCAACATGACAGTTGGTGGTAGCAGTCACTGAGACTACAATGAATGCAATAATATGACAGTTGGTGGTAGCAGTCAGAGAATGTACCCATAGTGCAATAGGACAATTGGTGGTAGCAGACAGAGAATGTAGCCATAGTGCAATATGACAGTCGGTGGTAGCAGTCAGAGAATGTACCCATAGTGCAATATGACAGTCGGTGGTAGCAGTCAGAGAATGTACCCATAGTGCAATATGACAGTCGGTGGTAGCAGTCAGAGAATGTACCCATAGTGCAACATGACAGTTGGTGGTAGCAGTCACTGAGACTACAATGAATGCAATAATATGACAGTTGGTGGTAGCAGTCAGAGAATGTACCCATAGTGCAATATGACAGTTGATGGTAGCAGTCAGAGAATGTACCCATAGTGCAATATGACAGTTGATGGTAGCAGTCAGAGAATGTACCCATAGTGCAATATGACAGTTGATGGTAGCAGTCAGAGAATGTACCCATAGTGCAATATGACAGTTGGTGGTAGCAGTCACTGAGACTACAATGAATGCAATAATATGACAGTTGGTGGTAGCAGTCAGAGAATGTACCCATAGTGCAATATGACAGTTGGTAATAGCAGTCAGAGAATGTACCCTTAGTGCAATATGACAGTTGGTGGTAGCAGTCAGAGAATGTACCCATAGTGCAATATGACAGTTGGTAGTAGCAGTCAGAGAATGTACCCATAGTGCAACATGACAGTTGATGGTAGCAGTCAGAGAATGTACCCATAGTGCAATATGACAGTTGATGGTAGCAGTCAGAGAATGTACCCATAGTGCAATATGACAGTTGGTGGTAGAAGTCACCGAGAGTACCGAGAATGCAATATGACAGTTGATGGTAGCAGTCAGAGAATGTACCCTTAGTGCAATATGACAGTTGGTGGTAGCAGTCACTGAGAGTACAGAGAATGCAATAATATGACAGTCGGTGGTAGCAGTCAGAGAATGTACCCATAGTGCAATATGACAGTTGGTGGTAGCAGTCAGAGAATGTACCCTTAGTGTAATATGACAGTTGGTGGTAGCAGTCAGAGAATGTACCCTTAGTGCAACATGACAGTTGGTGGTAGCAGTCAGAGAATGTACCCTTAGTGCAATATGACAGTTGGTGGTAGCAGTCAGAGAATGTACCCTTAGTGCAATATGACAGTTGGTGGTAGCAGTCAGAGAATGTACCCATAGTGCAATATGACAGTTGGTGGTAGCAGTCAGTGAGAGTACAGAGAATGCAATAATATGACAGTCGGTGGTAGCAGTCAGAGAACGTACCCATAGTGCAATATGGCAGTTGGTGGTAGCAGTCAGTGAGAGTACAGAGAATGCAATAATATGACAGTCGGTGGTAGCAGTCAGAGAATGTACCCATAGTGCAATATGACAGTTGATGGTAGCAGTCAGTGAATGTACCTATAGTGCAATATGACATTTGATGGTAGCAGTCAGTGAATGTACCTATAGTGCAATATGACAGTTGATGGTAGCAGTCAGTGAGAGTACAGAGAATGCAATAATATGACAGTTGATGGTAGCAGTCAGTGAATGTACCTATAGTGCAATATGACAGTTGATGGTAGCAGTCAGTGAGAGTACAGATAATGCAATAATATGACAGTTGATGGTAGCAGTCAGTGAATGTACCTATAGTGCAATATGACAGTTGATGGTAGCAGTCAGTGAATGTACCCATAGTGCAACATGACAGTTTATGATAGCAGTCAGAGAATGTACCCATAGTGCAATATGACAGTTGGTGGTAGCAGTCACTGAGAGTACCGAGAATGCAATAATTTGACAGTCGGTGGTAGCAGTCAGAGAATGTACCCATAGTGCAATATGACAGTTGATGGTAGCAGTCAGTGAATGTACCTATAGTGCAATATGACAGTTGATGGTAGCAGTCAGTGAATGTACCTATAGTGCAATATGACAGTTGATGGTAGCAGTCAGTGAGAGTACAGATAATGCAATAATATGACAGTTGATGGTAGCAGTCAGTGAATGTACCTATAGTGCAATATGACAGTTGATGGTAGCAGTCAGTGAATGTACCCATAGTGCAATATGACAGTTGATGGTAGCAGTCAGAGAATGTACCCATAGTGCAATATGACAGTCGGTGGTAGCAGTCAGAGAATGTACCTATAGTGCAATATGACAGTTGATGGTAGCAGTCAGAGAATGTACCCATAGTGCAACATGACAGTTGATGGTAGCAGTCAGAGAATGTACCTATAGTGCAATATGACAGTTGATGGTAGCAGTCAGTGAATGTAGCGATAATGAAATATGACAGTTTATGATAGCAGTCAGAGAATTTACCCATAATGCAATATAAAAGTTGGTGGCAGGTCACTTCATCCCCAGACAATTCATCCCCGTCACTTCATCCCCGTCACTTCATCCCCGTCACTTCATCCCCGTCACTTCATCCCCGTCACTTCATCCCCGTCACTTAATCCCCGTCACTTAATCCTCGAGTCACTTCATCACTTGAATGTACCCATAGTGCTATATGACAGTAGGAGTTAGCAGTCAGTCAGAGTACCCATAGTCCAATATGAAAGTTGATGGTAGCAGTCAGAGAATGTACCCATAGTGCAATATGACAGTTGGTGGTAGCAGTCACTGAGAGTACCGAGAATGCAATAATATGACAGTCGGTGGTAGCAGTCAGAGAATGTACCCATAGTGCAATATGACAGTTGGTGGTAGCAGTCAGAGAATGTACCCATAGTGCAATATGACAGTTGGTGGTAGCAGTCACTGAGAGTACCGAGAATGCAATAATATGACAATCGGTGGTAGCAGTCAGAGAATGTACCCATAATGCAATATGACAGTTGGTGGTAGCAGTCAGAGAATGTACCCATAGTGCAATATGACAGTTGATGGTAGCAGTCAGAGAATGTACCCATAGTGCAATATGACAGTTGGTGGTAGCAGTCACTGAGAGTACCGAGAATGCAATAATATGACCGTCGGTGGAAGCAGTCAGAGAATGTACCCATAGTGCAATATGACAGTTGGTGGTAGTAGTCAGAGAATGTACCCATAGTGCAACATGACAGTCGGTGGTAGCAGTCAGAGAATGTACCCATAGTGCAACATGACAGTTGATGGTAGCAGTCAGAGAATGTACCCTTAGTGCAATATGACAGTTGATGGTAGCAGTCAGAGAATGTACCCTTAGTGCAATATGACAGTTGATGGTAGCAGTCAGTGAATGTACCTATAGTGCAATATGACAGTTGATGGTAGCAGTCAGTGAATGTAGCGATAATGAAATATGACAGTTTATGATAGCAGTCAGAGAATGTACCCATAGTGCAATATGACAGTTAGTGGTAGCAGTCACTGAGGGTACCGAGAATGCAATAATATGACAGTCGGTGGTAGCAGTCAGAGAATGTACCCATAGTGCAATATGACAGTTGATGGTAGCAGTCAGTGAATGTACCTATAGTGCAATATGACAGTTGGTGGTAGCAGTCACTGAGAGTACCGAGAATGCAATAATATGACAGTCGGTGGTAGCAGTCAGAGAATGTACCCATAGTGCAATATGACAGTTGGTGGTAGTAGTCAGAGAATGTACCCATAGTGCAACATGACAGTCGGTGGTAGCAGTCAGAGAATGTACCCATAGTGCAACATGACAGTTGATGGTAGCAGTCAGAGAATGTACGCTTAGTGCAATATGACAGTTGATGGTAGCAGTCAGAGAATGTACCCTTAGTGCAATATGACAGTTGATGGTAGCAGTCAGTGAATGTACCTATAGTGCAATATGACAGTTGATGGTAGCAGTCAGTGAATGTAGCGATAATGAAATATGACAGTTTATGATAGCAGTCAGAGAATGTACCCATAGTGCAAGATGACAGTTGGTAGTAGCAGTCACTGAGAGTACCGAGAATGCAATAATATGACAGTCGGTGGTAGCAGTCAGAGAATGTACCTATAGTGCAATATGACAGTTGATGGTAGCAGTCAGTGAACGTACCTATAGTGCAATATGACAGTTGATGGTAGCAGTCAGTGAATGTACCTATAGTGCAATATGACAGTTGATGGTAGCAGTCAGTGAACGTACCTATAGTGCAATATGACAGTTGATGGTAGCAGTCAGTGAGAGTACAGAGAATGCAATAATATGACAGTTGATGGTAGCAGTCAGTGAATGTACCTATAGTGCAATATGACAGTTGATGGTAGCAGTCAGTGAGAGTACAGATAATGAAATAATATGACAGTTGATGAAGCAGTCAGTGAATGTACCTATAGTGCAATATGACAGTTGATGGTAGCAGTCAGTGAACGTACCTATAGTGCAATATGACAGTTGATGGTAGCAGTCACTGAGAGTACAGAGATTGCAATAATATGACAGTTGATGGTAGCAGTCAGTGAATGTACCTATAGTGCAATATGACAGTTGATGGTAGCAGTCAGTGAGAGTACAGAGAATGCAATAATATGACAGTTGATGGTAGCAGTCAGTGAATGTACCTATAGTGCAATATGACAGTTGATGGTAGCAGTCAGTGAGAGTACAGATAATGCAATAATATGACAGTTGATGGTAGCAGTCAGTGAATGTACCTATAGTGCAATATGACAGTTGATGGTAGCAGTCAGTGAATGTACCCATAGTGCAACATGACAGTTTATGATAGCAGTCAGAGAATGTACCCATAGTGCAATATGACAGTTGGTGGTAGCAGTCACTGAGAGTACCGAGAATGCAATAATATGACAGTCGGTGGTAGCAGTCAGAGAATGTACCCATAGTGCAATATGACAGTTGATGGTAGCAGTCAGTGAATGTACCTATAGTGCAATATGACAGTTGATGGTAGCAGTCAGTGAATGTACCTATAGTGCAATATGACAGTTGATGGTAGCAGTCAGTGAGAGTACAGATAATGCAATAATATGACAGTTGATGGTAGCAGTCAGTGAATGTACCTATAGTGCAATATGACAGTTGATGGTAGCAGTCAGTGAGAGTACAGATAATGCAATAATATGACAGTTGATGGTAGCAGTCAGTGAATGTACCTATAGTGCAATATGACAGTTGATTGTAGCAGTCAGTGAATGTACCCATAGTGCAATATGACAGTTGATGGTAGCAGTCAGAGAATGTACCCATAGTGCAATATGACAGTCGGTGGTAGCAGTCAGAGAATGTACCTATAGTGCAATATGACAGTTGATGGTAGCAGTCAGAGAATGTACCCATAGTGCAACATGACAGTTGATGGTAGCAGTCAGAGAATGTACCTATAGTGCAATATGACAGTTGATGGTAGCAGTCAGTGAATGTAGCGATAATGAAATATGACAGTTTATGATAGCAGTCAGAGAATTTACCCATAATGCAATATAAAAGTTGGTGGCAGGTCACTTCATCCCCAGACAATTCATCCCCGTCACTTCATCCCCGTCACTTCATCCCCGTCACTTCATCCCCGTCACTTCATCCCCGTCACTTCATCCCCGTCACTTAATCCCCGTCACTTAATCCTCGAGTCACTTCATCACTTGAATGTACCCATAGTGCTATATGACAGTAGGAGTTAGCAGTCAGTCAGAGTACCCATAGTCCAATATGAAAGTTGATGGTAGCAGTCAGAGAATGTACCCATAGTGCAATATGACAGTTGGTGGTAGCAGTCACTGAGAGTACCGAGAATGCAATAATATGACAGTCGGTGGTAGCAGTCAGAGAATGTACCCATAGTGCAATATGACAGTTGGTGGTAGCAGTCAGAGAATGTACCCATAGTGCAATATGACAGTTGGTGGTAGCAGTCACTGAGAGTACCGAGAATGCAATAATATGACAATCGGTGGTAGCAGTCAGAGAATGTACCCATAATGCAATATGACAGTTGGTGGTAGCAGTCAGAGAATGTACCCATAGTGCAATATGACAGTTGATGGTAGCAGTCAGAGAATGTACCCATAGTGCAATATGACAGTTGGTGGTAGCAGTCACTGAGAGTACCGAGAATGCAATAATATGACCGTCGGTGGAAGCAGTCAGAGAATGTACCCATAGTGCAATATGACAGTTGGTGGTAGTAGTCAGAGAATGTACCCATAGTGCAACATGACAGTCGGTGGTAGCAGTAAGAGAATGTACCCATAGTGCAACATGACAGTTGATGGTAGCAGTCAGAGAATGTACCCTTAGTGCAATATGACAGTTGATGGTAGCAGTCAGAGAATGTACCCTTAGTGCAATATGACAGTTGATGGTAGCAGTCAGTGAATGTACCTATAGTGCAATATGACAGTTGATGGTAGCAGTCAGTGAATGTAGCGATAATGAAATATGACAGTTTATGATAGCAGTCAGAGAATGTACCCATAGTGCAATATGACAGTTGGTGGTAGCAGTCACTGAGGGTACCGAGAATGCAATAATATGACAGTCGGTGGTAGCAGTCAGAGAATGTACCCATAGTGCAATATGACAGTTGATGGTAGCAGTCAGTGAATGTACCTATAGTGCAATATGACAGTTGGTGGTAGCAGTCACTGAGAGTACCGAGAATGCAATAATATGACAGTCGGTGGTAGCAGTCAGAGAATGTACCCATAGTGCAATATGACAGTTGGTGGTAGTAGTCAGAGAATGTACCCATAGTGCAACATGACAGTCGGTGGTAGCAGTCAGAGAATGTACCCATAGTGCAACATGACAGTTGATGGTAGCAGTCAGAGAATGTACGCTTAGTGCAATATGACAGTTGATGGTAGCAGTCAGAGAATGTACCCTTAGTGCAATATGACAGTTGATGGTAGCAGTCAGTGAATGTACCTATAGTGCAATATGACAGTTGATGGTAGCAGTCAGTGAATGTAGCGATAATGAAATATGACAGTTTATGATAGCAGTCAGAGAATGTACCCATAGTGCAAGATGACAGTTGGTAGTAGCAGTCACTGAGAGTACCGAGAATGCAATAATATGACAGTCGGTGGTAGCAGTCAGAGAATGTACCTATAGTGCAATATGACAGTTGATGGTAGCAGTCAGTGAACGTACCTATAGTGCAATATGACAGTTGATGGTAGCAGTCAGTGAATGTACCTATAGTGCAATATGACAGTTGATGGTAGCAGTCAGTGAACGTACCTATAGTGCAATATGACAGTTGATGGTAGCAGTCAGTGAGAGTACAGAGAATGCAATAATATGACAGTTGATGGTAGCAGTCAGTGAATGTACCTATAGTGCAATATGACAGTTGATGGTAGCAGTCAGTGAGAGTACAGATAATGCAATAATATGACAGTTGATGTAGCAGTCATTGAATGTACCTATAGTGCAATATGACAGTTGATGGTAGCAGTCAGTGAATGTACCCATAGTGCAACATGACAGTTTATGATAGCAGTCAGAGAATGTACCCATAGTGCAATATGACAGTTGGTGGTAGCAGTCACTGAGAATACCGAGAATGCAATAATATGACAGTCGGTGGTAGCAGTCAGAGAATGTACCCATAGTGCAATATGACAGTTGATGGTAGCAGTCAGTGAATGTACCTATAGTGCAATATGACAGTTGATGGTAGCAGTCAGTGAATGTACCTATAGTGCAATATGACAGTTGATGGTAGCAGTCAGTGAGAGTATAGAGAATGCAATATTATGACAGTTGATGGTAGCAGTCAGTGAATGTACCTATAGTGCAATATGACAGTTGATGGTAGCAGTCAGTGAGAGTACAGATAATGCAATAATATGACAGTTGATGGTAGCAGTCAGTGAATGTACCCATAGTGCAATATGACAGTTGATGGTAGCAGTCAGTGAATGTACCCATAGTGCAATATGACAGTTGATGGTAGCAGTCAGAGAATGTACCCATAGTGCAATATGACAGTCGGTGGTAGCAGTCAGAGAATGTACCTATAGTGCAATATGACAGTTGATGGTAGCAGTCAGTGAGAGTACAGAGAATGCAATAATATGACAGTTGATGGTAGCAGTCAGTGAATGTACCTATAGTGCAATATGACAGTTGATGGTAGCAGTCAGTGAGAGTACAGATAATGCAATAATATGACAGTTGGTGGTAGTAGTCAGAGAATGTACCCATAGTGCAACATGACAGTCGGTGGTAGCAGTCAGAGAATGTACCCATAGTGCAACATGACAGTTGATGGTAGCAGTCAGAGAATGTACCCTTAGTGCAATATGACAGTTGATGGTAGCAGTCAGAGAATGTACCCTTAGTGCAATATGACAGTTGATGGTAGCAGTCAGTGAATGTACCTATAGTGCAATATGACAGTTGATGGTAGCAGTCAGTGAACGTACCTATAGTGCAATATGACAGTTGATGGTAGCAGTCAGTGAGAGTACAGAGAATGCAATAATATGACAGTTGATGGTAGCAGTCAGTGAATGTACCTATAGTGCAATATGACAGTTGATGGTAGCAGTCAGTGAGAGTACAGATAATGCAATAATATGACAGTTGATGTAGCAGTCAGTGAATGTACCTATAGTGCAATATGACAGTTGATGGTAGCAGTCAGTGAGAGTACAGATAATGCAATATTATGACAGTTGATGGTAGCAGTCAGTGAATGTACCTATAGTGCAATATGACAGTTGATGGTAGCAGTCAGTGAATGTACCCATAGTGCAATATGACAGTTGATGGTAGCAGTCAGAGAATGTACCCATAGTGCAATATGACAGTCGGTGGTAGCAGTCAGAGAATGTACCTATAGTGCAATATGACAGTTGATGGTAGCAGTCAGAGAATGTACCCATAGTGCAACATGACAGTTGATGGTAGCAGTCAGAGAATGTACCTATAGTGCAATATGACAGTTGATGGTAGCAGTCAGTGAATGTAGCGATAATGAAATATGACAGTTTATGATAGCAGTCAGAGAATTTACCCATAATGCAATATAAAAGTTGGTGGCAGGTCACTTCATCCCCAGACAATTCATCCCCGTCACTTCATCCCCGTCACTTCATCCCCGTCACTTCATCCCCGTCACTTCATCCCCGTCACTTCATCCCCGTCACTTAATCCCCGTCACTTAATCCTCGAGTCACTTTATCACTTGAATGTACCCATAGTGCTATATGACAGTAGGAGTTAGCAGTCAGTCAGAGTACCCATAGTCCAATATGAAAGTTGATGGTAGCAGTCAGAGAATGTACCCATAGTGCAATATGACAGTTGGTGGTAGCAGTCACTGAGAGTACCGAGAATGCAATAATATGACAGTCGGTGGTAGCAGTCAGAGAATGTACCCATTGTGCAATATGACAGTTGGTGGTAGCAGTCAGAGAATGTACCCATAGTGCAATATGACAGTTGGTGGTAGCAGTCACTGAGAGTACCGAGAATGCAATAATATGACAATCGGTGGTAGCAGTCAGAGAATGTACCCATAATGCAATATGACAGTTGGTGGTAGCAGTCAGAGAATGTACCCATAGTGCAATATGACAGTTGATGGTAGCAGTCAGAGAATGTACCCATAGTGCAATATGACAGTTGGTGGTAGCAGTCACTGAGAGTACCGAGAATGCAATAATATGACCGTCGGTGGAAGCAGTCAGAGAATGTACCCATAGTGCAATATGACAGTTGGTGGTAGTAGTCAGAGAATGTACCCATAGTGCAACATGACAGTCGGTGGTAGCAGTCAGAGAATGTACCCATAGTGCAACATGACAGTTGATGGTAGCAGTCAGAGAATGTACCCTTAGTGCAATATGACAGTTGATGGTAGCAGTCAGAGAATGTACCCTTAGTGCAATATGACAGTTGATGGTAGCAGTCAGTGAATGTACCTATAGTGCAATATGACAGTTGATGGTAGCAGTCAGTGAATGTAGCGATAATGAAATATGACAGTTTATGATAGCAGTCAGAGAATGTACCCATAGTGCAATATGACAGTTGGTGGTAGCAGTCACTGAGGGTACCGAGAATGCAATAATATGACAGTCGGTGGTAGCAGTCAGAGAATGTACCCATAGTGCAATATGACAGTTGATGGTAGCAGTCAGTGAATGTACCTATAGTGCAATATGACAGTTGGTGGTAGCAGTCACTGAGAGTACCGAGAATGCAATAATATGACAGTCGGTGGTAGCAGTCAGAGAATGTACCCATAGTGCAATATGACAGTTGGTGGTAGTAGTCAGAGAATGTACCCTTAGTGCAATATGACAGTTGATGGTAGCAGTCAGAGAATGTACCCATAGTGCAACATGACAGTTGATGGTAGCAGTCAGAGAATGTACCTATAGTGCAATATGACAGTTGATGGTAGCAGTCAGTGAATGTAGCGATAATGAAATATGACAGTTTATGATAGCAGTCAGAGAATTTACCCATAATGCAATATAAAAGTTGGTGGCAGGTCACTTCATCCCCAGACAATTCACCCCCGTCACTTCATCCCCGTCACTTCATCCCCGTCACTTCATCCCCGTCACTTCATCCCCGTCACTTCATCCCCGTCACTTCATCCCCGTCACTTCATCCGCGTCACTTCATCCCCGTCACTTCATCCCCGTCACTTAATCCTCGAGTCACTTCATCACTTGAATGTACCCATAGTGCTATATGACAGTAGGAGTTAGCAATCAGTCAGAGTACCCATAGTCCAATATGAAAGTTGATGGTAGCAGTCAGTGAGAGTACCCAAAGTCCAATATGACTGTTGATGGTAGAAGTCAATGAGAGTAATATATATTTCTCTAATTTCACATTTAAAAGTTGCCACAGACTGCAGTTTTGGTCAATCTATTATTAAGTATAGTAAATAACTTTAATTTTAACTTAGGCTCTGTCTATGGGCATTGGGCGAAACTTCTGTCTGGACGTACGAAATACAACTATGAAATTATATATCTAAGTGAATTAAATCAACAGATATCTTCGGGTTCAATTAACTGAATAGCGATTCAATTTATTATAAAAAAGAAAGCAAAATAAATTGTACGTAGAATATAATAAAGAAGACAATAGTTTACATCAGCAGAATATATAATATATGTAGGGGCACGAATGAGTGACCCCAGATTGCGTCGACATTGACCTTACAGAGGTCAGTATATGTCGCATGAAACAATGAAATTAATGAAATATTTCTAGTCCAAAATATGACTAGCGATATTATTACAGAAACTCCCGTAAAGGATTAATGCATTAATCAATGCATAACATCGTAAAATACTACAAGGCTACAGTGTTGCTACAGTGTGCCAAATTGTAAATAGGTTTAATTGTAATCTCACTTACGCTTTTTAAGCTTCAAAACTAAAAACAGTCGTGCACCGCCAGGACTCTCTCAGCAACTCAAGTGCCTAAACTAGAAAATGTCCCCTCACAAACTGAGTATTATTTTAGCGTAGTGATCCTTAAACAAACCTAAGTAAAGGGTCGTTCACATGGGCCTCGCACTTTGGCACGTAACACATTTATAATGAAACACATGTTATAAATCATATAGTCCGCATATTCTCACTGTGGTGTCCTTTTCATTTCTTCTTACTTCCCATTGTTAACTTTCCACCAGTCAGTAAACTACGATTTCAAAGCATCACTTCTTCATGCATGACACACATTATTCGTCCCCACAAACCTTGATATATATGCATATATATTTGCCAAAGTTTGTATAACGCTCAAATATACATGGGCTAAAGCTTGGCTGCAACTAGCAGTCAATGACGAGAAGAAAACCGATACAACGATTGAAGCCGAATTATCTAATAAAATTATATGGGACCGTTAGGACGACTGGAACATCAACTAGGCCATATCCGGCCTAAAAAGGGGACTTTGATTTATTTGTTTGATAAAATCATAGATTGAGTTGATGGAAAGAATTTTTTTTTAATGAAATTTTTTATTGATTTTGAACACCAAGTTTACGAGCGGGTAAAATTGTTTGAATCAATAGACTTGTGTATTTCAATAGGCCTAGGCATAATGCAAAGAAAATTATCACTATTTCATCTTTCGTTCAAGTTTCAAAATATTTACTACATTAATTTGCCATTGCTTGACTAATTATAAATTATGTCCAAAAAATTATTTCACGGCTTTCTATTTCATAAATGTTTTTTTATTAAAACTAAATTAACAAACTAACCCATAAAAACAAAGTTTTTATTATACTCCCTTTCTTTGTAAACTAAGTTTATATTTAATTTATATTTTGTTAGATTAAAATAAATATAAGTATAAACTATACCTTATGAATTTCCACGCTAAATTTTTGCACATCCTTTTTTTTTTCTAGCTTTGGTCCGCAAAAAACATAAAAAGATACATTGTGTCGTTTTCATTCTATTTATTTCGTAAAAACGAACATATCCGAAAATTGTATTTACTTCCGTCTCTTCCGGTAGAGGCAGCCATAATTTACGTGAAATATACTCTTCGATTCGCAAATTGGCCGAAAGAATTCGTGACTATTCCAAAGGCTATATTGCTGAAAATTTGACAGAATGTATTGTTAATCGAAACAAGTCTGCTGCCCAAGTTTCAGCTCGATTGGACGGCGGGAAGTGGTTGAAAAATCGATGCAAAGTTTTGCTAACAATCAAACATCCAAGCAACCAACCAACCAAGCAGACAGACAGTGCAAGTTAAAAGAAAGGGAGTAAAAAAAGAAAGGCAAAATGTAATCAGATGGCATTGTTAAACTATCCCAAAATTTGGGGGGCAGAAGTGAGAATTTAGGATTGTCTAGCTTGCTCACCCAATTCTGAGTTAAGGTACTTAGGCAAACTGTATTACAAAATGTTTTTACAAATTTTTCAAATTATTTCATCCAAGCTGTATAATAAATATTCTAAAAGATTGTTATATAGTATTTAACAAAAATTCAATATTGTTTAAAAAGATGTTTTAATAATGTTTTAAAGGTGTATTCAATACCGTTTTAAAAGGTGAATTTTTAAATGTTTTCAAGGTGTATTCAATAATTTTTAAAGGTGTATTCAATAATGTTTTCAAGGTGTATTCAATAATGTTTCCAAGGTGTATTCAATAATGTTTCAAAGGTGTATTCAATACTGTTTTAAAGGTGTATTTAAAAATGTTTTAAGGGTGTATTCAATAATGTTTTAAAGGTGTATTCAATAATATTTCAATGTGTATTCAATACCGTTTTTAATGTGTATTTAATAATGTTTAAAAGGTGTATTCAATACCGTTTTTAAGGTGTATTTAATAATGTTTCAACGTGTAGTCAATATTGTTATGAAGATGTATACAATAATGTTTGTAGGATGTAGGCAATAATATATTTAAATGTGTGTGGAGATAGGGAAGAACAATTAATGAGTAATGTAATTAAAATTAATTTGTAATGAATCATTATTTTACGCCATGAACATGCCTATTATTAGAAAAAAAAGAGACTAGGAATTCAGGAAAAAAACGTCTTTTAAAATTGTGTTTATATAATTACTCCTTTATCAGAACGCCGTGTAGTTAGGCGTTCGTGGGGATCAGGAAATTTGTGTACAAAGACGGCTTCGTATACCCATGTGCCAATCATGAGCTCATGCTTGTAAACAAATGCAGGTGAAAGTTATACGAAACATGACCTGGGGGAGGTGAAATTAATTTGTGTATGTAATCAAAAAAGGGGTGGGGTTTAAGGTTTTATGTAAACTTTGAATGTTTTTTGTATAGCTTGGAGCTATGACAAGGTAACCGAAAAAAGACTTATTAATAGACAGCGGTAGTCACTAATTTGAATGAAACTTTTTTTTCCATTAAAATCCTTTTGCTTAAGTAATATCTTAAGAAAAAATTGCCTCGCTTGAAAATAGTAGCATTGTAATTACAACCTTTTAATTTGTTAGGAAGATTTTCCACTCCTTTAACATACTTAAAATGCAACATTAACAAAATATTAACGGTAATCATGTCGAATTTTAGAGTTTTAATAAATACAGTTTATGGATAAGATAAACAATATTTTAATATTTAATATACCGTACATAAAAAGGGTAGATAATGGGCACATGATATAAGCGAACATCTTAAACAGATAATAAAAAGCTGTATTGTACACTCTATTGCGTAGAACGCAATAATCTTCTTTATAGAAGGAGCGTCTGTAATATATAAGATAACCAGATTATAGGATTACCCAAAACAAACAAAAAATATAATGTAATAAAGCGTTATATTTTTATGAATTAAAATACAACAACACATAATCAAAGTAAATCATCATCATCATCAAACCCTTGACTGTTGTATTGTTGGTGGAGAGCAAATGGACACCTCAGTCATCTTTCTCCATTTTTGCCATTCCTTAGCAGCTGTCAATAGTTCATGCATTTGCAGCTTTGTCCAATTTCTTATCTTGTCAAACCAGCATTTCCGCTGTCGACCTCTCCGACGTCCACCCTCTACAGTGCCTTGGATGATGGTTTTTGGCAGATTATTAAACTGCAATGCTGTGATTCAGAAATTCTAGCAACGATTGGGACAGCATTGCCGACAATAGCTCGCCTAAACAGAATCCGGACCAGCAAAAGCATTATTAGTCTCCCAACAAAGCTCAGTCTTTACAGAACCCTTGTGAAAACCATTGTTCTCTACGGATGTGAGATCTTGGCTCTGCTAGCAGCCACTGAAAACTAGTTGCAGGTATTCGAAAATAAATGCATGAGAAAAATCATTCGAATATTCTATCTAAAACACTGGACTGATGAATATGTCTGGGACAGAATATCCTCAATTGCAGCCCCTCAAGAAAACATTATGGCAACAATCAAACGGCGCAAACTGACATGGTTCGGTCATGTGTTGCGACACAAAAGCCTGACAAAAACAATCCTCCAGGGCACGGTGGAAGGTGGGAGTAGGAGAGGCCGTCAGCGGAGTTGCTGGTTCGACAACGTAAAGTATTGGACAGGGCTACAGTTGACTCAATTATTGACAACCGCTCAAGATAGGCAAAAGTGAAGAAAGTTGACTGCTGAGGTGTCCATTCGCTACCCCAAAGACCACAACGGTCATAAGATTGATTAGGATGATGATGATGATGAAATTATGTTTTCGCGTTGGTGTTGTAGGTGTTTTTCTACGATCAAGTGACAGTTTAGAATCTGCTCAATTTTACTTCAGCCTGATCTGAAACCTGCCTGTTCTTCTGGCAGTAATTCCTCAGCCACAGGTTTAAGTCTATTGAAGATAATTGATATGGTGGCTGATGAGGCTAATTGTACTGTTATTATGGCATTGTTTTTATATCGCCTATCTTGGGCAGTAATATTATGAGTGACTAGGGTCTATGCCTTGGGCCATTTTTTATTTTCCCATATCTTCTGGCAGGTTGTTGTGTTTTAGTCACCGCTACACCCCCATGTTTCAACAGTTAAGCAGGAATGTTGTCAATCCCAGGAGACTTGTTCCCCTTTAAACTTCGTACTGCTTCTTCGACCTCATTTGGCGGTACTGGTAATTTGTCCAACAATTATACCGATAATTACACACCTCGGTGCACCAAAGAAAATATGTGTTACTAAATTGGTAATTCGCTTCCCATTATTACTTTAAATCAAATTACATTGTATAATGACGGGTCATCAAACAAAATCACTTTAATTTCAATTTAAATGGTTGAGTTCAATAAATGGACATCAATGTATTTAGATGTCTAAGGCCGTTAAGGCTGGGCATAAGAACAGTTACTCCTTAAAGGGCCAGTCTTGCCATCAGCCTTCTTCTCTAGACAAAGTGAAACTGTGTGTAGGACTAAACAATATTGACTGCCTGCCCTGTTTTTTCTCACGTCAACCAGACAAGGGTGTATTGCTCTATGGTCGTGTAGGCCTAGAAAACGTTTGTCAGTCTATTGTTCCTATTTCAACAACAATTCTTTCAATTCTTCCAACGTGTAGGCCTATAAAACGTTTGTCAGTCTATTGTTCCTATTTCAACCACAATTCTTTCAATTCTTCCAAAGTGTAGGCCTATAAAACGTTTGTCAGTCTATTGTTCCTATTTCAACCACAATTCTTTCAATTCTTCCAACGTGCAGGCCTATAAAACGTTTGTCAGTCTATTGTTCCTATTTCAACCACAATTCTATCAATTCTTCCAACGTGTAGGCCTATAAAACGTTTGTCAGTCTATTGTTCCTATTTCAACAACAATTCTTTCAATTCTTCCAACGTGTAGGCCTATAAAACGTTTGTCAGTCTACTGTTCCTATTTTAACAACAATTCTATCAATTCTTCCAACGTGTAGGCCTATAAAACGTTTGTCAGTCTATTGTTCCTATTTCAACCACAATTCTATCAATTCTTCCAACGTGTAGGCCTATAAAACGTTTGTCAGTCTATTGTTCCTATTTCAACCACAATTATATCAATTCTTACAACGTGTAGGCCTATAAAACGTTTGTCAGTCTATTGTTCCTATTTCAACAACAATTCTTTCAATTCTTCCAACGTGTAGGCCTATAAAACGTTTGTCAGTCTATTGTTCCTATTTCAACAACAATTCTTTCAATTCTTCCAACGTGTAGGCCTATAAAACGTTTGTCAGTATATTGTTCCTATTTCAACAACAATTCTTTCAATTCTTCCAACGTGTAGGCCTATAAAACGTTTGTCAGTCTATTGTTCCTATTTCAACAACAATTCTTTCAATCCGTTTTCCTCTTTACCTTTCATTTTATATCTTATCTGACCTATATATTACAGACGCTCTTTCTATAAAGAAAATGTTTGTGTCTAACGCACATCCTTGGTTTGAGTCTAGTCATTCTAGTCCTGCATTTCTAATAGTGTTTTAAATGATTTTAAGTTACAGGTTTTCCTGATTTGTTTAGGTAACCCATTGCATGCCCGGATGCCACTTGGAAAGAATGATTATTTATTCTTCTCGCATAGGGGATCAGGAAAGTGTTTTTGTCCTCATGTTTTTTTAAAGTGTCTCTGCGTGATCAATCATGCGTATCTCAAGTTATTTGGCTTTAAAATTGTTTAGATATTTCCAAATGATGAACCTTGTCCTCTTTCTATTATATAATATCTATGCAGAAACATCAATATTTTTGAAGCCATTTATTTTATTATCTTATATTTCTTATGTTTTGTGTCTTACAGACACAGTCTACAGATTATACAGATAATAAAACAATGGGCAAATTGTTATATTTTATATTGGGTGCCACAAAATGTATTTTTTCAATAAATATGTAAATAAGTATTTTTTTAAATTGCCCTAGGAAATTTGCAAATAAAAGGTCTGTTATGTCTAATTTACCGGACATAAAATAAAGAAAATATTAAAAACAAATAATTAAGTTATGAATTTTTAAGGTATCACGAACAAAGATTATTGAGATTAAAATATTGGCTTTTTAAAATCTGCCACCTAAATTTAAAAAAATAAAAAAATAAAGGAAAACGTTATGAATACTGTAAAAATAAAGACTACTGTACATTTCTTGTGAATACTGTAAATAAAGACTACTGTACATTCCTTGTGAATACTGTAAATAAAGACTACTGTACATTCCTTGTGAATACTGTAAATAAAGACTACTGTACATTCCTTGTGAATACTGTAAATAAAGACTACTGTACATTCCTTATGAATACTGTAAAAAAAGACTACTGTATATTCCTTATGAATACTGTAAATAAAGACTACTGTACATCCCTTATGTATACTATGTCGGTTGACAATCTGGTGAATTGACTGCAGGACAAGCAGGCCTCTTTAATTTATTTATGCTATGGAGTTACTATACAGTGACTATACACTTTAATGTATACTCCGAAGTAACCACATAATAGAAATAGAACTGTTTTGTGGAAGTAACTATACACACGTAAGAGTGATTTTTCTGTTGCAATTAAAATTGTCTCATCAGTTCACATAGAGTTATTTATTTATATATTTTTTTGGCCAGGAGAGTATTTATGTTTATAGTTATTTATTATGACCTAATAAAATATTATTATGATTTCGTGTAGATTCTTCGACTTTCTAGTACGTATTTTCTCTTGCATTTGGATAACTTCGGGAAAATCCATTTTTTTTTTCTTTCTGCACCAAAATCTATATAAGCACATATTAAAGTCTAATGCGGTTTGTTGTTGATTTTTGGCTTAGTGAAGTTGAATTATTGTACGTACGTTCAAGCATTTAATTCTGCTTTAAAGATTCATCGAGTGGCTTTTGATTAGACTGAACAGAATCATGAACAGACAACATACGACACATGGATTCGTAACATCATGCACATTCTTGAAATAGTCTGGCATTTCTTATTTATAGGCTACTCTTAATGTACAGTCGTTATATATTCATTAGAGATACTAAACTTTATGTGCGTATAAAATAAACTATCCTTTATGCTTTAATATGTACTTTAAAATCGTTAGATTCTCTGCATCTTCTACACTAAGTCAATATATTATACATTTTAAAGTAAAACGCCCATACGCATCGAATAAACTTATCTCTGTATGTAAAAAGCGTCTATAACATATATGATAAGGAGATATTTAATTTACATTGTCTTTGTATTATCTATAGCCTACAGTATGAACGTCTATTACATTGACTGGTTCTTATGAATATTATAGGCTACTATAAACTTGTATCTACGGATCGAAGGCAATGAAGCAGTGATCTCTTGTTTATATCTGACTTGGATGAGTTGTGTGCTGTAGAACCTTTGTGTGAGCTTATCCTTTATCAGCCTACAAACACTGGTAGCTTGAGTTTATGCTTAGTGTTAATTCAGACATAAACTATTTTAAAAATAGTTTGTCTTAAGAAACTAGCCTGTACTCATAAGTATAAAATCTATAAATATTCTTATACAAGATGTATCAATTAGACTTTTTCAAACACTAATTATTCAACTTTCAAAAGCTGTCTAACTAAAAGGACTTGTAAAAAAACAACAACAGCTAAAGGAAATAACAACAGAAGAAAGAATTTAGCATATGAAAAGCTTGGAACAGAATTCCTGGCCCATTGTTACGCATTATAAAAATTGACATAAAAGATATGTCCGATACTATTCATTATATATATTTCCGATAGTATAATTACCATGCGATGGAGGCCACCTTTTTATAAATATTTTTAATTTCCCTTTTTTTTTAAATCTACTTCTTGATATTCCATCTTCTATAGTTACTAGACTAATCTTTTATCACTTCTACCTTTCTAGAGGTAACAAAGTACTAATTTTCTCACAATTTGCACAAATTATAATTGTTATAGTCAACAAATATAGTGTTATAACTAGACAACAAATATACTGTTATAGTGGACAACAAATATACTGTTATAGTGGATAACAAATATACTGCTGTAGCCAGGGCCATATATAGGATTGTGGTGGTCCTGCTCCCAAATTTATGTGGAGGCCCCTTGTTGTCTCGACCCTGTCTTTCGACATTGCTTTGTTAGCCTGTGTACAGTGTGGCTGAATGATAACCAGTAATCCACTCTGTCTGACTGCCAATTTGGCGAGCAACTTAGCATTTCAGTTCATTTAAGTTGCTATTTTAAACACTCATTCATAAACAAGTGGCCTACCTAAAGTGTGCCATTTAACAATCAAATACGATTTCTCATTCACAGTATTTGTTGCAGAATTTGCTAGTTCAGTTAAGTCTCTATGCTAGTGTTTATGACAGTTGTATGCCGCTATAGTGGTGCAATTGCATCGAGTATAACAAAGTTACAAATAAATAATAATAATAATATGTTTTTTTTATATAGCGCTGCAAGCAAACATAATGTAAGCTGAGAGGGCATTTAACATTGTGCAACAAAAACATGCATTGAGCTATTTTTATATGCAAGAACACGTTTATAATTCTCTAGGCTAAATACGTATATATATATTTTAATTACATCAAATGAATATTATATTTTTTTTATTAACAACGGTGAAGGGTAACCAGAAATATATGTTCACAAAAGATATTAGTGGTATCAATACAAAAAAGATTGACAATGAAAATGATCAAAAACAACATTTAATTTATTAAAATAAAAAAAATTATCATTACTATTACCGTCATCTTAAAGGGCAAAAATAATATAATAATAGACATCGGTTGCAATATATCTCTTAGTAGACTTCAATGCTAGAGTGGAAGGCGACCACTTGGCCTGGACCATGGTCTTTTAGGAATGGGCAAGATAAATGAGTATGAACATAGATTACTGGAAATATGCTTCTCACGGGGCGTAAGTGTAAAAAAAAACAACTCTTTCGTTAAGTGCAAAGATATACACCAAGTCTCTAGGTGACACCCTTGATCGCGCCAATGACATCAGTTGGACCTCATCATCACCAGGCGTGCACAACTTGCTAGTGTTCTACTCACCTGCAGTTATCATAGTGCCGACTGCGACACGGATCATTCCCTAATGGCCAGCAAGTTACGAATAATGCGAAGGAACCTGCATCACACCAAAATTAAGGGACGTCTACGCATAAACACACACTGCATGAAAGACCAAGTGAAAACGCACCTGTTTACGGAAGAATGCATGAAGCCCTCTAAAAAATAACTCCAAATGTCACCATTGACTCCAAGTGGTCGCATCTACGCAATAAATGCCAATGGTAAAAAATCCACGAAAACACGTACTGGTTTGATGCCCATTTGGACGAAATGAAACCTGTCGCTAAAGCTAAAAAGGAAACCTCTCCTGGCCTACAAGAAAAAGCCTACACCCGACAATCCATAACTGGAGAAAATATCAAGGACCAGGCGGAGCAGCTCAAACGCTGGATCAAACACTACCAGAAACTGTATGCCACAGTTAACAGTCTCCAGCACCGCTCTAGAAGACGTTCCTAACATGCATCTTATGGAAGAATTAGATGCAATGCAATGCCCTCACAGGAAGTGCTCAGCAAAGCTATCGACTACCTCGCCTGTGTAAAAGCCCATGTGAATGATGGAATACAATAAGAAGCTCAGAAGAATCATAAGGCAGTGTGAATCCAGCCCTTGCATGAGCTTCTAGCCCTCTGCCGGGATCAGGGATATATCCCCCAGGACATGAAAGATGCAAACATAGTTACACTTTATAAGAATAAGGGCGATAGAAGCGACTGCAAAAGTTATCGCGGCATCTTGCTTCTTAGCATTGTATGAAAGGCTTTTGCCCACGTCACTCTCACACAGAGATTAGCCTCCCATGTTTATCCAGAGTCACAATATGGTTTTCGGGAGGGTCGGTCTACCATAGACATGGTGTTCTCCATATGCTACGGCAGATGCAGGAAAAATGCAGAGAGCTGCAGCTGCCACTCTGCATTGTCTTCGTAGACCTGACAAAAGCGTTCGACTTAATCAATCACAGTGGGCTATTCCAAATCCTGGACAATATTGACTGTCACCCACACCTACTCACCATCATCAAACAGTTTCATGAAATTATGCAGGGCACATTGCGCTTCAATTGAGCTACCCCTGAAGCCTTCCCAGTCAGCAGTGGAGTAAAGCAAGGTTGCTTACTTGCACCAACGCTGTTTGCTTCCCCTGTACTTCTCCGATACGCCTTCAAGTCAGTGATGGATTCTGGATAAACATCAGAGTTGATGGAGGACTAGTAAACACTGCCGGCCTCCGAGCCAAAACCAAGACGACAGAATTTCTCATTCACGAGCTGCTTTTTTGTTGATGATACTGGCCTGATATCCGAGACAATGACTAGCCTACAGCTGCTTGTGTCAAGCTTTTTCAAAGCCTGCAAAGAATGTGGCCTGCAAATAAGCTTAAAAATGACAAATATAATTGCCCAAGACACATGTTCACCTCCTACCATTATCATTGACAACGAAAGCTTGGAGGTTGTGGACAGCTTCACCTACTTGGGGTCCAAGGTTTCCAGTTCACTGTCCATTGATGACGAAATAAACATTAGAATCGGCAAGGCAGCTACCATAATTGCTTAACTGAATAAACGGGTTTGGGATAACTTTTAAGGTTACGGAGAGGACCAAACTGTGTGTCTACCAGGCCAGCGTCATCAGTACGCTGCTCTATGGAAGTGAGAAATGGACCACCTATCCGTCCCATGAGCGAAAGCTAAATAGCTTCCACTTGAGGAGTCTGCGACGGATTCTTGGCATTCAATGGCAGGAAAAAGTGCCCAATAGCGAGGTCTTGACGCGTGCCAGCGCCCAAAGCATGTTATCAATTGTTAGCGCAGGACGCTTAGATGACTCAGACATGTAAAAAGAATGAGCCCGGGCCGCTTTCCCAAGGACGTACTATATTGAAAATTAGAAGCTGGAAAGAGGAAAACAGGTCACCCGCGATTCCGATATAAAGATGTCTGTAAGACAGATCTAACGTCACACGTTAATCTTTTTTTTAATTTAAAAAGTACAAAAGTCAAACTCTCTAAGCCAAATTGCGCTGCGTACCTTATAAAAAACGTAGGTTTCGACGAGTTAATAAACAACATAATACAGGGTGAATTGTGAAAGTCCGATAGGACCTCGCGTTTAACAGAAGGCTTTGTGTATTTGCATTGTTAAATATCTTTTTTTTTAGTTATGGTATTGTTACGTACTCCTTCGATAATGTATATGTATTTGTTGTCTAGTTGTATGCTTAATACGGAAAGAATTATCTTTTTGTTTATGCATTTAGCAAAATGTGCTAAACTCTTAGTCTGAGTCTGAATACACCATATAGATCCATTGTACTTTCTTCAGCCGAGAACTAAAAACATATGTTTTTTTTTATTTAAAGATATCAAAGCATTACATAAATTGAAGTACATGATTAAAGAAAATAAAAAGAGCAAGACATTAATTTAACCAATAGGCCTAAGGATAAAATGATTGAATTTTTTATATTTTATTTTCTCATTGAAAAAAACAGATCTTTTTTTTCTGAAAAAGTGGCACTTTATAATAGGAATTAGGTCGGGCTGGTCAACTTCAATGAACCCTCATTAGATCCGCCACTGATGCTATAGTTTAAAGTTATAGATTTGAAGAAATGTCAATGCTAATCATCAAAGTGAAATGCTACATATTGGCATGTTACTTTGTTTACTTTTAATGCCCAGCAAGATAAATTATAATTATACCATTTTTTTTGCTATTGTTTTACTTCAATTACAGTAAAAATATATCCAATGGATTCACCACAGATTGTGAAAATAAATAATAATAATATCGTTTTTCTTTTATATTCTCAAGTGTATTAGGCTGTGTACTTTTCCCTCACATGTTTAAGCCACACACAATGTAATTCATTTGTTCAGCGAACAAGCTGACATAAAGATGTTAAACCAGGTCATTAGTTAGCCTTAAATTCACATTACGCTTTTAAATCTCTCTGTATACGGATCATCATCATTGATTACTTACACAAGGGTCACAACTCAATCATCTCCTTATGTTTGGAGACTGAGGAGGAAGAAGAGAGGTGAGGGGTGATCATGCTAACAAAGTTTGTTTACGACAACATTGCTGTACTATAAATGACGTCACTATCTGTATTGCTTTCTAATACCGCTGAATGAATAATTCTCTTTACTATCTCTTCTGTCTCATACTTGAGATGGAAATCGAACCAAATCAAAACCGAGTATACTGAACTCAAACCCTCCTGGGGACCGTACTAAACTGAGTCAGAACTCTGCTGGTGACCAAACCGAACCCTGTTCTGAGGCAAAATGATGTTAGGGCCTACTTTTTTTTCAACACATTACAATTAGTTTCATTCAAAATTATTATTATTTTACGTTTACACTTTTATACCAATTGCCACAATTTGGTTCAAACAATGCATGTGTTTTTAAATAATAGATCAACAATTTAGTGAAATTAATTTATAGACAGTGCTTAATTCTGTAAATCTATGTTATCCTAACTCCATAAGCCTCTTTCCTAAGCAATAGAGTGAAAGTGTAAACAGAAAGCCAAATGTGACCTTTTTTTTTTTGGTGATGTCCAACTAATTTTAAAAAACAATATAATAATACAAAAACTAATTTAAAGCAAATTTTGAACCATTTGTTAAGAATCTAATAATCTTAATATTAAACTTCGTCAATGGGAACTAGTGGCTGGCAATCATTTAGAGTTCAACATAGAGATACATTTGTTGCGGACATTCTCTAGATAAGATGTGGTCATTTTAAAAATTATAAAACGAATAGTTCGGTAGTAGAATGATGGTTGTGTTTTAAGAAATGTGTTGAAATCTACTATATATTTGTTTGAAAAGTCGGTATCATTTTTCTTTTACATTATTGAGAGTAACTTAGCTTGAGAGGACTAAGTGTATGCCATTGTCATAAGAACCGAAACTATTTTAAGATTGTTGCCACGGCCCGTATTAGATGTAGTAAAGCCCTCCGTTTGTGGGGCATCAATCCCCCAGTTGCATAACCAGTTGCCAAAGTTTGAACAAATGACAATTAGTTTTTTTATATAGAAAATTAGTTGACATAAATTAGTTAATTTGTAGCTGACAACAATTTTAATTGAAAAAAAACAATTACTTTAACACAATACCATTTTGTATATTCACTTATAAATGAAAAAAAAGTATTCTATATAGGAAAAAATCTCCCCAAGGCCAGCCCAGAACGACATTATCCGTTAGTATGGCCCTGCCTCCCCTTACCCACAATTTCAAGGGTAGATTCAAAACAACACAAAAGATATTTTAAAAAATGATTCCAGTACTAATAATAGCAATAATAATAAATAGGGGCTATTAAATGCGAAGGAATAATAATATGTATTTCTTTAGTACATTAGCTCATGCTTAAAAGTAATAAAAAAAATTCAAAGATTGCTTGAATATATTTTTTAACAATAACATTTTAAAAAAGTGAAACATGTGCCTACTAACCCTGCAATTTCTTTATCTTACTATGGAATTACTTTTAAGTAAAAGTAATGCCCCTTTTCGGAAGGGCCTGTGTAAATGAGTACACAGGCGTAAGCTTAGATAGCTTTAACCTATTTAGCTTCAACCTGGTTAGCTTTAGACTAGTTAGCTTCAACCTGGTTAGCTTTAGACTAGTTAGCTTCAACCTGGTTAGCTTTAGCCTAGTTAGCTTCAACCTGGTTAGCGTTAGCTTAGTCAGTTTCAACCTGGTTAGCTTCATTATAGTTAGCATATAGAGCGATGCGTCTTCTACATTGTTTCAACCTTTATCATGGAGCTGCCTCTCGCCCATACACAAAGAATAGGTATTAAGAGAAACTCGATGAATATATTAATTTTTAATTTGAATCTTTTTTTCATGCTTCAAGAAAAAGCCTAGAGAAAAATAAGTATTTGAATTTTTTATTTAAACAACGACAACAACAGCAGTGTTTAGGGTTGTATGTTGTTTTCAATAAAAGAAATTGGGACATAACATCCATAAAATATATAAATGCCTCTGTTCTGATTTCTCTCTTGCTTATGTCTTATACTTCTAATACAAAAATAACTTATTCAATACGTTCAATAGCAAGCATGTAATGCATTTATCATTAGAAAACCCCGTACCCCATGCATGTCCGTTGCACTCCTCTGGAGTGCATCTCAACAAAAATATACGTACCCCATTCATGTCCCTGAACTCTCCCAGAGTACCTCCTGTAACTTTTTATGAAAACAAAAAAGAAATCAAAGCACATGTATATACCCACTTTTTGATGCATTCTAACTAAGAGACACACACAAAAACACAGAAAAAGTCATTCGGATATACCCTTGGGCATTAATGGGTTAATGAGGCTTGACCTTTCAAACAGAATAGATCATGAACTTCCGGTTTCCATTTCCGTAAACTAGAAACGATTGATTTATGCCTCAACGGCCAGTTCTGGTCTTTTATACATAGATCTATACAAAGGCTACAAAATTAGTTATGATGAATCCGTTTTTAATATCAAAAGTGAGTTGGCGGTAATTAATACTCAAAAAGTTAGTCGCGCTAAGTTAAATTTAGCTTTGTTTATAAAATAAAGAGTTGCGTCCTTGGTTATTAAAAAAACACAGTCAGTAGATACATAAAAACAAATTAAAAAATTATTTTGCTTCAAGCAATGAGTTTGAGATTATAAATAATTGATTCTTCACGTCTGACCTTAACAATTCATCATTTTCTTTCAGCAACATCTTTTGGAAATAAATTAAATTGTAATTTTAAACATCTTTTATTATTCGCAGTACAACCATTAACGCGGCGCACAAACATGTTTTTTTAAAATAGTAAATGAACGAATGGGACTGGAAATGTTGTACATTTTCAACCTTTATTCATGCATAAATAATATTTGACTTGTTAATAAGAAGAGCAAAAAGAAAGAAAGAGAAATTGAGAAAAATTGTATTTTTGGCACCTTAAAGGTACGACGGATTAAGTTAGTACATGTAGGATGCATGTTTTTGGCGACCAGACTTTAGGAAAGCTTATTAGCTTGTTTTACATCAACTGATACATGGCTCATAGTCGATAAACCATATACTATAATAAGATGACCGCTTGCTCTATTTTTAGAGCTTATATGTACTTTTTTTCCGTGCGCAACCAATAAGGCTGTCTTAAATTACTTCTACGCACTTTCTTGTTTTTTAAATGTTTCCGCTGTTTACAACTTTCGATTTTAATTTTAATTTTTCATTGATAAAATCAAAGCGATTCAATAAAACGAAAGTGCAAAGTATTATACGAATTGGGAATTCCGAAAAGCAGTCTTTTGAGTCATTATATAGCAGAAATACTAAAGCAAGCGGTCCATATGTATTATAGTCTATGGATAAACCGATAACAAATCCTTTTATCAAAATTTCAGGCTCTATATCTCAAAGATCAATTTGTTAACCTTTTTGTTTAAATCACATAATATTATGGTGCGACATAGATCTAAGTCATATTCAACACACATGACTGCAAGATTTCCCTTTAGTTTTTTTTTTTCATTTTAAAAAACCTTTCTGATGATATATCTAAATTGTCTGTCTAGATGTCTATACAACTTTTGTTTGGAATGATAATTGACCCACTTTACACCATGCTATCGAGCATAGACGTGTTTCTTTGACAACAGATTATTTCAAATATTCCCCAATAAGGCTAATACCATAAAACTTACTAGGGTGTGTTAATGAAATCATTCATAGATTTAAAATGGATACAAGAAAAAAATGACAACAACGTTAACAAAAAGGCCTTATATAACCTTCGATGTTGATGGGCCGGAAAAACAACAATTCAATTCATAGATGTATTAACCTCGATTTTTGTTTATTTATTTCTATGTATGAAAGCAAATATATACATCTTCGAAAGGCTAATTAATGCATAAAAACAAATGCAAAAAATTAGGAGTTTGATATTATTTATTAATGTCATTTACCGGTTAAACCATTTGGCATATATCTACTTGTTTCAGTAGTTCTTATACTTTTCCTTACCTGTTATTGTGCCAATACAATTATTACTTATCTTGCTAATTATGATTTCGAACCATTCAAGCCATCTCATTGATTCAATGTTAAATGAAACATGCATTAGATAAAGGTTTTCTTATCAACATCATTCATAGTCTAAGAAGCAAATTGTGTGTAAAGATCAAATATGTAAAGTGGTTACTAAGATTTTGTTTAGTAACAAGATAATTGATAACTAAACAAAATTGGTTAGAACCATACTTTCAAGATAAGCGATATCACCTACATAAACTAGAAAGTATTGACTACATAAACTAAACAACATTTTGTACATAAACAAGGAATGCATTTCGTACATAGACTGGATTGCAGTGCCTACAAAAACTATAGACAGAATTGATTAAATAAACTGGACAGCAAGGACTATATACAATTGACAGCCTTGATTACATGAACTACCTAGGATTTAGTGCATAAGCTAGAAAGAAACGACTAGAGAGCATTAATTACATAAACTAGACAGCATTAAGTACAAAAGCTGACAGCATTGATTACATAAAAGAGATAGTAATGTTTAAATAAATGAGACAGCATTGATATATAATATAAACTCGACAGTTTGTCATGAACTAGAAAATATTTACATTAACTAGACAGCTTTGCATCCATGAATTAACGATCATTGACTACATGAACTAAACAAAATACACGACACACTCTAAGAAAAGTAATACGTGAGTAAGCATGTGCATAAATCAATGAGCACATCGGCACAAGACATAAAGTAGATTAACATTCAGATAACAAAAATTTAAAGATAATGCATAGTTTGAATGAAATCGTCTTAACGTGTATTTGTGATAGTTTGCGATAATCGTGCATAGATACACTCTTATAATGTATATTAATGAATTTGTTCCTATATTTTCAAAAGCAAATCTATTAAAACAAACTAATACAGGTGATTTGAAGTTTAGGATGTTACTAAATAATTCTATGTATGATGTCCATTTTATCTGCTCCTTTCTATACCCCATACACACGCGCACACACACATACACACACATATTATATATATATATAAGGCCTACTACCGTGTACCTGCGTGTTTACTTATCACCTATCATATTATATACGTGTGACTTACCTAATGATCCATAGTAATATTCCAATCAAACATTACGTCGTTTGTTAATTTCCACAATGAAATCACTTAAATATATAAAGTTAAAATAAACTACTATCTCTTTATGACATATTAGTCTACTTGAAGTATAAATCAATTCAAAGAAAAATGTAACTTGAAACGCGAAACGAGAAATACAAATAAGTTATTATTTAAAAAGCAGCGGTCGTATTTTATTAGACACGTTTTATCTTAATAGACATATATAAGGAAGCATACTTGGTTTATGTGTACACATGTATAAGAATAATTGTAATAGTCTCATACATAATAAACTGACCAGAAATCGAGGTAGAATAATTGACTAGAAACAAAACATTGAGCCCGCGTGTGTTGGTTGGAACAGCAGTAAGAAGTGAACAGCAAACTCGCTTGAACCTGTGAAACCAGCTAACCAGTTTTGCTTCTCATGGCAAAATAAGAGACGGCTATTGTACAGTGGGTAAATCTATGAGACACCGATATGGTCAGTCTGGAATGGGGATAATTTCTTACATCAACATATTTTTTCTACTATCAGATATTGATAAGGGACATAATCAAAGTATTTACACAGTACATTTTTCATCTGTCGGGAAAACTATTCCCAAAATAATAATATGTAGGCCTACTATAAAGTTATATTTTGATTTTTAGGTAATAGCCTTAACATTTTAAAAGAATTGATTTTCCAATACAAATAGTATTGACATGCCCATTCAAAAAATAAATAAATCAGAAATTATTATAAAACTAACATGATGGTGTTATTATTGTTGGCCTATATATGTTAGCGGACGGGTTAAGCAATCCAAATTCTATTTATAGTTTTATTCGCCTGTTAATGTTTATCTTATTCACATTATACTCATCTTACATATACTATATATTTGGTAACTGAGATCATTCACATAAGTTACATGTAGTATATATGCACAAGTACAAAGTCTTCTTATAAATGCAAAGACGGCCTATTATGGGGCTGGACAAATGCAGTTAAATGTTTAGTGCGGCTCCAATTGAATTTACAATTATTTGTTTCATTATTATATTTCCATTATTACAATTTTAAGCTATTTCCATTTTTGGGGGTTCAATTATAGTAGGCTGTCTTCTTTAAGTTTTTGACATAATACTCGAGGCTTGTGTAGAATATGAAAGTAAATTATTAAAATACAATTTAAAGTTAATGTGTATATTTAATTTTATGAAGGAATGTTGCTTTTTTAAATATAATAGTTGAATTAGCACAATACAGCACTCCATTGACGTCATGCGGTTCCACAAAAATTCGTCTAGAGACTTTTTGTGTGCGACAATTCTTCTAAAAAAGTAGGTCAACCAAAATTACGTCTACCACGACAATTCGTCTAACGACATTACGAATACCGACATTTTGTCTAACGTGACAGTTCATCCACCAGAGACTTTGTCTACCGCGACATTTAGTAAACCGAATTTATAATGTCTAAAACAACGGACGAGCCATTGGGCTCTTTAGTCAAGGGCGTAACGTATTCAGGGGTGAACCGGGGGAGGGTGCACACCAAGGTTCTGTCCGAGCGCCAGCCACCCCACGGCACGCCGAAAGCGTGGTGCCGTGTAACAGGGTACGGTTTCCGCAGCCCAGCTTAATGGTTACCTGCAATGTCACTCGGTAGCACAAATCCCAAACTATAGGTAAGGGCATCCAGTCACCCGGTAGTTCGTGAAACGAGTTTGCTGCGTCCATTTCTACCTCCCCACCGAGGCCGCAGACCTTCCCAGAGTGCAATGAAAAGCAAGACAGCCGGAGCAGCAGTGGAGGCTAATCCCAACAAACAATTCTTCCGAGACATTGGTAATTTACACAGCTCCATTGTAGTGTATTGAGATTTATTCCTCCACTTTTTTAGAGTGTGAAGTCTATAATTGAATTATTCTCTCCGTGCTAGACAGCAATCATTATTTATGGTTGAAATGTTGTTTAACATTGTTTGCTACCATTTTAGTTTCTCTACCAGTGAGCAGCAAACACTCGTCTCCCTTATAGACGCAACATTGTTTGTTACCATTTTAGTTTCTCTATCAGTGAGCAGCAAACACTCGTCTCCCTTATAGACGCAACATTGTTTGCTACCATTTTAGTTTCTCTACCAGTGAGCAGCAAACACTCGTCTCCCTTATAGACGCAACATTGTTTGCTACCATTTTAGTTTCTCTACCAGTGAGCAGCAAACACTCGTCTCCCTTATAGACGCAACATTGTTTGCTACCATTTTAGTTTCTCTACCAGTGAGCAGCAAACACTCATCTCCCTTATCGACGCAACATTGTTTGCTACCATTTTAGTTTCTCTACCAGTGAGCAGCAAACACTCGTCTCCCTTATAGACGCAACATTGTTTGCTACCATTTTAGTTTCTCTACCAGTGAGCAGCAAACACTCGTCTCCCTTATAGACGCAACATTGTTTGCTACCAATTTAGTTTCTCTACCAGTGAGCAGCAAACACTCGTCTCCCTTATAGACGCAACATTGTTAACATCAACCAGACAAAACTCTTGGTAAGCTATTTTAGTAACTGCACCTGCTCTCTAGCGTTCAAAAATGAATGTATTTATACAATTCAACACTTTTCCATGCGCTGTTAAATGAAATAAAGAATTTCTATGTGTTATTAAATAAAATGAAGAATGTCCATGCGCTATTAAATTAACTAAAGAATGTCAAATGAACTGGGGAATTTCCATAACGTTTTTTCACTGATTGGCTAATATGCCTATCAGTGGCGTAGCCAGGTCTTGAAACTAGTCGAGAGCGAGAACACAAGTAAAAGGCTTCTCTTACCAAAATAAGATATTCTATGATTAAATTTATATTAATCATCCATATTTTTTTTAATAGAACCCATAAACACTCAATTGGTTGCAACAAAAACACATGTATGTTAATGTAGACCTCAATCAGTTACATCTTTTTCTTTTGTTGTCATGGCTTCAACCTAAAAAATGTTTCAACTATTTTGTCACGGTTCTGGACGCAACCATGACTTATTAGCACTAATGTAGATAGATAGTAGTGTAGAACGTAAGATCTTAGATTAGCGTAAGTTTAGGATAGAAAGGAGGAGAGTAGTCTGACGTCATAACACATCTCTCTCTCACGCAACTGTAACTCTCCAGCCACCCTTTAACACCTCTCCCCAATCTTCACTACATTCTATTATTTCCCAATTCAGAGGTTACTAACTAAATGCTGCCGAAATGGTACTCAATTTTGGATGAATGAGAGTGTATGTGTCAGTTATGTGAAACCTACAATGTATATATTTATATCATGTCTTCGATTATTAATTCATGTTGTTATTTTAAATGTGTTTATACGGATAAATCACTTCAGTAACTATTGATTCATATGCTAATTCAACATACATGTATATAGGCATTACGTCATAGACCCAAAAACTCGATGCCTCGCTTAAACCCCCACCTTTGCTCCCCCTTCCGTGCTCTCCCCTGCCACCCCTCATCTCCCCTTCACCTACCCAACTCACGGGGCAGCGGCGTGTTAGTTCATCCCTTTGTCCCGCTGGCTCCTGGGAAACTGACCAGAGAAGCCGTTTCACACATATATAACACTTCTCGGGGAAGTTGACCACTGACCACTTGACATAGTGATATTAAGTCCCCTGTATGGAAGATGAATCATTTCCCCTCTCCTCTGTTCCCCTACCACCCGCTTGTTGGCTGTATTAATTGCTTTCATCTACACCCCATCCCGCCTACACTCTCCCCCCTTCCTTCTCTAGTGAGTCATCCCTTTATACAGAAATATCTTCGAACTAGCCAATCGGAATCATATCTAAATCTAAATTAAGGGAGTTAGTCAACCAAATTGAGATAGACCAGGTGATTTAGAGTCGCAAGAACGCGAGCGCAAAAACTTGGAGAGCAGTCTTGGTTTGGCTCTTGGCCTGGAAACTTAAACTGAAGCCTGGAAGTCCCTATCTGTATATTTCGACTCGCATATTAGACCCCCCCCCCCCCCCCCGCATGCTTACAATCTAGATTTCGCCCAGTAATAGAATTTCCACAGTGTAGTTGTGTAACTTAATGATAGATTACATGACAATACCATACTCTAGTGTTAGCTAATACTGTATCGATTCGTGTATATTTCCCCATTGGATTTCTGAATGACAATAAACATTATAACCATCACCAGAGATTTGCTTGTGTACACCTTAGAACTGTTTGTGTGTGTATCTTATGTCATCTAACGAGCCAGGAGAGAACTAAACAATATTCCAGGTCGATTACAGCGTCGGCACATCATACTCTTACGACAACCAGCCACAATAACCCCAATCACCCACACCCCGATCCTGACATATTTAGTTATAATAAACTTCCCCATCACTGCTAAATCAGATCATCTGTCCTTGCCTCTTGTACGAATTATTTTATGCGTTTTTGTCGGCTGAAAGAACTCGTTCCGCACCAGTTAAGTCAGAAAAATGTGATAGTGATAGTGATAGGCTATAGACCTAATGTGGAAGGGGGGCAAATTATTTTACTGCTCAAATCTTTTAGTTGTACTATTTTTGACACAATCTAGTCACACTATATAGCAAGCAACAATCTACCATGTTATATTTTTTCGGATGTAAAAGAACACAGCCATCTTCTGCAATTTTCTCATGGAATCGCTTCTTATACGAACTCTATATTGCTTAAACCAGTAGTAATTGCAGATGTTCAAACCAGTTGAGCTGCTTAGTTTCCAATCTGTTGAAACTCGTTAAAAAAATGTCGCATGTTTACTAAATCCTGTTCAAAGAGTTGAATTTAGTAAGAAGCCGCTACCCAATTAGTCCTAGGCCTACTTATCTGCCTTTAGGCTAATGTTTAAAGGTTGCAAGCGCTAGCTCGCACTTTTTATCATACAGCATTCATTATAAAAAAAATCAAATGTTACAAAAAATGCTTGTTTAGTTATGCAGTTATTATTTTATTATTATTATTATTTTATTACATATGATTCTTCGCAAAAAAATAATAGCGCTGAAAAAATCCATTAAATCTACTGATTTCCTGGTAGCTGGTTTAGTTTAGCTAAGTATCTTAAAGTCAACGCGAAAGAATCTGGACGTATACGATTGAATTGTTGAACTGAAATATTGCAAGGCGAAGTGAATTGCCAAAATACTAATTGAGTTTGAGCATGAAAACTTATAGGGTCGTCAATGAGACTCCAAAAAAAATTGTGTGCACAGCGGTAAGCAGGACAAATGTAATTCAAAGTTGAATTATATGCATAGCATTAAGCAAGATCAACGTGAATCAAAGTTGAATTATTTGCAAAGCAGTAACCAGGATCAATGTGATTCAAAGTTGAATTATTTGCAAAGCAGTAACCAGGATCAATGTGATTCAAAGTTGAATTATTTGCAAAGCAGTAACCAGGATCAATGTGATTCAAAGTTGAATTATTTGCAAAGCAGTAACCCGGATGAATGAGAATGAAAGTGGAATTATATGCATTACATTAAGCAGGATCAATGAGACTTAAAGCTGAATTATGTGCATATTGTAGGCAGGATCAATGTGAATCTAAGTTTAAATTATGTACACATCAGTAAACACATTGAGTGAGAATCAAAGTTAAAATATGTGCACAACAGTAAGAAGGTCTCTTTGATAAAATCTCTCTTATCCATGCCTGGAGAACATATGTTATCCGAGATTGGACTAGCGTTGCAAGACTGACCATAACATCTTGGACTAGCTCCGTTGTAAGACTGAGTAGCTATCGACAACCCCCTTTTTTTCCACTCCCAAAAGAAGACGTTTTTAAACAACTTCAGCACTTACTCCAGGGGTTTCTTTGCATTACAGTTTTCTATTACAGATTTCAGAATATATGGATTGCATCCGATCATTGTGTACATCTGGTCTGAGAAATGATGCAAGTGTGTATTTGGTGTGTATCAGTTCTAGACGTTTAAAGAGGTCCCATAATAATATTTAAGTCTTGAAAAAGCAATTAAAAATACAACAACTCTTTTCTTTGAAAAAGACTTACATTTTAGAAAACAGCATCAAGCAAATCGGTCACTTCCCTAGTCTCTCCCCCTCCCCCTGTAATGTGGCTTAGGAGAAATTATAATTAGACTTAATAAAATGTATGTTACAGTAAAATACGTTATTAGTTGCATAATAAGCAATATAATAAACAATATATACAAACTATGCTGAAAATATTGGAACAAATAGAAAGTAAATTCTTCATTATGTGTGTTCTGTACATAACAAACTAAAGAACTAGATCCTTGTTAGCTAAGCCCAGTGGTTAAGCTTTGTCCAACATGTTTACTTATTATTATCCCTTGTACATTTCCTTTCGGCTATATACAAAGTGAATAAAATAAAACAAATGTTTATATTTACAGGAACATTTTAGTTGGTCTTAATTTCCCTTTAGTGACATTATATTGATAAGGTCCATAATCCTTGCTAAATCCTGTCTTTAACAATGTCAATATCTTCGCCTTCAAAACAGCTTTAAAAATCGATTAATATTGATCTGTTTACAGTAAACAGTCATATTTTTGTTCTTTTATTATTATCATATTTTTTAACTTTAAAGTTTTGTTGTGACAGTGTGCCTAAACAAATGTGAGAAGCCGGCTGGTCCTGTGGTTAGTTCACCGGACTGTCATGTCGCAGGTTCTATTCCTGTCGCCGACCGATCCCTGAAGGAATTTTGGGCCTAATGGAGTAAGCCTATTCATCATTATGCAAATTTTCATTGTGCTTTGAGTGTCATATTGATATTTATAATTGATCATATAAGATTTTCCGTCGCCATTGGCACATTTTACAAATTTAAGTGTCAGAAATACATTTTAGTTTTAAATTCGAATTCTAATTTAGACATACATCTAATATTTTATATATGCTTAAAACAAGAAGAAAAAAAAAGATGTGAGTTTAACGGCGACAATAATTCGTACTTTTCCCTTAAATTCGGATTTCGTAACATTGCGTTTTTCTTTTTTTAAATTAGGCAGCTATGTCATAACTTGTACAAACCTTTGCTATAATTATTTCTAAAATTATCAACATTTTTAGTGTTGTTTTTTATTTGTTTACATTAATTTAGACCAAATCAAAGACTAGTGAGTTTTTCTTGTCTCAACATAACACGCTACACAGCCCACTAGCGAATTATGGCTTTTCTGTGTTTCTATATTGCGTCTTTCTTTGAACTTTAAAGTGTCTCCTGGCAGTCCCATGTTAGTTAAGAGACAAGAGGCTATCAAGAATAGACTATCGATTAACGCTATGCCGGAGGAACGCTTAAATGCCAAACTCGACTTCAGTGTCTGAAAAGATTTTAAGGACCGAAGAGAAGAGAGCGATGTTTGGTAAACACAACGAAATACCTTTCAATACACGTAAAATAAACTATAAATAGAGAGTAAGATGACATTGACAAGGAGAGAGAGAGGGGGAGAATGAGAGAAAGCGGGAAGGTGAAATATAAGAAAGAAATGTACAAAAGTGATCAACACGAATGAAAGAAACGAAAACAGTTCTGGTGGGATTTTAAACGCAAACATATAAATAAAGTGTAAACTTAATAAATACAGAATACATAGGTCTTGGAATATCTGGATGTAGATAAATTATATGCCAGTTACATTTCATAATTGAAAGCTATTTACTCATATACATATATATATAGGCCTACCTAATGAATCTGAAAAGATGAAATTGAGGTAGTGTTTGTTATAAGCTAAAAATAGTGCTGGTGTTCAACCGGTGTCTCAAATCTAAAGTTTGCCCTTCTCCAACTTTCAAATCTAAAGTCTGCCCTTCTCCAACTTTAAAAACTAAAGTCTGCCCTTCTCAAATCTAAAGTCTGCCCTTCTCTAAAATTCAAATCTAAAGTCTGCCTTACTCCAACTTTCAAATCTAAAGTATGCCCTTCTCCAATTTTATCTTATCTTATCTTATCTTATACATTACATTACTTTATAATCTAAAGTCTGCATTTCTCCAACTTTCTCTTAATCTAAAGACAGCCCTACTGCAACTTTAAATAGGAAGGACTGCCCTAATCCAATATTATATCTAGGTCTATAGTTTGCCTTTATCTAGCTTTTTAATCTAAAGTCTGTCATTGTCCGTCATACAAATTTAAAATCTGCTATTAAATCTAAAATGTATAGATAAACAGCCCTATCATACCTACGCGCACACACAAATATACATTCACACACACACACACATCTATCTATCTATCTATATATATATATATATATGTTGTAAAGATGTAAAACTGTTAAAGAAATAGAAAGTAAGAAAAAAGACGTAGAGTCTAACACTGAAGGAGAAATAAAGAGTAAGAAAGAAATGATTTAAAACTTTAGAAGAAATGAAGAGTAAGTGAGCAGGAAAAGGAGATGTACGGAGCAAACATAATTATCTCTGTCACTCGGAAACAGCCTCGGTTTCAGAAGGCAATATCTGTCGCCCCCTAGCGGCTAGCACACACCCCCGATATTTACTGTGTCGACCAGCCACTCGTATGTTTAACCCAAGGAGAACTCTTCTGTCCAAAAGGGTCGCCCTGGGCTATAATCGTGGGAGACGTTTACCGGGGAAAGTGAAGGGTACAAAAATGAAGAGGACAGGAGACCTGAAACAACTAGGGACAAACAGACAACGAACAGTGGTGAATTCTTTCCCTTTATGTGTGTATGTATGTGAGCGTGTGTGTGTGTGTGTTTGTGTAGTTTGGGAAATTTGGAAAGGAAGTCGGGAAAGAGGGGCGGGGGAAGGGTTTGCTAAGCACTAAGTGGTAAGTCTCATTTGCTAGAGAGAAAAATCTATTTTCTATGTATGACAGTCATTCAACTGCATGGCAGTAATTCCACTACATGACAGTCGTTCAGCTTTTTTGGCAGTAATGTCAATGTATGGCAGTAATTTCAATATTTTACAGTAATTGCAATATTTTACAGTAATTCCAATTTTCGACAGTAATTCCTGTGTTTTACAGTAATTTCAATGTATAACAGTTATTCCAATGCATAACAGTAATTCCAATGTATGACAGTAATTTCAATGTTTAACAGTAATTACAATGTATGACAGTAATTACAATGTATGACAGTAATTCCTGTTTTACAGTAATTTCAATGCATAACAGTAATTCCAATGTATGACAGTAATTCCAATGTATAACAGTAATTCCAATGTATGACAGTAATTCCAATGTATGACAGCAATTCCAATGTATGACAGTAATTTCAATGTATGACAGTAATTCCAAGTTATAACAGTAATTCCAATGTATAACAGTAATTCCAATGTATAACAGTAATTCCAATGTATGACAGTAATTCCAATGTATAACAGTAATTCAGATGTATAACAGTAATTCCAATGTATGACAGTAATTCCAATGTATGACAGTAATTCCAATGTATAACAGTAATTCCAATGTATGACAGTAATTGCAATATATAACAGTAATTCCAATGTATAACAGTAATTCCAATGTATAACAGTAATTCCAATGTATAACAGTAATTCCAATGTTTTACAGTAATTCCTTTGTTTTACAGTAATTTCAATGTATAACAATAATTTCAATGTTTAACAGTAATTACAATGTATGACAGTAATTCCAATGTATGACAGTAATTCCAATGTATGACAGTAATTCCAATGTATGACAGTAATTCCAATGTATGACAGTAATTCCAATGTATGACAGTAATTCCAATGTATGACAGTAATTCTAATGAATGACAGTAATTTCAATGTTTGACAGTAATTCCAATGTATGGCAGTAATTCCAATGTATAACAGTAATTCCAATGTATGACAGTAATTCCAATGTATATCAGTAATTCCAATGTATGACAGTAATTCCAATGTATGACAGTAATTCCAATGTATGACAGTAATTTTAACTGTATGGCAGTCATTCAAATTAAGTTGCTCAAATGCATAGCAGACACTCAAATATATGACAGCTATGGAACATATATCATTCATTCAAATTCATGGCAGTCATTCACATTTATAGCAGCCATTCAAATATGTAGCAGCCATTCAAATATGTAGCAGTCATTCAAATATGTAGCAGTCATTCAAATATGTAGCAGTCATTCAAATATGTAGCAGTCATTCAAATATGTAGCAGTCATTCAAATATGTAGCAGTCATTCAAATATGTAGCAGTCATTCAAATATGTAGCAGTCATTCAAATATGTAGCAGTCATTCAAATATGTAGCAGTCATTCAAATATTCTTGGTTGTTGATGTTTTGATACTATAAATGATGTAAATGTTCTTTTTAAATATTTTTTGCAACTGTAAAAAGTAGTGACGGGGTTAACTTATTTTAATATTTATATTATTGTATTAATTAATGGTGTATGTGTTCTATTTTCTTTTCAAGAAATATAATCACAAAAGATATTGCATTTATTATTATACACCCTTTAAAGTAATCTATGCCTACATCATAATAGCCTATTTAGAAACTAGAAATAGCCAGTGGGTAAACCACGGGGATAAAGAATGTAGGCCTATATATTTTATTCAATTTAGTTTTTCTATTTTGTAAGCTTTCTAAAATTTTGGGAAAAGTATTGTAGAATGAATGGTAGAATAGTGTTTAGAAGCCCAGTCAATGCTTGGGATGCAAAGAATATCACATCGATTGCACTTCAAAGAATGTCTGCATTGACCCTGTTTCCCCATTTAAAATGTAAAACATGACAAGCAGACTCAATGTTAATTGCATCATATTCTAGCAATCCCCCTAAACCTAGTTTTCCTGTTAACGTTGAGAAAACAGTGCATCTTTGTGCTGGGCGATTGGCCCGATTTTCGATAGGATAATTGACCCACTTTCCGCCCTGATATCCAGCTGAAACTTGGCATATAGACGTGTTTCATTTAAAAACATATTCCATTTTTAGCCAGTTCCCCGACTCGAACACGCAAAAATCTTAAACAGTTCTTTTCATTACACTTTATGTTGGTTAGGCCTACTTTAAAATCTGTATTAATCAGTCTTAAACAGTTCTTTTCATTACACTTTATGTTGGTTAGGCCTACTTTAAAATCCGTATTAAATCTGTTTGAAGAGCATAATATAGGTGTATTTCCCCTATTGAGCTAAGTGATTTACCTTTACTTTAAAATCTCTTATAGATTTTTTAACTTCGCTTTTGTGTTTCGTCCTTTGCGAGTTGTAACGAGCAAAAGGCTATCCCTGAAAAACTAATGCTTAACACTAATGCATATGTAGGTCTACATGTAAATTTATATGGTCTACATATGAATGTATATGGTAAATATACTCTTTTTTATGCTTTTACTCGTCAGTTTTATTTATATTTAAATAATTTAGGATAGGATTTTTTTCGTTAGGCTGTTTAATTATATTTATTTGGTAGGGAATTTAATGTAAGTTATAAAGTTATAAATATATATAGTTTAATGTAGCTATAGTGTTTAATTATTTATATATCTTTGTTTTCATTAGAATTAGAAAAAAAAAGTAAATTTCGCCAGTTAAAAATTAAATTTGTTTTTTATCCAGGCTTTGGGGAATGTTAAATTTGATTGGTTAGTTGTATTGCAGTCCAATCTGTGTGAGTGGGGTCTATATTATATTGAATATAATTCCGTTGGCGGTGACTTTTTTGTGTTTCGTCCTGTCGGGTAGAACCTGCATATTCTAGGTCTTCTCTATCGGGTTAAAAATTGTTCTTCACTTAGAAGTTTGGTCTTTTATGTAGGCCTAGAAATGGTTGGGATTGTGGTTAAGATTTTGGTTAGGATTTTAAATGTGGATTTGGTTTGAATGTTGTTGTTTTTTTTAATAGAATTTACGTATTTGATTTTTAGAGGATTTTAATGTAAATAAAGTTATAGCGTTCTGTTAGCATTTGTCGATCTATCTTTGATTCAATAGAATGTTCTTGTCGTGGTGTTTAGTTAGTTAGCCGAAATTAACTTGCCTATGTATTTGTTATTAGCTCAAGTCTTAGACGATAGACCGTCACCTTGGGTTCTGCTTGTTGCTCAGACATAGACCCATGTCTCTCCTCTATCTTATATCTTCTGTTTTCTTTCTTCTTACATAACCTTCATTTATCTCTTCTCTCTCTCTTCTTACATAACCTTCATTTATCTCTTCTCTCTCTTCTTACATAACCTTCATTTATCTCTTCTCTCTCTTCTTACATAACCTTCATTTATCTCTTCTCTCTCTTCTTACATAACCTTCATTTATCTCTTCTCTCTCTTCTTACATAACCTTCATTTATCTCTTCTCTCTCTTCTTACATAACCTTCATTTATCTCTTCTCTCTCTTCTTACATAACCTTCATTTATCTCTTCTCTCTTCTTACATAACATTCATTTATCTCTTCTCTCTCTTCTTACATAACCTTCATTTATCTCTTCTCTCTCTTCTTACATAACATTCATTTATCTCTTCTCTCTCTTCTTACATAACCTTCATTTATCTCTTCTCTCTCTTCTTACATAACCTTCATTTATCTCTTCTCTCTCTTCTTACATAACCTTAATTTATCTCTCCTCTCTTCTTACATAACATTGATTTATCTCTTCTCTCTCTTCTTACATAACGTTCATTTATCTCTTCTCTCTCTTCTTACATAACCTTCATTTATCTCTTCTCTCTCTTCTTACATAACCTTCATTTATCTCTTCTCTCTTCTTACATAACCTTCATTTATCTCTTCTCTCTCTTCTTACATAACCTTCATTTATCTCTTCTCTCTCTTCTTACATAACCTTCATTTATCTCTTCTCTCTTCTTACATAACCTTCATTTATCTCTTCTCTCTCTTCTTACATAACCTTCATTTATCTCTTCTCTCTCTTCTTACATAACATTCATTTATCTCTTCTCTCTCTTCTTACATAACCTTCATTTATCTCTTCTATCTTCTTACATAACCTTCATTTATCTCTTCTCTCTCTTCTTACATAACCTTCATTTATCTCTTCTCTCTCTTCTTACATAACCTTCATTTATCTCTTCTCTCTCTTCTTACATAACCTTAATTTATCTCTTCTCTCTTCTTACATAACCTTCATTTATCTCTTCTCTCTCTTCTTACATAACGTTCATTTATCTCTTCTCTCTTTTCTTACATAACCTTCATTTATCTCTTCTCTCTCTTCTTACATAACCTTCATTTATCTCATTTCTTTTTTACCCCCACACATATAAAGGTAACATTTCTGTAAAAGTTTTTAGCAACTTTCATTTTAATTACAATATATGGATTACATTTTTCAGTCTTTTGTGTTTGGCTAATTTTCAATGTTAGATTTTGTTTCTCTAAAGAAAACACATAATTACATTAAGGGGAAATGTAGGCTACATCTTATATAATAAGAAATATAATATATATATATATATATATATATATATATATATATATATATATATATATATATATATTATATATATATATATATATATATGGCAAAGACACTATTTCTGTACAGAAGATTATGGCACGTCCGTCGCTTATTCTGGGTTTGATTCTAGTCTTGAATTTTGTTGAGAGATTTAAATGTCAATGTGATGTTTTTCCCTTTAGTTTTTGTCCAATCTATCAAGTTTTACATGTAGGCCTACTAAGTTTAGTTTTTGTCCAATCTATCAAGTTTTACACGTAGGCCTACTAAGTTTAGTTTTTGTCCAATCTATCAAGTTTTACATGTAGGCCTACTAAGTTTAGTTTTTTGTCCAATCTATCAAGTTTTACATGTAGGCCTACTAAGTTTAGTTTTTTGTCCAATCTATCAAGTTTTACATGTAGGCCTACTAAGTTTAGTTTTTGTCCAATCTATCAAGTTTTACACGTAGGCCTACTAAGTTTAGTTTTTGTCCAATCTATCAAGTTTTACACGTAGGCCTACTAAGTTTAGTTTTTGTCCAATCTATCAAGTTTTACATGTAGGCCTACTAAGTTTAGTTTTTGTCCAATCTATCAAGTTTTACACGTAGGCCTACTAAGTTTAGTTTTTGTCCAATCTATCAAGTTTTACATGTAGGCCTACTAAGTTTAGTTTTTGTCCAATCTATCAAGTTTTACACGTAGGCCTACTAAGTTTAGTTTTTGTCCAATCTATCAAGTTTTACACGTAGGCCTACTAAGTTTAGTTTTTGTCCAATCTATCAAGTTTTACATGTAGGCCTACTAAGTTTAGTTTTTGTCCAATCTATCAAGTTTTACACGTAGGCCTACTAAGTTTAGTTTTTGTCCAATCTATCAAGTTTTACACGTAGGCCTACTAAGTTTAGTTTTTTGTCCAATCTATCAAGTTTTACACGTAGGCCTACTAAGTTTAGTTTTTTGTCCAATCTATCAAGTTTTACACGTAGGCCTACTAAGTTTAGTTTTTTGTCCAATCTATCAAGTTTTACACGTAGGCCTACTAAGTTTAGTTTTTGTCCAATCTATCAAGTTTTACACGTAGGCCTACTAAGTTTAGTTTTTGTCCAATCTATCAAGTTTTACACGTAGGCCTACTAAGTTTAGTTTTTGTCCAATCTATCAAGTTTTACATGTAGGCCTACTAAGTTTGATTTTAAAAAAACACGATTATAACCAAAATTTAGTTTCCAAATTACATAAAGGATACATTATTTACAATTACATAAATTCATACGAAAATCCCTAAACATGTACAATTTTTACAACAACAAAAATACATGTTTCTATAAGTTCTTTATTACCATAAGCCGATCAAAGCAGGAACACTTCCTTAAAAACAACATTGGTCTTTATCCTGCAGAAGTTATCTGGGGTTTGGGTAAATGCTTGTATGTCTTTATCTTTAAAAAGCAACATCAAGTAATACACGTGCAATTGGCTTCTAGAATGAAGTTGTGGAAACACGGGCAAATTCCAACACTTTCATTAAACAAGATTATATTTTAATTCGTTGTAAGAAATGAACCGGATGTTCATGAATACGAAAACCCCTAACGGTCATGTCATGCTTCATTAATACTTGCCAATGAGGTCTATGCAGAAGTCTTTTCCGGTCACGTGATCATTGTTAGACATACTTGATAAACAATGAATTGAATGAGATGGGCACTTACTGCGCTTCTGTTGGGTGCGCAAATTCTACCTCTAAATTATCATGTAAATAATCTAAAATCTTTTCATAGATTTCCTTTGAAAGATCAACAAATAGGGGTTGTTCTTTAATAATTGTATGTCTATAATCATTGTTGCTTCCGTGAGCATCATTTATAATATCACAATATTCAAGGTAATGTGAAAAATTAAAATTTTTAATAAGCATAGATGCCATTAAGATCAATGTAAAATCAGCCATTTTTGTTTTAGTTTACAATGTATCACGTGATCGATTTTCTGTCTCTAAGAAATTGTGCATAGACCTCATTACTAAATTTTCACATTTAATTAAAATTATTGATTAATTTTTTTAATTATTTTTTTTTGGGTTAGTTACTTTGTTGTGATGACGTTTGTTAAAAAATGTGATTTCCACAAACGGAACAAAAACAATATTTCAGGGCCTTATTAAAATATGGTACCTGGTTACCGGCGTATCCGATGCTCAGGTACCCGGTTTTATCAACCTCGATGGGGAGATAGCAATGAGCGCAACAGCCCATCTCACCCCGACCTGGTGTTGAAGTTATCAAATATGCTTTGGTTCGACAAACTTAATGGAAAGTGTTACGCCTTCCCCGGTCCTCTGTTGTTTGTTGGTAATGGTAATGGTATTTTATATAGCGCTTCTATCCATGCTATTTTAGCATGCTCAGTGCGCTCTAGAAGACTATTAATCTGTGAGAGGTTTCACTGCTGCCGGTTAAGCGCTCGTGATAACAACTCAATATTAACGTCATCTAGTCCCAAAACTCCTGTAGGGCGACAGGGATCTGCCGGTGGCGAGCTCGAACCCGCGACGTGTCAGGTGATTTTTTGGTTGACAGTCCGGTGAGCTAACCGCTCGGCCAGCCGGCTTCACAATAATAATAATAAATCGTCACTGAAGGGCTGGTCTAAAAACCTAAAGTGACACTCTGTCATCTGTTTATAATTGTTGTTTGTGGTGCTTTTCATTTTATGTGTATTTTAATTGTGGACTCTTTCCTCGGTTCTAACGGGGTCTCCACAGTATTATTATGAAGAAGAAGAAGAAAAAAGAATGTAAATTTTGAACTTGTGTACAATATAAGAAACTTAATTGGTAGCTATGCAGAAATCAAAACACACAATTTTTACTTATATAGATTTTGGTGCAGAAAAGAGTAGAAATGGATTTTCCCGAAGACTTCCAATGGTAAAAGAATATTCGTATTATAAAGTAGAAGAAACTACGAGACGCTTATTGTATTACGTCATAATAAATTCATCTATTATTACTCATTACACCAAACTAAAGTGTAAATAAACTACTCTTCATGAACTAGAGAGACAATAGTTAATATACTATACAAATTATTTTTACTTGCAATACACATATAATACCTCGCCTCATAAAGAAACAAGTTTTCATAAATAAATGAAACGATTTTGTTTACAATCAATCTTTGGATAATAAAATTCAAAGTTATTATTTAAGGATTCAAATAAAAATAGCATTACTTAATTAACAATAATAACAAGTGCTTATACTAAAACAATGACTCTTGTTATTTAATTTAAATATTCAATACTTATTACAACTGCTCAACATTAAAATATCTATTTAATAACGTATTAAAAATATAATTTAACAATAAGCATTTGTATCTTTAAATAAAAACTGTTACGTCTTCTCGGGTCCTCTGTATCTGTCTAGGTTCTTGTTCACAATAATAATAAATAATTTTATAATCAAAGCGTCCAGTTTCACTATAATAAAACTCGTTTAAGCTCGAAAGCAGCACAGAAAATATTTTGAGTATTATCAATATTATCTTAAGCATAATATGAACTAAATAGAACAAACAACAAAGTGCCCAGGGCTCCGTTTAATAGAAATATACAACCACATTTATTGGTTAATGTTAAGTTGTAGGCCTAGGCCTATTAGTTTAAACTTTAAAGTAAACATTCGAACTTATTAAAACAATGAGAGTTACAAAATAAAAAGCTAATAATAATAAAAAAAATTATTCATTTTAAATAATAATAATAATATTTGTATAGCGCTGCCAACAAACATAATGTATGCTCAGAGCGCATTTAACATACAACTAAGAACGCGGATATTACTCTAGGCTGGGAGACAAAAGCTAATTGATGATTTAAAAAAGACAATTCAAATAAATGTAGCATCATATAAAAACATTTTTAACCAGAACATTCGAAATAGCTATAAGAAAACTTCTCTTTAAGAAATTCTTTTTTACTAAACACCTGAAAAAGAACACATCAAGGAAGAAACATAATAGCAAAATGGATTTAAAAAAACGAAAGTAAAAACAAACTAAATTTGTCCGTTAATGCTATTGGTAAACATGGTAACCGGAATGAAAACAATACATTGGTCAATATTATTTGGCATAAAAAGATCCCAGTGAGGAACGTTATCCTAGGAATTCTATTTTCTCCTTCTGTGGAATACTGGAATAATATGAAATGCATTTCCCAATGTTTGTCATAATACAAAAGGGTTTATCAGCTGGCCAGTTGTTTTCTTAGGCGCTAGAGAGGAAGTGAAACGGAGAGAAAGACAGCCGCCAGAATAAAATCAAATAAGGACACGGCTTACGAAACTCAATTGTTTAAATGACTTCTCTGTGTACACAACGTGGCAGCTTTAATGAAACTAATTGTAAAAATTGCATTTAAATTTTGATATTTTATTGATTACTATTATATTTACAAGCTTCACAACCAACAAATCCCCATGTTGTGCTCATTAAGCCTCTTTTGTTCTTTTTTTTTAAAATGTATTCTAGCATCGGTTAAATTTTAGGCATGCGCAATGGAGTCGAGGCAAGAAAGCACATTAATCTTTTGACATCCTTTGTATTTATCTAGGTCTATATACTTTGTATTTATCTAGGTCTATATACTTTGTATTTATCTAGGTCTATATACTTTGTATTTATCTAGGTCTATATACTTTGTATTTATCTAGGTCTATATACTTTGTATTTATCTAGGTCTATATACTTTGTATTTATCTAGGTCTATATACTTTGTATTTATCTAGGTCTATATACTTTGTATTTATCTAGGTCTATATACTTTGTATTTATCTAGGTCTATATACTTTGTATTTATCTAGGTCTATATACTTTGTATTTATCTAGGTCTATATACTTTGAATTTATCTAGGTCTATATACTTTGTATTTATCTAGGTCTATATACTTTGTATTTATCTAGGTCTATATACTTTGTATTTATCTAGGTCTATATACTTTGATCTAGGTCTATATACTTTGTATTTATCTATGTCTATTTACTTTGTATTTATCTAGGTCTATATACTTTTTATTTATCTAGGTCTATATACTTTGTATTTATCTAGGTCTATATACTTTGTATTTATCTAGGTCTATATACTTTGTATTTATCTAGGTCTATATACTTTGTATTTATCTAGGTCTATATACTTTGTATTTATCTAGGTCTATATACTTTGAATTTATCTAGGTCTATATACTTTGAATTTATCTAGGTCTATATACTTTGTATTTATCTAGGTCTATATACTTTGTATTTATCTAGGTCTATATACTTTGTATTTATCTAGGTCTATATACTTTGTATTTATCTAGGTCTATATACTTTGAATTTATCTAGGTCTATATACTTTGTATTTATCTAGGTCTATATACTTTGTATTTATCTAGGTCTATATACTTTGTATTTATCTAGGTCTATATACTTTGTATTTATCTAGGTCTATATACTTTGTATTTATCTAGGTCTATATACTTTGTATTTATCTAGGTCTATATACTTTGTATTTATCTAGGTCTATATACTTTGTATTTATCTAGGTCTATATACTTTGTATTTATCTAGGTCTATATACTTTGTATTTATCTAGGTCTATATACTTTGTATTTATCTAGGTCTATATACTTTGTATTTATCTAGGTCTATATACTTTGTATTTATCTAGGTCTATATACTTTGTATTTATCTAGGTCTATATACTTTGTATTTATCTAGGTCTATACTTTTGTTTATGTAATTATATTAGCTATTGATTTGTATTCAATGAATACGTTGGACCAAGCAGCTAGGGTGTGAAGTGTTAAAAACTTTAACATTTAGAACAAGTTTTTAACATAGTTTTCAGTTTCTTTTCCGTCTAGACACAATTACCTCCCCCCTCCCACACACACACTCAACCGAAACCCCAACATCACTTTCCTCATATCTGATTTCCTACCAAGCAACATTTTAAGGGATTGACATAATCTGCTTGGAAATAGATAAACGTTACACTGCATCGATCTTTAAATCCAAACATAAAATACAGACGACAACTAACTGTAAAGTTTAAAGTTTGAACTGTTATAACAAAGGCATGCATTGGCGCTGCATTATGTTTTGAAGTTCGCGTACATCATCTCTAAAGAGGTGTCTTAAAATAAACGTATTTTGAGTTATTCTGTGTGCAAGTTGCTCTGAGTTACTGAGACCATTGGCTATTCATTAATTAGTCAAATATTCACTTTACCATGCTGACTAGCATAGAACATCTATCCAATACTAATCATTGTAGGTGATTGTAATCATGTCAGGTTATTTTGCTTGTAGTTTTCAAACCTGCTATAGACCTTAATTTTCCATGAAATGTTTAAAAACCGACGTTTATTGCAATCACTTTAATAGTTATTACCTCAATAATTATTGAGTTATGTCTTTGTTTATATCTCCGCGCGTTTATAGTTAAATTATCTTTCTATTTCCTATGCATTTGATCAATAAAAAAAAAAAAAGTTTTCTAAACCAGCTGCTGGAAAAATGTACACTAACGTAATCTTAAACGCTTTTTAGCTTAGCTGAATAAATACATTTGCTATTTTCTAGCTTTAGACCTTGTCTGCGACGCGTTGGATAATTTTACTCTCAACCCCCCCCCCCCCCTTTTCCAATAAACAAAAATTGTATTTGGTTTATATATGTATATATATATATATATATCTTCTTCTGCCTTCTCGTCCTTGAGGAACAGGCGCCGTTTATCGACGTCTGTGATCCTTCCTTGGACATAAGCCACCATCAAGGGTCCTCCAGGCATCTCTATCCTGGGCCCGTCTCTCCAGCTTCCCCCAAGTAAGGCCAAATTCCTTGGTATCTGCTTCTACATCTCTGCGCCAAGTGTTCAATCATCAATATATATAATTACCGTGAGTTTGTTTATATATTGTTTATATATATATATATTTAATTACGACAGCCCTTTTTCTTTATAAGAAATCCTCAAGTTGAGTTATCAATTCTTATTACAAAGGCGAAATATCAGTGGTCATTTATGCACTGTCATATATGCCGCAATAGATAAGTTTATTATCTCACTGGTCAAGTCGCTTGATATGCTTTTCAAGTATTAATTCAATAACAATGTTAAATGATAAGCCAGCTTTTATTACCTTTTGTAGATAATTATTAAGTAGTAGATGACTGTAGAATAATTAGTACCGAATTGTATACTGTATTATTTATTTGGCTAGAGCCCCCATTCGGTTGATGAAATATTTATTTATTATGTTGTCTTGTAGTTATTATAATTACTGTTTCAATTGGTAGTATCATTATTAGTTCATTTTGATATTAGTTTAGTGTAGTCTAGGTTGGTCTTGATTCAAAATATCCCCTGGTAATCTTTATAACATTTATTAGAGTTTTATTTGATTTCTTCAGGTGTATATTTATGTTGGCTCAAATACACAGCAAGCATCGTGTTGTTATTGTGTAGTGTTGGCAATGATTATTACAGTATAAATAAAACACACACAATACTGGAACGTGAAGAACTGATATAAACCGAGATTTGTAAATAAACGAATAATTGGTTTAATCACAGAATCACCAATTAGCAATCCGAATGATATGTACACAAGTGGTTAAGAATAGCACATGTCCATAGAATGAATAAGAAATATATTCAATAGACTTTGAATAGCATTGAAACTACTGGTAAAACAATATTGAATCCTTTATAGTATAAATCTGTAGGAATTTTATCTCAGAGCGCAAGCTACGTGTTTACTCGACGAGAGCTGCCAAAGAACTGACGAAACTTTCTACTGATTCGCGTGGTTATATCATATGGGTCGATACGATATCATAACCGAATACAAGGGAATACATTACATTATATAATAAAATACTAGCGTGCGATGGAATATCCGAATACGACCACTAGCAACAACGGCCATGTTGTCCGGTACAGTAGCTGGGGAAAACGAACGACCTTATTAGCTGGGAAAAACCAACGACCTTGGCCTAGGAAATAATACGTCAATATTGTCCGGTTATTTAACTGGGAAAAACCAACGACCTAATTAGCTGACCTGATTCTACTGCAATTCTTATAAACGATTAGTATCTATTTAATTATTGTACAATGTATAAGTTTACGTTTCGTTACAATGTATATATATATACATATATTTATATATATATACACACTAGTGGTTATGCCCGTCAAAATGACGGAGAAGAGAATGACTACAATGTGTTTTGTTAAGAGAGAAAGTATTTAGTTTTTGTTATTTTTAATTGTTTCTGGTCACCCTGACACTGGCATATGCATAAGAATTGTTGCTGTCAAGCTTCTGGCCTCAAAGACTGGCGTAGTGTGTAAAACGCCGATACAATCCCATTAAGAATACACCGGCGGGCGAACGCATGGGGGACAGTTCCCTTAGCGGGTCCGAGATCCATTACACTGCCGAGAGGCCACTGGTATCGGTGGGGAGAAAGCAATGGACCACCCGGTGCATGGATGCATGTACCTATAGTATAGAATTTGTGCTACTGGGTGACAGTGCAGGTTTACTGGCGAGCCACCACGATAATAATCCTTAGGGGAACCGCAGTGAACGATCGCTGGGCTGCGGTTACCTTCCCTGTTATACGGCACGCCACGCCTTCGGCGTGTCGTTGGGTGGCTGGAGCCCGTAAAGAGATTGCTCAATTCTAAGCGTTACGCCCTGGACACAAGAGCCGAAAGGCTCGTCCGGGTTTTTTAAAAATACTTTTTAATTCTATATTAAAATATAGCGAACAGTTGTGTTGACTTGACTTGTTATTAATAATATTAAATTAACAAAAATATACTATCTAAAAGAAAAAAAAAAATGTTAATTAAGTCAGCAACAAGGCGTAAATCTCTGCTTTCAATCGTAATGGTTGCCATTGTAAGCAAAACAAAATGAAACCGGCTCAACCAGGGCCGGATTTAGACGGAAAGAGGCCCTAGGCTGTTCCACTAATGAGGCACTTTCACCTCCGATTTTTTAGTTTTTAAAATACATCAGAGATAATAAAATGCATCATTACTGTGATCTATATCAATATGTTAAATAAAACATCTTGTAATTAATACTAACCTTTATAAAAAAATGTGCACGGATTTAATAAATAAAAAAAGTCGAGCTTTATTTGAACATTTATTATCAGCACCATATATATAGTATTTGTAACAATAACTAATCAAACAAAACACACAACATTTACAAAGAAACAAAATTCAAATAAGGAAAATCTTTGACTACGAAAATAAAATACGCAAAACATTATCATATTTTCTATCAAATTAAATTAAATATATTCAATCCATTGAAGATTAAACCAAATTCAATTCAGATAAATTTATTTAATAATAATTTGCATTTAAAGTTTAAGTATTGTAACATGCAGCACACACTGCATTGGCTCGTATTCGTCACTTTGATTAACACCAACGAGGGTTAATTAATGAAACTGTTTAATTAACGAAGAATGAATCATACAACTCAGAATAATACCATACTTCGCTAGCGAAGTCAGAAATTCAAGCTTGCACGTCTTGTCTTAAGTAGTCCTTGGTCTTAAACTAAACCAAAAATGGAACTTTATTCAAACAAAATCCAGATCACAAAAAAGAAAATATCAAATATATCATATTAAATTTTATGTTAATAGTTAGTTATTTTATTTAAAAATTGACCTTTAAAACGAAATAGTAGAATAGAAGAATTTCTCTCTAAACTTTTTCACACAAAATTCTTCTATAAGTTCTTCCAAATCTATTTTTCTGAAGGTCTCATTTTAGATGCACAAAATACTCAATGCAGACAACCTCGTCTGGGTCATTGTGCTTCTTAATTGATTTTTGATATTTTTAAGTCTTGAAAATGACCTTTCTCCAGTATAATTAGTGACTATTAAACTGAGAAACAGCCGTAATAATTTTCATGAGTTTGAATGATAGCAGGGTTTTTTCCAATCATTAAACCCTTCAGAGTGAATGATGTTGCAGAAGATGCAATATATGGAAGAAGTTTACAAATAAAGTAAAAAACGTGGCCTATTTTTAATTTACAAATGAACAAGGTTTTCATTATCATTTTTTGTCTTATTTTTTCATTTATTACAAATAAAACTTTAACACTAGTAGTTAATTTCTAAAAATGTTTAAACATTGTCTTTACATAATTTTTAGCATCTGATAAAAATTCCTTTAATTTTTATTGTAGATTATTTGTTTATGCAACATATGACACCAAAGTTAAGCGTTAGATTTACGTAGTTATCGGACGTAGTAAGTAGTTAATGTAATGTTTAAATATGTACATTTTATTTCTCTAGTCATATAATATTTATATAATTTTAGACTTTATTTTATAATTTTTTTATTTTATTGATACAATTTATAAGATTTTTTTTTTAATTAAGGAAAAATAAAAAACATTTTAAAATATTAAAGCAAATAAAAATGGGTTAATTATCTCCCTTTAATTAAATATTTTAAAAAGTTTCCAAATTTGATTCCATGGTGTTGCCAAACAAGTTATGTTTTGTAATATAACTAATATTTATATTTCTATTTTCAAATCTAGCATCGTAGTGTTTATTTCAACTATATAGTAATTAATTTACGTTAAACAGTTGTTAATAAACTTGTCCTGCATTAATTAAGTCAATTTAAATACTTTTTAAAAAATTAATAATTACAATGACAACAATTACATAATATATTGCTAGTATATTAGCCTCTTATATTTTTTTCAATAATGAAACAAATATTTTAAAATTCATTAGGCTATATATATGCTTAAATAAAGAAAACGAGCATATAAACTATTTTAAATGTAATCTGTATTAAGTAATGAGCGCCTTTTCTTTGAGTGCCCTTCGCTAACAGTTCAATGTTAGGTACACATTTAGTTACTTCTGGGTGGTCAAGTGTAAGTGACCTCTTTGTATGCTTAAAACAGCTTTCATGTGCGATAAAATATGTTCACACGTGTAAGTTGAACCAAAAGCTGAAAGTAGAGTGAATGCCCAGCAGTTGAGGACAACACTACAAATCACTCTGCGTGCCAACTCTGGCACGCGTGGCTTAGGTTGCCAACTCTACTCTAGAGTCTCTAGGCTCAGAGATTTAACTATATGAAGTAGCGTAGCCTGGGGGGGGGGAGCAGGGGTAGCGGCCACTCCCCCTACGACCATTTTCGAAAAAAAAAAAAGGGCCTTTTCGGGAATATTTTTTTTATTAATAATTTTAACAACCCACGAAGCAAAATTTATGCTGTTTCTAATTTTATTCTTTATATTTTTTTTAACCATTTATTTTGTTAACCTATATAGGTATGTGAGATTCAGACCATTATTTGTTTATACATAGTTACATACTTACATAGGTCTCTTTTTGGGGGTCATAAAAACTGTTCCGTGGATCGGCAAACATCAAGGAAGCTAATTATGCTTTGATCGTATTATTTTTACTTAATAAAAAAAAAATTTCAATAAACTTGACTTATATAATATTATAATAGCCTATATTTGTATAATGTGTAGACATTGGTTGGATTTTTATTTAATTTATATTCTTTATGTTAAGTGGGTCTAAAAAGGTCTTATGATTAATATCGTAGACATGAATTAAATGTCTTTAAATCTAAACTGTCTTTCCTCTTAACATATTAAATATAATCAACAGAATCTTCGGCCGAAATATTAACTTCCGTATCCAAAAAATTATATCTCTTTCAACATTTAAGCTTACGCTACAATTATATCATTTTGGGGGTGTTGACAATGTGGTTCACCTGACCATTTTCTTAATTCAAGCTTATTTAGTTATCCCAGGTACATTACTTACATTATGTTTAAGCTTTCAAATGAAAAAAATAAGGACCTTTTCAAGCCAAAAAATAGGGCTTTTAATGAATAAAACGTGTGAACTATTTAATAATTTTTTTTAAAGTTAAACATTTTAAATGACTGAAAAGTGGCGTTCTTTCAAGAAAGAAAATGGATACTATTCAAGACAAAATACTAAAGGGGGGTGAGTAACAGTGATGCACAAAATAAACCCTCTCCTGCTTAGAGGTAGTGACAGCCCGGTTGTGCTAAATGGTTGTCTCATCTATAGTACACCTGGATAGACCTACTTCTAAATATGGTCTCTCTTATTAAATTGTGTCTTAAGGGGCACCTTTACGTATAACTTTAAGTATATATTCCAGGGTATTGGTCTCCCTGTTTCAACCGATCCATTCTAGTGCGACCGAATGCCAAGCGAAATAGCTGGACTTCTGAGAGGCGACTGGGACCCTCTTCAGAGCAAAGGGAAAAATGTCTCGTTTCACTAATCCAGTTCTACTCTCTATTTGGCAGGTGCCTTATTCTAACTTACAAGCTCTGCCTCTCAAAGATCGCTCCGTGGTTGATCCAAAGGTGGCATAAACGCTCTGATCGTGCCACTGGCATAATGGTGAGAACTACATTTTATAGACTGGCTGGCTAAATCTGTTGAACTATAAATGCACAATAACGAAAGTTCATAAAACCAAATGTCAACATAAGCTACAGACAAACCATTAACTATGATGGAGAGAAAATTAATAAATGAAAATACTACAAATAATAAGTGGTCCTATGCGTCTGAATGGAACAAAAAGAAGAAAAAAGAAGTTGAAGATCGTGCAAACGATTAAGGGACTGTGCGAAAAAGGATGCATGACTTTCTTTAACAACGAAGTCACGACCAAAAGCGCTCTATGAACCTAGGATCTAATTACAACATCCCAGCTCCGGCTGCCGGGACTGTTCAGGGATAGGAGACTGCTTTCATAGAAAATCTTTTCAAATCTCAGATGGAGGACGAAAGGGACACATGGTAAGACTTCATGCAATCATTGACATAACTATGCAATACCCACAAGATTCACATGAGCTAGTCGTTCTCAAAAGACGATACTGTGAGTCGTTTCAGTGCTATTAGGTATTTTTTAATTAGTGAAAAATGATAGTGAAATTGATAGACACTGGATGGTTTACTCACCGCCGTTACCACTGCATTTGAGAGGTATAAGCGGTTGAAGGAGAACTTGCCTCTCAAGTACACGGTAGATTCTTGGGTGGGTAGAAGGCAGAGCTCTACTCACTCACGCGATCAGAATGAGCAGAGAGATCGAAATCTCAATAAACCGCAATACCCTGTGGATGGGAGTAGAGCCTCCTTCACATATTTCTCCCTATCAACTGGAAGTACGAATGTGCTTGACTGATCCCGTAGTCGGAAAACACAGTAGATGCTCTGAGGAGTCTTCTACCGCCCTAGAAACTTTACACGCCTATCACGCGTGCATCAAGTCGTTTACTAAAGGCAGTGCCAGGAGTGATGATTAGAAGAGTGCTGTATCCAAGGGCGGGTACCCGAAGAGAATAGTTGTTCGGGCCTTGTTTTGCAATCTGCAGCTACAGAGGTGGAAGGTGGAAGTCATCAAACATACCATCGAGGTAATCGGGGAATAATTTGTAGATGGTTTGGAAGTGATAGGCAATATAGCCATCGCCGATGATGCGCTTTCAAAGCAACAGGCCATCGACATCCCCAGGACCTGGTCCGAGCGACTCTGTCGTAAGCTATTGGCTATTTTAGATTTGATCTCTAGGTATGAAGTGAAAGTCACCCTCCAGTGGATACCAGGTCATTAGCTGGATTTTAGAGTGGACAGAAAGAAGAAAAGAAGAGAAATACATTTTTCTTATGAAATTCCGTATGTTAAGGATTTAACCGTCGGGTCTGGTGTTTTAACAGCTGAGAGGAAACAATTAGACAAGAATAGAGAGTTCCTAAAACGTATAATAGAGACAGTGTTTTGTAATTGGGACAACATAGACAGAGTAAATTCAAATGTTTAAACTTTTTTTTTTTTGTATCTCTACAAAATCTCTATACTGGCGATTTATCTCGTCTTTCAATATTAACAGAAGGAGAATGCACACCTATAGAAGCATTCGCATTGATTCTCTAAATACTTTCCATACTAAAGGTTTATCCCGAAAATGACCAGCAGATGCAATCAATTTTGCACAAATTTACATCACTAATAGTTTCTAGAAAATGAATCGTGGATGGATAAATAAAAAATGCACTAATATACAGTGTGTGTATCCTGAGGCACAGTGTATTCTTCTAAGACTTGATACATACGAATTCTTAGTTCTTCTGTTAATCTGGAAAAATTGCTAAAAGTGGGGCCTTTTCCTAAAAGTTCGCTCCCCCTAGCCCAAAACCTGACTACGCCACTGAACTATTGGTGTTACTTTTGTCAGTTGTAAAGATTCGCTAGTAATGAACCTTGCAGCTCTTTTCTGAATTTGTTGTAAGTTTTTAATAATATATATATATATGAACTTGGAAATCAGAAATATCAATCAATTTTGCAGAATTTTCCACCACTAATAGTTGCTCGGAAAAGAATCGTCAATAGTGAAATAAAAACTGCAGTAATACTGGCGTGTGTAGCTTATCCCGAGGCACTGGGTATTATTGTAAGATTTGATAAGTACGAATTTTTTGTTATTCTGTTAATCTAGAAAAATTGCGGGACCTTTTTCTTAAAATTCGCTCCACCTAGCGCCAAAACCTGCTATGCCTCTGAAGTCCTGATAGTTGCTTTTAATTGATCCAAATTAAAACAAGACGTTTAACTTTCTCTAAAATTTGAGATAATTGCTTTTGCCTTTAGCCACATCGACTGATTTGAGTAACTCTGTGTTCTTTATGATGTCCTAACAAGGTAGGCGGGGTGTCTGGACTCTGTAAACAGATCAGCGTAGTGCTGTTGCATAGATCCTCCACCTTGTGTCCCGAGGAATAAGCGTGAGCATAGCCCCAGGCCGGTGACGCCGCGTTGAAGTCACCACCAATACAAGTAAGGGAAAGAATTGCCTCCATGTTGAAGTCCGAATCCTTTCTCGGGGGGTTGTATACATTGGTCAGGGTGTAAGCCTTTCCGTTCTAAAACACCTCCGCACTTCATACAGGTGCATTAGAAGACCGTGTAATCCGTAAAAGATCACACCCTCGTCTTCCCTATCTTGCACTCCTGGAACATTGCCACGTCAATATCGTACTCGACAAACAGTTTGAGGATCTCTAGAGACTTGATAATCAGGCCACACACGTTTAGGTGCAGAACCCGGAGCTGGGCGTTCGTCTGGAACTTTCCTTTGCCAAAGTCACGTCTAATTTCAGGTTTACAACACTACTACTCGCAGAAGTTGCCTTCGGCACTCGGTGGAACGCGGTCTTATTGTGACGTGCCTGATTACCCAAAGCAGAATTCCAGTGGTCCGCCGAACCTGGTTTTGCCTTTTTGCCCACCCCTAGGACAGCCGGTGATTTCGATCTGCTGCTTGGCAACACCAGTGTCTATAGAGACACTCTAGAGACAGCGTCGAGACAGCGGCAGAGTTCACCTAGTGCGCAATGGTTCTAGCTCTTCGAGGTTTACCTACCAAAACCCCTGTCCTCTTTCGAGCGATTCCACTTCCCATTGGGTGAAGAGAAACGACGGTCCGGCAATGTTACTGCTGCACTACCTATAAGGTCCAGGCATGACCATGTCTCCCTACCCTCTGGTCCGTTTTATCCCACACTATAGGCTGTGAACTGAGTGCATTCGTTTTGCTCTCCTTTCCCTTTTGTCTCCGTTTCAACGAACGGCAACGAATGTGTTACATTTTTGTAACTTCACTGGCGACAATTTATGCAGTACTTCCTATCACATGTTTCCTATGAACTATTTCAGACAATGTTCTTGAGAGAGAGAGAGGGAGGGAGGGAGGGAGTGAGAGAGAGAGAGAGGGAGGGAGGGAGTGAGAGAGAGAAAGAGTGAGAGGGAGGGAGGGAGTGAGAGATAGAAAGAGAGAGAGAGGGAGGGAGGGAGTGAGAGAAAGAAAGAGTGAGAGGGAGGGAGGGAGTGAGAGAGAGAAAGAGAGAGAGGGGGAGGGAGGGAGTGAGAGAGAAAGAGAGAGGGAGGGAGGGAGTGAGAGAGAGAAAGAGAGAGAGAGAGAGGGAAGGGAGGAAGAGTGAAGGGAAAAAGAAGAGGCAGATAAGCTAAAAATAAAAAAAAAAATAAAAATGTATCATCAGTTCCAATTTCTTTGACAATTTCTTCCCATTGTTTAGCAATAAAAACTCTGTTCGAGTAGTTATCATCAGTTTTGTCGTACAATTCTTGCCGTTTTGCACTGCGGCGATTAGAGCTTCGTTGATGGACATTTTTGCGGCTGATTTAATCACTTGCTGAGAGTAAACTGGGAGAAATTTTAGTTGCGAGTTAAAACGTTCGGGTTCGATTCAGCAAATGGGAGCGGCAAAAAAAGGAGAGGAACGCGAGAGGGGTGCACTCCGTTGCCTAGATTGAAATATGAGACTCTTCCGGTGATTCGGCAACTGAGAGCAAAGGTCAAGCTGGGACCATCACGAAGCGGAGACGAAAACGAATGCACTCAGTTCCTGATGTCCAACTCTTCTTCTTTTGGATATGTGTGAGAAACATACAATTATATGAAAACTGTTTATTCAACAGATATGGCTCTAAAATCATTTTCAATGCATTGAATTATCTTTCTAATGATTTCAAATTCATTACGTTTGTTTAAATAATTCCCAAGCAGACACCATTTCTGTTCAATCAACAAGTTCATGGCCCATATCATCCCTGTCTCCCCTATTTTTTTCTCAAACAATTTGTTTTCCAGAAAATGTGTAAATATAACGTTAAAATAACAAAACAGATCTATTTAATGAATCTAATTTTAATGTAGTTAGCAAAAATATATTATATCAGAATTGGACATGTTACAGGAAAATAGGTTTTTAAAGCTTCAAAATCTATTTTAGTTTTAGTTAGGAGGTAGGCTAATTTGTAATTTTTATTATTAGAATGTTAAATGTTCCATTGTACTGTATAATGTTTGGTTTCATTTCTATACAGTTTCCATATTCTTTAATATTTAGTTGATATTGTTATATTTCCATTAATATTTCCTTGGTTCAAGGTCACCTTGCATGTTTATAAAGTAAAGCCTTGTTAGATAAGGTAAGAATAGGTATTTCTTATAGCGCTTCTATCCATGCTATTAAATTAGCATGCTCAATGCGCTCTTGGTGTGTATTGCAGTGGCGGATGTATTAGCCAAAGAGAAAGGTCTTTAAGTTCTTTTTAATAGATTCTCTTGTCCCAGACTCTCTCATTGTCTGAGATAAACTGTTCCATAGAGAAGGCGCGACTGATTCAAATGAGCGCCCTCCCGGGTACTTCATTTTGTGTCCATCCAAACTAGGAGTTCTGAGGAGTGACTGATAGAGAGCGCACTTCCCAGGATTGCTCTTAAAGATAGGAAGGAGCAATTCCCTTTTATGCATCCGTACGTTATGGACATAATTTTGTGCTCTATTCGCTTTATCACTGGGAGCCAGTATAGATCCCTTAGTGTTGGGGAGAAATGATCTTGCCTCCTCAAGCTTAAAACAATGCGGTGTTCTACATTCTCTGATATCTCTGCAGCTGGCTGTGGGGCAAAACCCACAGGCAACTATTGCAGTAATCCAACCTTGACTGGATAAGAGAGACTGTCACGGTATTGGCCGTCCTTCTATTGAGTTGAGGTCGCAGCTGACCCAGGACGCGTAGATGAGACGTACAAGCCTTAACCACAGCAATTATATGTGGAACCATTGATATTTAATTATCGATCAAAAGGCCAAGGTCTTTAGCCGTGTTGGACAACGTTATCTCGGAAGCCCCAACTTTGATCGTAGTTAGAGCGATTTTCCGAAGACTGACATCAGAACCACAGATAATTTCCTCTGTCTTGTCATCATTTAATTTAAGTCTGCTTGCAGCCATCCATGCCTTAACTATTTGACAGCACTCCTCCACATTACCAACATCAGCAGCGCACGTAGACGAATCAGGACGAAAACTCCAGATACCGGATAATTCATGAAATCGCGTCTCGGGTCTCCAACTAGATTTAATTATTTTTATGATTTTGCCTCGCACACATTCACTTTTACTATTCTCAGCAGTACGAACGAGTAATTGTAGAAATTATATGAACTTCAATATTCTGTTAACAAATATTATATACAAATGAAGAAATAACTAAGATCAATTGGCATTAACGTCTAAACAGGACAAACACATCGAAGGAACCAACTAAACATGGCGCCGGACAAAACATGGGGGGGGGGGGGGGGGGGACTACAATAAATTCTATTGGTCCCTTAAAATTGGTCAACATACAAATGATGCTTTTTTACTTGGGGTCAGAAATTTTAACTTTTTTTACAGCGAGCCATAAACTAGATTTTCACGTTGGTGGATGTCACAATTTTTAATTTAATGTAATACTTTGGAGGTCCTTATTACCTCCTCTCTCCTTGGACTCAAACGGAAAGTGAATCTTCACCGTTTAGTGCACTTTCTAAAACATGAGTTCATAATGATAATAATAATTAGGGATGTTAAACGAAAACCGGAATAGGCCTACCGGTTTGATTTTTTTCAAAACCGGATTTCGGTTTATTGGTTGGAAGTTGGAAGATAACCATTACTTCAAGTAGAAGACCCTTTATTTTTTGTTTTAATGAAATATTTTTTATAAATAATGTTGGATTCGCGCAAAACAATTCCTGAAATGCCTTGCTAACACTATTTAGTCTTAGATATTGTATTTCTTGTGTTTCCAAATACCAACTAGTCTATGGCTTGCGATAAAAACAACATCAAACCAATTGTTAAGTTACAGTTACAATTAACATGAATCTTTTTACTTGTCGGTTTTTTAAATCCGTTGTCTGGTTGCAGTGCGAGAGAAATGTCGAGAAGACAAGAGCAATTAACCCTTCCCGTACCGACCTACTTTCTATCTATGCTACCTTCAGTCCCGCTATATACGCGTCTGGGACTGTAAGGGTTAATATCAAACTATATGTTGCAGCACTAGTCAGTCGCACTAGTGGCTGGTTGGGTATTTGTTGTTGTTGTTCTTTTTGTTTGTAATTTTGTGTAAATAAACCTTACCCTTCTCACATTCCTGAGTTTGTGTTGAGTGAGTTCTGTGGCACGAGCTTACATATATATTTACATTATATTATATTAATAAAGTGCATACTGTGACGACATAGTCTCGCTTATAGTAAATATTGAGCACTCATTTGTTCATATACACATATATGTTGAATAAAAGACTGAATGGTTTTCTTGTGTGAAAAGACATGAGTGTGAAATCAGATCAGGAACAGAGGAAGAAGAGTAAGGTACATCGACCGACTCTATTGAACAAAAAAAAATCCTGATATTCTTGAGAGTGTCTGGTTCCAGGATGAAAGAAACTGTCTGACTCAATGCTTCCTTGCAACACCGAGAGCTATTGAGGTCCAAGCCTCTCGCTAGTCAAGTTCTGTGGGCCACTTTCACACGTTTTAGACATTCACTCGGGTTTCAAATATTGGATCGGCAATGGTAAAGATTCTTGGCAGATAATGAAGCTCAAACCTACTTCAATCCATTACATTCACCTCCCCAGCCCACGCTGTCCAATCAGTTTCTTAAAGCCTAGTGTAGAGTGAAACAAACGTGTATGCACATTTAGGTCAACATGAAATTTCTATTATAAAAGTAATAATGATCAGAACGTTTTTAGTTAGTTAAGTTATGCTTATTAAAAAAAGTATTCGTGTTTGATTACTTGGTTATTACTATTAATGTTAAAGTAGGCATATAACTTATTCAACAAAATTAGTTACTAAAATTGCCCGTGGAAAACCACGGAAAAAAAGATAATTATTGGTTATATATTTGGAAATAGTATTATTAAGATACAGTTTATTTTATTTGCCAACATGGCAAAGTTTAGAAAGAATTGAGTTAGCAAAAGAGCTGTAGTATTTATTAACTGTTATTATTAAGATCCATTTTATTTGTAGCCTACCAGTGAAAATAACGAAGAAAAGAATAGGTAGGAGAGGCAGACGTATAGCTTTTGTCCCTGTTTTACTGTTTTATTTATATATATTAAAATTTAATGAAGGAGAATTAACATGAGCCAATTTGTGTGTGTTAGAGGGAGAAATGTTTTTCCCGTCTAAACAGAGATTATTTTTGTACATATTATATTAAACAAGCTAAATTCCTGGGGTAAATTAAATAGGCCTGTATAAGTTCCAGATAAAAATTGTATAAACTACAATGAACAGAAAGATATAGGCTATCTAAAAAAAAAATTGTATTATTATTTACTTAAAACATTTTAGGAAAGCGTCAAATCCTAAAATTCTTTATAATCTTTAACAAAATATTAATGGATTTTTTAAGAAGTAGAAAACGAAAGGTTTAAGAGTGGAATTGAACCCAGGCATGGCAGTTGGATACTCTAACTCAGCTTGGGAGACAAATGCCAAAAACAAAATATGAGACAGTAATTAGAAAGTATTTAGATAGATAGATAGATAGATAGATAGATAGATAGATAGATAGATAGATAGATAGATAGATAGATAGATAGATAGATAGATAGATAGATAGATAGATAGATAGATAGATAGATAGATAGATAGATAGATAGATAGATAGATAGATAGATAGATAGATAGATAGATAGATAGATAGATAGATAGATAGATAGATAGATAGATAGATAGATAGATAGATAGATAGATAGATAGATAGATAGATAGATAGATAGATAGATAGATAGATAGATAGATAGATAGATAGATAGATAGATAGATAGATAGATAGATAGATGCGCATTTCGAAATTACTTAGAAAAGAATGGAAAAGAATTATACAAGAAGAAAACGGAGACAGTGTCAAGTGTATTTTGTTTGTCCATTTATTATCAAACTAGTTGTTTTTCGTATATTTCATTTATATGTTTTATTATTCATTTGCCTTCAAACAAATTTTTCTCACCCACAGTTCTTCGGTAGGCTAAATAAAAATACATAGGCCTAGCTAATATAAAGGATTCATACGAAAATCTTTGTTTTTAAGGGATGTTTAATTGCAGTGTAGGCCTAGGCCTAACGCTATTTTAAGTTTCATTTAATTTATAAGAAAATTATAAATCAAGAATTTCTCAGAAGTTTACAGATTATATTGCAATTATCAAAAACTTTACGTTTCGTGTTAGGTCATGGCAATGATCGGAAACTTTACTTTTCTATTCAGGTCATGGTAATTATCGGAAACTTTACTTTTCTAGCAATTTAAATTATGGCAATTGTAAAAAAAAAAAGAAAAAAGAAATCTACTTTTCCAGCCAGGTTATCGCAATTATCAAAAAACAGGTTGCAATTGCTGGGAAAGATACCATATGTTGCATCAAGCCTTGCTTCTGTCCCCTTTCCCTGTCAATTTTCACCAGCTTTTGGGTGAGGGCTGGGGGAAAGTAGTGGTCAGAATTGATTGCCGAAACGTTCTTCCATTTCACCGAAGAGAAATGGGCGAGAAGAGGAATCGATCACTGAAAACATCCTTGTGCTTGTGAACAGCGTTGAACTGTGTTTGAAATTTTCTTATATTTAACTACGTAAATTAGTCACGACATTTTTTTAAATTTGTGAATGTATTGTCATCATTAAAACAAAAACTCGTATATAGAAACCGGTACTGTGCTATATCAACTAGCCTATACTTACTCACTGTACATGACAAGATAAAATCAACTTTTAGTCTGCTACTTATTTTTATAACAATCAATAAACTGATTGTTAGACTTATCATTAAGATAAAGACTGATATTTGGGTGAGTTACTATTGTCAAATGTATTGACACTCGAGTGACTTACTATTCTCACATGTACTGACTCTCGAGTGACTTACTATTCTCATATGTACTGACATTCGATAGAGTTACTATTGTCACATGTAGGGACTGACATTTGATAGAGTTACTATTCTCACATGTACTGACATTCGATTGAGTTAGTATTGTCATATGTATTGACATTCGATAGAGTTACTATTGTCACATGAACTGACGCTCCATTGAGTTACTATTCTCAGGTATACTTACGCTCGAGTGAGTTACTATTTTCACAGGTAGCCTATTTACGGTTGAGTGAGTTACTATTCTCACATGTTCTGATGCATGACAGTTTAATTCGCCGCTTAACAGTTTATACGTCTTCGTCACAGATCATTTATTAGATTGGTATTCTGTCTCGTTATCGTATTGATTTGATAAATCAATTACTGAACGATTTCTAAGAATATGTTAACAAAGGTAACCTTAGACGCGATAAGCTTAGTTATAATTTTATAATAATTTTTTTTTTGTCAATAAATTGTAATAAATGTTACTTTTTCACAGTTCTTTCCTATTCTGCTTAATCAAAACTTTTCATGCAGTATAGGCCTACAATCAGGCCTGGATTAACCATTAGGCACACAAGGCACGAGCCTAGGGCAACAAGCGTTTGGGGGGCACCACAAGGCCTCAAGAAAATGTGTATATTGTAAAAGCTAAGAGCAGAAAATTAACGAATTATTTAGTTTCAGTTAAGCAACAGGATTTTACTGACACCATCAATCCTCTTGATAAGTCTTCTATAGGCAGAGGCGTATTTAGGCATGTTTCACATGTTCCTATGGAACAGGGGCCCCCACGCAAAAGGGGCCCACACACATTCCAAAATAAAAATGTTAGTTTTTTCTATCGGCAATTAGAACAGTGCATTTGTAGAAGCGCACAATGAACAAATACTGTGAATGGGAAATCACATAATTTGATTGTTAAGTGACACTGGCAGGGTCGAGTCCACGAGGGGGCCCCCACATAAATTTGGCCCTTTTGAACAGGGCCCCCACAATCCTAAATACGGCCCTCACTATAGGCTGTTCTGCAAATCCAGACACTGCATTAGTGCTTGAAAATGAAATTTGTTGTGACCCATTTCAGTCTGCTGAAGATGATGACGAAGATGAAGATGCTAAAGATGAAGATGATAAAATAAATCAAGCAGTAGATCCAGGACTGTGGATTGACGTCTAGGCTAATGTTGTAGCTAACTGGGTCGACTGTGGGCCCACTAACTGTCAGCATCATTATGATCCCTTTGATAAATCTTGCCGTATTTATGCTGGAGGAAAAATAACACGATATTGTTCTCAAAAACTCTTCTATGGCACAAAAGCAAATGGTGAGCAGTACAGGAGAGAACGGTTATTGTATTCACCATCCACGGGATCTGTGCACTGCTTTGTTTGTAAACTTTTTGCGTCTAAAGGTTCCACAAGTTTGGCTGATAAAAAATGGGTTCAGTGACTGTAAAAATAACATTAAAGTTGATAATCATGAACAAAGTCTACTCATAAGACTGCATGTTATATACATAGCTCGTCGACTACAAAAGCTAGAAGAGCAAATAAATGAAAAGTACAGTTACTGAGAACATGTTTTGAGGCGAGCACTAGCGGTTATTTGTACTATAGATGAGCTTGGTCTAGCTTTTAGAGGGACAAATGAAAAATTTGGATCTTTACAAAATTGAAATTATCTAGGGTTGCTGGAGTTGGTCAGTCAGTTTGATCCATTTTTAGCATCACACATTACGAAATATAGAAATTCTGGAAAAGGAAATCCTTCTTATTTATCCAAAACTATATGTGAAGAACTGATTGAAATTATGTCCCAAAAAGTCCACGAAGTAATTATAGATGAAGTAAAGGCATCCGGTTATTTCAACGTGTCAACACCCGATATTTCACATATAGATCAGTTAAGTGTTGTTCTTCTATATGTGGTAGATGGAGAGCCCATTGAGCACTTGTTTACTTTCTTGGAGCTGCAAAGTCACACCGGTGAAGGTATGGAGGAAGTGTTGCAGTGCTTACAAGAAGTTTGCAATGTTGATTTTGCGAAATGCAGAGGTCAGTCATACGATAACGCAGCTAATATATATGTGTGCTACAAAAACGTGAAGAAAAAAAATTCTAGAGAAAAATGAGTTTTCTTTATACATACCCTGTGCTTCCCACTCACTAAATATGGTAGGCAGAAGTGCCGTTGACTCTTGTTTAGAGGCAGTAAACTTCCTCCATACAGTGCAACTGATCTATACTTTTTTCTCAGCTTCAACAAACAGATTGAAGATTCTGAAAAGATGCCTTGTGAATGAAACGCTGGTAAAGTCTCTTTCCGATACCAGATGGGAAGCACATGCTGGTGAAACTGAAGCTATTCTAAAGTTTCATCATCAGATTATAGAAACGTTAGAATGTTTACAAAAAGACCAGTCACAGAAGGGGGACACCAGAAGAGAAGCAGAAAACACTGAAAAGAAGATGCAAGAGTTAGAATTTGCTCTCATGCTTGTGTTTTGGGAAGAAGGGTTACAACATTTTCACAGGGTCAGTCAAGCTCTAAAAAATAAGCAAAATAAGGAACTTGAAAACGTGAGCTGATTTATATTCTTCACAAGCAGATCACTTGCATGAATGTAGAAATGAATTTGAAAGATTTGAAGAAGCTGCAAAAGAAATAACACCAGGTGTGGATTATAAGTCAACAAAAGTCAAGAGTAAACGAAAAACAGTGGTCATTGATGGTGATGCCACTGAGGTATCTCTGAATGCCAGGGACAAATTTCGTATATCTGCTTTCTACGCCATTGTTGACAAACATGAGACTAAGATAAGTAGACGAGGACAGGTATACAATGATATAGCAGTTCGATTTTCCAGTTTGGTCGATGTATCACAATCATCTCAGTGTTGTGAAGGACTAATAAATGTTTATCCTGAAGATCTGAACAATAATTTATATACTGAACTACAACATTCCCACTCATATATTCGCCACAAGTTTGGTGCATCAAAATCTGAAAACAACACGTTCAGTCATGCAGAATTATGCAACCCAATAACAACCTGTTGCAAAATTCAGATAAACATAAAGACAAAAACCCTTTCCTTATCCTTTATGCGAGAACAAATGCATTTTTGTACTATTTCTTCCCGAGTGGCATTTGGGCATGGAATGTGTTGCCTGAACAATCCAGGAAAACCAGTAAATTAACATCATTTAAAACATTAATAGGCCTAAAAATGCAAGTCTTGACTCGGACCACGGATGAGAGTAGGACACATTTATCTTCTTTATAGAAGGAGCGTCTGTAATGTAGGCTATAGGCCTAAGATAAGATAAGATAATAGTTAGAGACAACATCGAGTGTGCTATTCCAAATGTAGAAATTGCCTTGCGCATATTTTGAACATTAAGGGCTACAAACTGTTCAACTGAGCGCTTTTTTTATCAGTTGAAACGTACACAAAATCCAAGTAGATCAACAATGAAACAAGAAAGGCTTGATTCCTTATCTCTGCTGACAGGACAGGCTATATGATCTAGTAATTCGTCTGCTTATGCTAGAACTAAACTTTAATTTAGTTTATATTTTTACACCCCCAAATAAATAAAAAAAACAAATCCTCAATTATGCCCCCCCCCCACCTAATTTTGCACCCTAGGCGGCCGCCTAGGTTGCCTATATGCATAAGCCGGCACTGTCTGCTGATTATTGAGGCAGACTTGCTGCGCAAATAAACTTTGATTATGTACTCATAAACTTTGCCAGATCTTAATCTCGAAAAAAGAACTTTAAAAAGTAAACGTGTGCTCTCTCTGATTATATAATCTATTAAAAAAGTTACAGTATTTTTGTGTATTATTATTACAAAATTAATGAACTATTAATTTTAATACAGAAATACCTTATTGTAGGTTTTATATGTGTGATAGTAGTACAAACATATGTGTTAGGTTTTTCTTTGTTATTTTTTTTTTTGCATAATATTGAACATACCAGCGGTCTGTGGAGGATCGCGGGGCCCGGGGAAGAATGGGGCACCCTTATAGGTTATTGCCTAGGGCACCAAGATGGCTTAATACGGCCCTGCCTACAATGTCTAAATATTTAAAAAAAAAACATAATTAAGCTGCATTATAATTTAAAAAACCAACACTTGGCCGCTAGGTTTACAGAAGACAATGTCCGAAATTTCTTGCCTCCGTTCCAATGCGCATGCCTAGAATTGTAGAATAAAACACTTTTGCTGAAAAAAAAAATGTGTATATAAAAAGGTTTATATAAAGTTGTGTGTATGTGAGTGTGTTTATCTCTGACTTATTAAGCTCATAGGCAGTAGCGTAGCCAGGGGGGGAGCAGGGGGAGCGGCCGCTCCCCCTACGACCATTTTCGAAAAAAAAAGGGCCTTTTCGGGGAAAAATAATTTAATAATTTTAATAAGCCATGTAGCACAATTTATACTGTTTCTAATATTTCTTTTTAATTGCATTTAAACAATTTAATTTGTTACAATATGATTAATGAACCTTGTTAGATCTAGTTAATTTTAGTTTAATTTAATTTGATACGAAGTGAAGGTCACACTCTAGCAGGGGTCGGCAACCTTTTGCTAGCGGTGTGCCAAGCTAGGATTTCTAAATCATTCAGCGTGCCAACAGCCTAAAAGTCAACCTGCTCTATTATACTTGTTTTCTTATAAGACAAGTAAGTAATTTAAATCCGTAGCTAGACAAAGGCCTAAAGCAAAGGAACTCTCAAGAGAAAACTTTTTTTTATTAGCATTTATACCAAATACAAAATTATATTACCAAAACTTTCACATTTATGGTAACTATTTTGTAAAGGTTATCATTTAGTTGTCAAAATAAATTTCTATCAACTGATAATATTTATTTTAATTTATTATATTATTTTGTTCTCAGTTCCACTGAGATGTTCTTTAATTTACTGAAATCATTTATTTTTTGAACAACGTTTAGCGGAATTGATATAAAGTTATCATACAAACTGGTTAATGTAATGTTCAGAAAATGTGCATATATTAGTCTTCTAATATTTATACAATTTTCAACAACTTTTTGACAGTTTGGTCATTATAAAGTTATAATTTGTAGACCATTTAGTCTTTTACAAAATAAAAATTTAAAAACATAATATTAGAAATATTAGCGGAAATAAAAGTAGCTAATTTTCTCCCTTTAATTAAAATAAAGATTCTAAATTTGATTCAATAGTGATGCCAAACAAGTAATGTTTTGTAATATAACAAATATTACTAATTATTATTTCTTTACATAAACTAGCGTTGTGGTATTCATTAGGCTACAAGATTTAATTATTAGATGTATAAAATTGATTTACGTTAAATAATTGTAAGTAAACATTTCCTGCATTAATTATTTGTCCATTTAACCTTGAGGAGTTTATTTCTTAAACAATTTGGCACATTTCGATGCCCATTTCATTAAAGGTTTAAAATTCAATTGGTTACGTTTTTCAAATCGCCAATATCCCTATACTTAATTTTAAAAAAGTATCTACATCTAAGAAGGTCGTAGTAAGATTAAGCCAGTTATGCTTGATTAGGTATGAAAAAATATAATTGAAAGTCTTGAAACCCCGCTTTGAGTGCTTTGGTGTGCTTCTGAAAAAGCCCAACAATCTATCTTAATATATGCCTTTGTAAAGGGAAGTACATAATATAGTTAAATGTTGTGAAATCGATTTCAATCAATATAAATAATACTGAAAAATATAGTTGTTTTTGTTTTCATCAATAATAAAACACCTCTTGCAGGTCTCTCGCGTGCCATTGAAAATCGCTCTGCGTGCCAAGTTTGGCACGCGTGCCTTAGGTTGCCGACCCCTTTTCTAGTGGATACCAGATCATAAGCAAGAACTTAGAGTGTAAGCTTACAGGAACGGCCAACCGTTTGTGCCTAACTTTTACGGTAATGTATAAGTTGTGCGTGGACACATCAGAGTTAGTTCTCCGAGCCCCCAAAAGAGTAAGCTCGCTCACATTCTCCAAAAAAGCTGGGGTTCAAGTCTGGTTTACTCACCGAAAAGTATTAATGTGACTTAAACGCGCTGGCTTTCTCATTCTCGGCCGTAGGCTATAGCCTACGTGTAGTGATTGAAAACATAGTTACATGAACTTCGCAAAAAAAAAAAAAAAAAAAAAAAAAAAAAAAAAAAAAAAAAAAAAAAAAAAAAAAAAAAAAAAAAAAAAAAAAAAAAAAAATACCCACAGAATTTAAAAGAAAGAAGTAAAGAAGAGAACTTGTTTTAAAGAAATTCTGTTTGCTAAGGATATAACCATCGGGCGTGGTGTTTTAATAGCTGAGAGGAAAAAATTTGAAAAGAATAGAGCTTGTAATTGACACATAGATACTTAAGATACAATAAATAAAAATGTTGAAACTCTATTTTTTTTTTTATCTCTTTAAAAATGTCTATAATATTGGCGATTTATCTCGTATTTCAAAATTAAAACGACGAATAATTAAGTCCTTTAGAAGCATTCGCATTGATTCTATAAATATTTTTCGACACTAGATACTCATCCCGAAAATGAGCAGTAGATGCAATCAATTTTGCAGAAATTTCCATCATTCCCATAGTTGCTAGTAAAAATCGTGAATGGTTAAAAAAAAATACTGCACTTTATAGCAGTGTGTGTATCCTGGGGCACAGGATTTTCTCATAACACTTGATACGTACGAATTCTTAGTTCTTCTATTAATCTGGAAACATTTCTAAAAGTGGGGCCTTTTTCCTAAAAGTTCGCTCCCCCTAGCGTCAAAACCTGGTAACGCCACTGCTCATAGGGTGGCACATTGACGTGATGTAATATATCATGCAAGTTTTCCCGCATTTTACAATTCATTTCTGATCAAAGCATTTCAGTTTCAGATTAGTTTTTTTTTTTCATTTTAAATTTGCAAAATTTTAAAAAAAAGCAAAAATTTTTTTTTAAATTTGTGATTCCCTGCTTGCATATTATTTACCTATAGATCTATATGTATTACAAGACTATATGTGTTGTGTAACTTATATTATTTCTTCCTGTCAGCGATAGCTCCTACAACCCTGGGATGTACTTAAATGTCCTACTTCATATTTATAGAACAATAGTTTATTTACTACACACAAAAATAGTTATTAAAGTAGTCTTTAACACTTTGTAACATTTAATCCAGTAGTTCGAAGAATCACATACACAATCTCTTCATGACTTTATCAAAAAGCACATTCCTACAAACATTGTAAAATATATAGCGACTCCATTTTCCTCTGGATATTACACACTCTCCTTCTTCTATTTCTATCCTCTCCTCCCCTTCTCATTACCCCTGTTCCACAAAAAAACTGGTCAAACGACAATTTACAACACATTCCTGGTCGCACTGCCCGGTCATGGTCTACTGACCTACATTAACAAATACACACTGAAAGAACTTTTTTTTTTTGTAAATAAATGGAGCCATTCATTTTAATGAACTGTGCATTTTGTAATTTTATTTTACCTTGTTTGCATATTGAGTGAGTAAATAGAGTGAGTTTAATATGTAGGCTACTAGAAAAATTGTGTAAATGTTTACACAAAAGTTTAGCCAAAAAGTTTAGTTAAAGTCTCAACATAATTTATTTTTTAAACAACTTTAGTGAAAGTCTTAACACAGTATTTAAAGACAACAACATTTATTGTCATTGATCATCATTGTTTACAATTATTGTCTGTATTCAAACTACAAAATCCTGCAGGTATATAATCAGTATTTACTTTTGACATAATAGACATAAATTTAAAACGTTCTCCCATCTGTTCAGTTGATATGAGCATTTTGTATCCTGATATAAGACTAGGCCAGTGTTCTGTGGGACAATTTTGAAGCAAAGCCTGAAAACAATACATCATTCATTAAAATAATAAACCATTTTGTAAAGAAACAGCTTTTGAATAATAAAAAAAAGATATAAAAAAACAATTGCAATTATATTGTTATTTTTGACAAAAACAATTAGACTAACGACCAGGTATTTAAAATAAAATGAAATACAAAATTTTCTTGTTTATACAATAATGTCAAAATAAGTTTTGGCTTACTGTTATAGTTCTTTTGTACAAACAAAATAGAGTCAAATTTTGTGACATCTTAGTCATATAGATCTATGTGGCATTTATATAGCATTTTAGTTTTATGTTCTAATTATAGTTGTAAAAGTTACTTGTTATGAAGCCTAATGTCAGTAATGTTTTTAGTTTTTTTAATTACTACAATATGCATTGCCCTCACATATGAAGGGCGGAGGGGGCATATGCCCGGGAGCAACACTTTAGGGGCGGCAAATATAGTCTAAATATAGCACTAAACAAAGCAGTTACAGTATGCAATGGGGCATCCCTGAAACTTTTTGCCCTGGGGCGCTACATAGGCTTGTGTGGGCTCTGTCAATATGTGGATTCCAATAAAGCTTATCATTTATTAGGCTATTACTTCTAAGTACGTTGCATTTTTCGTTTGGGTAAGGTTTTTACAATGAATGAAGTATAGTTTGTAATTATTTGTTTCTTTTTCTAGGATACCCCTTACAGTTTCCACTTTCCTGTGTGTAAAGATATACTCCAGTTAGATTCCCATTTTTGTAATTCATCTAGATCTTTTTGTAAGAGTTTGCTATCTTTTTTTGCCTTTATTGTTCTATAAATTATACAATCATCTGCTAATAATCTTACTTTTGTTCCTGTGTTACTGCAATTGGGTAAGTCATTAATAAAAATTAGAAATAGTAGGAGTTTCTTGTAGAGGTCCTGAGTTTACAGTTATTGGTGATGATTTGGAGCCATTAATTATTACAGTTTCTTCTCGACCAATCAAAAGCTTGAATCGAAGAGATGCCAACAAAAATTTGTTTTTTTTTAGCAAACTAGTATGGTGAACTTTATCAAACACTTTGGAAAACTCTAGTGATATAGCATCATTTAAGTTGTTATTATCTAATCCTTTAAACCTACTAATTGTGTTTCACATGATGTTTTTCCTGAAGCTATATATATGTTAGTGTGGGCACAGCACATTATGTATGTCTAGGTGATTTACTATACTTGTATGTTATATGCTCAAGTATTTTGCAGGCTATTCTTGTAAGGGAAACACATTGCTGATCCTTTTAATTGATAACTGTGACATGATTAAAAGTTGGCTAAATTTATATCTGATGATAATTGCTAAATGTGACATGATTAACAGTTGGCTAAATTTATATCTGATGATAATTGCTAAATGTGACATGATTAACAGTTGGCTAAATTTATATCTGATGATAATTGCTAAATGTGACATGATTAACAGTTGGCTAAATTTATATCTGATGATAATTGCTAAATGTGACATGATTAAAAGTTGGCTAAATTTATATCTGATGATAATTGCTAAATGTGACATGATTAACAGTTGGCTAAATTTATATCTGATGATAATTGCTAAATGTGACATGATTAAAAGTTGGGTAAATTTATATCTGATGATAATTGCTAACTGTGACATGATTAAAAGTTGGCTAAATTTATATCTGATGATAATTGCTAAATGTGACATGATTAAAAGTTGGGTAAATTTATATCTGATGATAATTGCTAAATGTGACATGATTAAAAGTGGCTAAATTTATATCTGATGATAATTGCTAGATGTGACATGATTAAAAGTTGGCTAAATTTATATCTGATGATAATTGCTAAATGTGACATGATTAAAAGTTGGGTAAATTTATATCTGATGATAATTGCTAAATGTGACATGATTAAAAGTTGGGTAAATTTATATCTGATGATAATTGCTAAATGTGACATGATTAAAAGTGGCTAAATTTATATCTGATGATAATTGCTAAATGTGACATGATTAAAAGTTGGCTAAATTTATATCTGATGATAATTGCTAAATGTGACATGATTAAAAGTTGGGTAAATTTATATCTGATGATAATTGCTAAATGTGACATGATTAAAAGTTGGGTAAATTTATATCTGATGATAATTGCTAAATGTGATATGACTAAGAGTTGGCTAAATAAATATCTGAATGTGCTAAATGTGACATGATTAAAATTAGTTTTTATTTACTTATGATGAATGTCTGTGTATCCTTATTTGACTATACCTGGTAGTGTAAGAGTAAAGTAGAGTGACAATAATATATAAAATTTTGAAGTTTTAGAATTTGTTATAATATATTAATTAGCTTTTCAACCAGAAATTGGGAGTTCTAAAAGCTGTTTGAAAAAAGGAATAACCTACATTACATTTTTTGTATTCACATTAATGATTATTGTGGTTTTAAAAAGCAAGTAAAATTAGCCAAGCCATGTTCAAACTTATTCTTGACATATGTTACCAAATATTTTTTCGTCAGAATAATATCGCTATCCATAAATTTATATTAGTGTGTAGCCAGAACAATGCCCAGCCACCTTTACCTTGCCCCAACTAATGTCAGGTATCCATCAGAGCTGGATAGACTCAGGGACACCTTCTATACTGGCCAGGGTGCCCCCAACTAATGTCAGGTATCCATCAGAGCTGGGTAGACTCAGGGACACCTTCTATACTGGCCAGGGTGCCCCCAACTAATGTCAGGTATCCATCAGAGCTGGGTAGACTCAGGGACACCTTCTATACTGGCCAGGGTGCCCCCAACTAATGTCAGGTATCCATCAGAGCTGGGTAGACTCAGGGACACCTTCTATACTGGCCAGGGTGCCCCCAACTAATGTCAGGTATCCATCAGAGCTGGGTAGACTCAGGGACACCTTCTATACTGGCCAGGGTGCCCCCAACTAATGTCAGGTATCCATCAGAGCTGGATAGACTCAGGGACACCTTCTATACTGGCCAGGGTGCAAATCTTAGCCTTCACCAGGATTCAAACTACCTACTGCTGCTTAGCCACCTATGCCCATGTGTAAATAGTATAATAAATATTTTCATCTGTTTGACACAACACAAGAAGTTGATTTATTTTATAATAGGAAGTCATTAGCCTTTGAGGAAGAGTAAATGATATTGAAAAAAGTGAACAAGTAATGATTTCCTAACAGTCCATTCAAAATATGTTCACTAATGTGTATTAGAAATGTCAATTCTTTAAAATTTTAATATGAAGGTCTCAGGGCAAATAAGACAAAATAGGTTTGAATAAGATTTTTTATGAGTGACATTAACAAAATAGGATGATTTTAATTGGGGATGTGTCCAGATATTAAGAGGTATGTGCAGAAGCTGTTGGTATTGTATTTTCAACATTTGCTTTCACTTGTTTTCAACAAATTGCATTTTATTTGCCACATACAAAATCTAGAAGAAAACAATATACCTGTAATCTGTAGCCGATGCCCATGTTATATAAATAGTTTTCTTGTGTGATTGGACCAAAGACACTAACTGTAGGAATTTAAAAAAAAACGTATCAACATCTTATTAAAATTACTTTTTTTTTTTTCTTCACCTAATTACTTGTTTAATTAAAACTCATAATTATTATAGTCTAATCCTATCTAGCATTTTTCAAGTTACCAGTTACCTCCATGACAGCAATGTTGTCTTGTGAGGCCACCTCACTTACTGCCAAAATGTTTAGCTCGCGTTGTCATCATTATTATTACTGTATTTGTATCATAGTTTTTTAGTGTTGTCATATCTTTATTGTTATGTTAAATTGTTGTTTTTAAAAAAATCCATCACTTCACCATTTTTAGGCTTATGACTTATATTAATGACTTAAATGGAGCATATTTTCAGTTACCGAATATACTCACAAATACACTCAACACAGTTTGTTTTTTTAAAGTTTGAAAAACATCACTACTCCGTCATTCAGTCGCAATTATCACCCACAGCGGTGGTTGTATTGATGTAGAATTACTAGAATATTTTGTAGGCATACATTTTATTTTACATTAAGAAAATTTTCTTATTTTCCTTGACCTTTTTTTTTTGCTTAGGAAGTAAAAAATTATTTACTTTTAATTAGCATTTAACACGTAAATATAATATCTTTATATAACCCTTATATTTAACACGTAAATATAATATCTTTATATAACACTTTATATTTAACACGTAAATATAATATCTTTATATAACACTTTATATTTAACACGTAAATATAATATCTTTATATAACCCTTATATTTAACATGAAAATATAATATCTTTATATAACACTTATATTTAACACGTAAATATAATATCTTTATATAACACTTTATATTTAACATGAAAATATAATATCTTTATATAACACTTTATATTTAACATGAAAATATAATATCTTTATATAACTAAAGTTGAAATTGACAAATATTTACAGAGCCCCCCCACCCCTTTTCTTTTTAACTTTTGGACTGATTTTCTATTGCCAAAGCATAGCGCAAGCCTACGTCAGCATTTTTTGTATTGATTGCAAATTACCATATGTAAAGAATAGTAAATGTGTAAAAGCCTGTCTAGACTAGTAGCTTAAGATGTGTTTTATTCAAGACCTATGGCCTATATGTTATAGCCTACTAAGACAGTGTTTAGTATTCCAGGAACTCAACATTTAAACAACTACGATCTGCCGATCGACACATTTCAGGGCATTTTGGAAAAACCCAATAAAGAAATAATGCATGAAATGTCTTGTAAATCATAATATTGTAAGATCACAGTCTTCATGTCTTCAATACTGTGTCCCAAAGTGAAAATACTAAACATTGTGAGGCGGCTGGTCCTGCGGTTAGTTCACCGGACTGTCAACACATTGAGGGTTCTAATTATATAAAAATATATTACTGACAACCTTAATGTCATAGTGATATTATGTTGCCAGTAGTTATAAACAAAACAAAAGTTTTCACTGTATCATAAGAAGTTCATGAAGTAATTTGTATTTAACATAATATTATGTTATTTGTAGGAATTGTACGTATGCAATAGCCTTCCAAAGATTTTGTCCTTAGCTATCAACAAAAAGAAATAAAGCTTAAAATTGCAGTAAACATATAAACACACTGTTAATCATGTGTGCGTTCAATAGAGATTGATCAAGCAGCACCAAACTGGTGAATGCTGCTTCAATGGCCCTATGAACAATTCGGTCTGAAGGATACTTTACTTACCAGAAAGTGCACAGAAAATAAAAAGAAGATAAAAACTGATTTTGAGTTTTTTTTTAATCTCATTATTTGTAAACTTCTTGAGGTAAGAAAAGTCAATTTACCTTCGTTATTTGTAAACTTCTTGAGGTAAGAAAAGTCAGTTTTCTTTGTTATTTGTAAACTTCTTGAGGTAAGAAAAGTCAATTTACCTTCATTATTTGTAAACTTCTTGAGGTAAGAAAAGTCAATTTTCCTTTATTATTTGTAAACTTCTTGAGGTAAGAAAAGTCAATTTACTTTCATTATTTGTAAACTTCTTGAGGTAATTAAAGTCAATTTACCTTCATTATTTGTAAACTTCTTGGGGTAAGAAAAGTCAATTTACCTTCATTATTTGTAAACTTCTTGAGGTAAGAAAAGTCAATTTACTTTCATTATTTGTAAACTTCTTGAGGTAAAAAAGTCAATTTACCTTCATTATTTGTAAACTTCTGGAGGTAAGAAAAGTCAATTTACCTTCATTATTTGTAAACTTTTTGAGGTAAGAAAAGTCAATTTACTTTGTTATTTGTAAACTTCTTGAGGTAAGAAAAGTTAATTTACCTTCGTTATTTGTAAACTTCTTGAGGTAAAAAAGTCAATTTATCTTCATTATTTGTAAACTTCTTGAGGTAAGAAAAGTCAATTTACCTTCATTATTTGTAAACTTCTTGAGGTAAAAAAGTCAATTTACCTTCATTATTTGTAAACTTCTTGAGGTAAGAAAAGTCAATTTACTTTGTTATTTGTAAACTTCTTGAGGTAAGAAAAGTCAATTTACTTTGTTATTTGTAAACTTCTTGAGGTAAGAAAAGTCAATTTACTTTCATTATTTGTAAACTTCTTGAGGTAAGAAAAGTCAATTTACCTTCATTATTTGTAAACTTCTTGAGGTAAGAAAAGTCAATTTACCTTCATTATTTGTAAACATTCTTGAGGTAAGAAAAGTCAATTTACTTTGTTATTTGTAAACTTCTTAAGGTAGGAAAAGTCAATTTGTGATGCAACCCCACGGAATGGTACTGAAGTCGGCAAAATAGGATATTTAGTTTTAGGTATTGAATTAAAGCTAATTCATTTATCTACATGTTGGTGAAAAAATCTTCAAAATCCATTAATGAGTTCAAAAGTTATTCAAAATTACATAAGTAAAGGTAAGGGAAGTCCTTTTGGAGAAAAATGAAAAAGAAAACGGTACCGATTTTTTTAAAATATAGCATTGCAACAGATAAATAAGTACTTCCAGGACATACAAATATTGACCAATCGTCATGAAATTGAAGAAACATAATGATAATGAATTAATACACAAGCTGTTGAAGTTTTAAATGTTTTAAGTAATATTTATTATATTTTTTTAACAATTTAATGTTTAGAGGACATTTTGCGTGATTTTAGACAAAAGTTGCATAAAAACACTTTTTTGAGTAATTTATTAAAATCATTTTAGCTTGAAAATTTCACAGCTATAAGTTAAGGCATTCAACATTACAAATCAATAATAATCTAAAAAACTACCTAGGACCCTTTTCTTCACATTTTTTGCATTTATTGAAAAATTAGTTTTACCGACTTCCGTACCGTTTCGTGGGGTTGCGTCACATTTACCTTCATTATTTGTAAACTTCTTGAGGTAAGAAAAGTCAATTTACTTTCATTATTTGTAAACTTCTTGAGGTAAGAAAAGTCAATTTACCTTCATTATTTGTAAACTTCTTGAGGTAAGAAAAGTCAATTTACCTTCATTATTTGTAAACTTCTTGAGGTAAGAAAAGTCAATTTACCTTCATTATTTGTAAACTTCTTGAGGTAAGAAAAGTCAATTTACCTTCATTATTTGTAAACTTCTTGAGATAAAAAAAAGTCAATTTACCTTCATTATTTGTAAACTTCTTGAGATAAAAAAAAGTCAATTTACTTTCATTATTTGTAAACTTCTTGAGGTAAGAAAAGTCAATTTACTTTCATTATTTGTAAACTTCTTGAGGTAAGAAAAGTCAATTTACTTTGTTATTTGTAAACTTCTTGAGGTAAGAAAAGTCAATTTACCTTCATTATTTGTAAACTTCTTGAGGTAAGAAAAGTCAATTTACCTTCATTATTTGTAAACTTCTTGAGGTAAGGAAAGTCAATTTACCTTCATTATTTGTAAACTTCTTGAGGTAAGAAAAGTCAATTTACCTTCATTATTTGTAAACTTCTTGAGGTAAAAAAGTCAATTTACCTTCATTATTTGTAAACTTCTTGAGGTAAGAAAAGTCAATTTACCTTCATTATTTGTAAACTTCTTGAGGTAAGAAAAGTCAATTTACCTTCATTATTTGTAAACTTCTTGAGGTAAGAAAAGTCAACTTACCTTCATTATTTGTAAACTTCTTGAGGTAAGAAAAGTCAATTTACCTTCATTATTTGTAAACTTCTTGAGGTAAGAAAAGTCAATTTACCTTCATTATTTGTAAACTTCTTGAGGTAAGAAAAGTCAATTTACTTTGTTATTTGTAAACTTCTTGAGGTAAGAAAAGTCAATTTACTTTGTTATTTGTAAACTTCTTAAGGTAAGAAAAGTCAATTTACTTTCATTATTTGTAAACTTCTTGAGGTAAGAAAAGTCAATTTACTTTGTTATTTGTAAACTTCTTGAGGTAAGAAAAGTCAATTTACCTTCATTATTTGTAAACTTCTTGAGGTAAGAAAAGTCAATTTACCTTCATTATTTGTAAACTTCTTGAGGTAAGAAAAGTCAATTTACTTTGTTATTTGTAAACTTCTTGAGGTAAGAAAAGTCAATTTACCTTCATTATTTGTAAACTTTTTGAGGTAAGAAAAGTCAATTTACTTTCATTATTTGTAAACTTCTTGAGGTAAGAAAAGTCAACTTACCTTCATTATTTATTAACTTCTTCAGGTAAGAAAAGTCAACTTACCTTCATTATTTGTAAACTTCTTGAGGTAAGAAAAGTCAATTTACCTTCATTATTTGTAAACTTCTTGAGGTAAGAAAAGTCAATTTACCTTCATTATTTGTAAACTTCTTGAGGTAAGAAAAGTCAATTTACCTTCATTATTTGTAAACTTCTTGAGGTAAGAAAAGTCAATTTACTTTGTTATTTGTAAACTTTTTGAGGTAAGAAAAGTCAATTTACTTTCATTATTTGTAAACTTCTTGAGGTAAGAAAAGTCAACTTACCTTCATTATTTATTAACTTCTTCAGGTAAGAAAAGTCAACTTACCTTCATTATTTGTAAACTTCTTGAGGTAAGAAAAGTCAATTTACCTTCATTATTTGTAAACTTCTTGAGGTAAGAAAAGTCAATTTACCTTCATTATTTGTAAACTTCTTGAGGTAAGAAAAGTCAATTTACCTTCATTATTTGTAAACTTCTTGAGGTAAGAAAAGTCAATTTACTTTGTTATTTGTAAACTTCTTGAGGTAAGAAAAGTCAATTTACCTTCATTATTTGTAAACTTCTTGAGGTAAGAAAAGTCAATTTACTTTGTTATTTGTAAACTTCTTGAGGTAAGAAAAGTCAATTTACTTTCATTATTTGTAAACTTCTTGAGGTAAGAAAAGTCAATTTACATTCATTATATGTAAACTTCTTGAGGTAAGAAAAGTCAATTTACTTTCATTATTTGTAAACTTCTTGAGGTAAGAAAAGTCAATTTACCTTCATTATTTGTAAACTTCTTGAGGTAAGAAAAGTCAATTTACTTTCATTATTTGTAAACTTCTTGAGGTAAGAAAAGTCAATTTACCTTCATTATTTGTAAACTTCTTGAGGTAAGAAAAGTCAATTTACCTTCATTATTTGTAAACTTCTTGAGGTAAGAAAAGTCAATTTACCTTCATTATTTGTAAACTTCTTGAGGTAAGAAAAGTCAATTTACTTTGTTATTTGTAAACTTCTTGAGGTAAGAAAAGTCAATTTACCTTCATTATTTGTAAACTTCTTGAGGTAAGAAAAGTCAATTTACTTTGTTATTTGTAAACTTCTTGAGGTAAGAAAAGTCAATTTACTTTCATTATTTGTAAACTTCTTGAGGTAAGAAAAGTCAATTTACCTTCATTATTTGTAAACTTCTTGAGGTAAGAAAAAGTCAATTTACCTTCATTATTTGTAAACTTCTTGAGGTAAGAAAAGTCAATTTACCTTCATTATTTGTAAACTTCTTGAGGTAAGAAAAGTCAATTTACCTTCATTATTTGTAAACTTCTTGAGGTAAGAAAAGTCAATTTACCTTCATTATTTGTAAACTTCTTGAGGTAAGAAAAGTCAATTTACTTTGTTATTTGTAAACTTCTTGAGGTAAGAAAAGTTAATTTACCTTCATTATTTGTAAACTTCTTGAGGTAAGAAAAGTCAATTTACCTTCATTATTTGTAAACTTCTTGAGGTAAGAAAAGTCAATTTACCTTCATTATTTGTAAACTTCTTGAGGTAAGAAAAGTCAATTTACTTTGTTATTTGTAAACTTCTTGAGGTAAGAAAAGTCAATTTACCTTCATTATTTGTAAACTTCTTGAGGTAAGAAAAGTCAATTTACCTTCATTATTTGTAAACTTCTTGAGGTAAGAAAAGTCAACTTACCTTCATTATTTGTAAACTTCTTGAGGTAAGAAAAGTCAACTTACCTTCATTATTTGTAAACTTCTTGAGGTAAGAAAAGTCAACTTACCTTCATTATTTGTAAACTTCTTGAGGTAAGAAAAGTCAACTTACCTTCATTATTTGTAAACTTCTTGAGGGGAGAAAAGTCAATTTACCTTCGTTATTTGTAAACTTCTTGAGGTAAGAAAAGTCAACTTACCTTCATTATTTGTAAACTTCTTGAGGGGAGAAAAGTCAATTTACCTTCGTTATTTGTAAACTTCTTGAGGGGAGAAAAGTCAACTTACCTTCATTTTTTGTAAACTTTTTGAGGGGAGAAAAGTCAATTTACCTTCGTTATTTGTAAACTTCTTGAGGTAAGAAAAGTCAACATCTGCAGTTAGATCAGCAGTACCAGGCTCTTCTAATGGATCAAAAAGCTTGTGCTTCTTGAAAGCCTTTCAACAAAAACATAAAATTCTTATTAGAATATTCTAAATTTATGAACACAACTAACAGATTGTATAGTTTGTAATTAATGTAAAGTAATATTTACCCTAAATGTTTCACTTTTTTCTCCAGAATGACCATAATCTGCTAACAAAGCAAATCCTTTGCTTTGTCTGATTCTGCCACTTATTTCCTGAACAATAAGCCCTGCAGTAGGACAAACTTCTAAGGTAGTTCTTGCATCATTTGGATCATTCTAAAATAGAATTAACGTAGATTTAGCTTTAGTGAAGGTCAATTTTAAAATTATACCGGTTCACTAAAATAATAACTTGTGCTGAGAAATGATGCTGAAATATTGAGCTTGACATTGATAATGTGTGTTATAACATTGACCAAATGGTATTGTTTACAAATATTCATGGGACCAGAGTTTATTAATGCTCAAAACATTTCATTATGCATGACTGTTTGTGCCAATTTTATTGACCTCACTTTATAGCATTTCATATATAAATGACTTTTTAAAATCATGAATGCACATGTATTGAAGAACACATACAATGTATAATCATCTATTTATGACAACATTAAATTAGATTTCAGTTTCAATTTTGTAAACTTGTCTTGTAAATCGGGTATTTATTTCTGAAATTCTTGTTGCATTGAAATAAATATTAATGTCTCAAGGCAAGGTTGTTAAAGATTACACACCTGAAGGTAAGCTATACTTGATGGAGTTGGACAAGGTTAAAAATTACACACCTGAAGGTAAGCTATACTTGATGGAGTTGGACCAGGTTAAAGATTACACACCTGAAGGTAAGCTATACTTGATGGAGTTGGACCAGGTTAAAGATTACACACCTGAAGGTAAGCTATACTTGATGGAGTTGGACCAGGTTAAAGATTACACACCTGAAGGTAAGCTATACTTGATGGAGTTGGACCAGGTTAAAGATTACACACCTGAAGGTAAGCTATACTTGATGGAGTTGGACCAGGTTAAAGATTACACACCTGAAGGTAAGCTATACTTGATGGAGTTGGACCAGGTTAAAGATTACACACCTGAAGGTAAGCTATACTTGATGGAGTTGGACCAGGTTAAAGATTACACACCTGAAGGTAAGCTATACTTGATGGAGTTGGACCAGGTGCCAAGACATATCTAAATGAATCCTTTGTGGGGTCAACATCTATCATAACTTCTCTCCATCCTTTGACTGTTTTCTGAAAAACCAGCAGCAATAATTAAATCTTAACAATTTGCCTTATGAGTTCCTTGTTAAATAGTTTTATTTATTTTTTACATTTTTTAACAATGAAAGGTGACATGAATGGATATAGAGCAATATTGCTTTGATTTATAAAAATTATTTAAAACCTTTGATTATTTTTATGTTTGGTCAGTAAGGATCCTCCAATTATTTATAGCAACAATAGCTGTCTTCTCTCAGTGTACTTTGTGTAAATGATGCCATGATCTCCTATATGTTAAGGCAGAACTACAGTATACAAGTAGCCTACAAATGACATTGGGACAGAAAGAACGTGGCAGGGACAGAACATTTTATTTCTTGTCAAGAAACATCTTTACAGTATAATAACCCTAAAATTGTCTTGCTTGTGGATGGAAATAGAAATATTATCTTGCAAGTTATCTCCCTGATAACAAGCAATTACAGCCAGTGTTACACCCATACTCCAGGTAAAAGGTTGTAACATAAAAAATAAATAGTAAGGGTGATGTCTTGTTTATTGCTAGAGCATACTGGATTTATGCTAAATTTATTTTGTTTAGATGTGTTTTACGAAGTGGATACTTTATGATTTTTTTGGTTTTTCTTCTATTGATGATCTTGCTATTTTGTTAAAATATGTTTTGTATGGACAAAATGTGTCCCCCAGGTCAACTAGTATTATTCAATAAAAAGCCAAGTAGAACAAGATATTTAGGCCTACAAAATGCCTAATAAAGTTGCTTATCTAAAATTGTTTGCTTTGGTTCCTAATAATGGACAATAATAGTGTACATAGAATGAACATCTGAACATTTTGATAAGTGAAATAATTGAGAGACAGGGGATAGATAAAACTATCTTCATTCCATTCAAAAAATCAGAAACATATTGGAACCTTTTAAAAAGTATTTAACAATATAAAAAGAACATATTAAAATGTAATACTTTACTCAAACTAAAAATAAGTGTAGTATACAATAATTGAATACAATAATCTTCTGTTTAGAAAGAGTGTCCATAACATGTTAGAAATAAAATACAAGGAATAGCTGTTCTCAACTCAAGGAATCATTGCACAGTTAGCAGAAATCTTTTCATTTAATAATTTTTTAAAAGTTTCTTACACTGAACTTGTGAATGGGTAAAGCATCCAAAAATTCATGTGCAATGAAACAGCTCAAATTCTGTGGAACATCTGCAAGTTCTCTATACCAAAAGATCTCTGGGACATATTTTGAGGTCAACTTGAGGTAACAGTTTCCTGAAGCATCAAAATTATCTTTAATGTTGGTTACTTCACTTATACTTTTACCACTGAGTTGAGCTCCTTGCATTGCACACAGCATAGGACTGACTTCTACAAGATGAAGACTAACTTTGTCACTGATGTTAGGAAATTGGGAAAACACCTGTCAGTGATACATTCATTGGTAAGTTTAAAAATATTAACAATGACAATAAAATAGTCAGTATGCAAACAAGAAATTCAGCACTTCTAAGGTCATAATAATTTGATACTTAATACTTAGTTTAGTAATTTGTTTTAGTAAAGGAACAGATATAATCCTTAATTTACTATTAATATAATTGTTAGTTAAATAAGTACTATATATATTCCAGTATAGGTCGCACCCTTAGTTTAGGAATATATTCATTCTATTTTGTGTTAGACCCGCAGATAGGGAGTTACACTGACTTTTAACCTCTCAAAAATTCATACCTATTTAACATCAAAGTTACTAAATATTCACCTTAATTTGGAAACTTTCTTTAAAAAATAGTTTCAATCATGCATAATGTGAACATAAACAAATAAAGGCTGCATTGCATTTATTTTTAAAGACCAATACAACAAAGCCATTAGCCATAAGGGAAAGTTATTGTATGGCATCTGTTTCTCGTTATCTAAGTCCCAGTGCACTCTTTCTTCTCGGCTGCAGGCTAGACGTTTTATACATGTGCCTTAATTACCATTACCATTGTTTGTAATGATAAACGCAACCGAGCACACACAATTAATAAGCGATGAGTGCTGGTTCTTTTCGCAGCCAGTTTTTTTCAAATCTTACATACAACTTAGGAAAAATAAAACACACTATTGACATTTCACGCATTTTTTCTACATATATTTGTAAAAAATTAAGTTTAAAAGTTAGAGTGTTGGGTTTTTCCTAAATGTCCTGAAATTTGTCAATTGGACGATTGTAGCTCTGGTGCGGTTTTCTCAGAATGCTAAAAACTGCCTTATTGGGCTATAGCCTAGGCCTATAGCTTAAATAAAAGGCATCTTAAGCTACTAGTCTACAAGCTTACGAGGCCTATATTATAGGTCTAGATAGGCTTTTATACATTTGCAATTCTTCCCACATTGTAATTTGCCTTAAGGGTACACTACATTTCTGCAATACAAAATCAGCTCAAAAGTTGAAAAGAAAGGGGTGTGGGGGTCTGAAAACCTATTAAAATGTAGGCCTATGCAATATCCTAGTAATTCTACGTCATTACAACCACCACTATAGGTGATAGTTGCAACTGTGTCGAATAGAGAGATTGCACCCCTAATTTTTATCAAATTTTAGGTTAAAAAGTACTACCTACATGCGAGTATATACAGTAATTTGTAGACTGTTCAATTATGGTCAGTGAAACCTAAAAGTAAGTCTACATACCCGGAGCATGTCATTTGCCAATGTTCCTCGCCCTGGTCCGAGCTCAACAACATGAAACTGTTTATCTTTGTATAGATTCATCCATTCATTCACAACCCAGATTCCAATCATCTAATAGCCAATGGAAACATCAAAAGCAATTAAAGCCGTGAAAATGATTTCATGTTTGCTTTATAAAACAAAGGTTTAATAAGTATCTTTAATGTTAAAAAATGATAAAGATAGTTTAGACATTAATGGTTCTAGTACCTCTCCAAACATTTGGCTGATCTCTGGGGAGGTAATAAAATCTCCAGCTGCTCCAAATACATCTCTATTCATATAATAGCCCTTTGTAATAAATAAAAAAAATTGTTACATTTTATTTACATTTTAAGTGTAAACAATATTTACTGTAAAAGACTTAAAAGACAAGAGTGCCTAAAATGTTTCAGATTTATGTGTCATTGCTACTTACATTGTTCAGTAAAAATTTCTCAGTAAAGTGCCTTACAGGAGAGAAAGACCAGAAGGAAATTTTCCATTTGATGATGTTTAGAGGAGAATTTATAATTATTTCCTGATAGAATTTTTAGCTGGATCCAGACCTTGAACCATCAAAGATACTGAATTTAAAAGTCTATTTAAACCCAGAGACTTGTGTCCAGGGCTAAACATGAGAAAGAATGGTTCAAGTCATCTTAACTCCCAAGACCTGTCTGAAAATGCCACCATGCCACAAGCATATGCTGCTAGGTTTCCCATAGGCACATGCTAAACAATGCCACCACCCCTACCACCCTTTTCCTGTTCCTCAGAATTACCTGATGATAAATAGCATCACTGTCATCACCATTGAAAGGTCTAGGATGAAAGATTAGAGACAGTAACCAGTTTCAAATACCTCCATAAAGCAATAGTATTGGAAGAAAGAAGGTTGCATTCCAGAATTAATATCAAGGAATTCCCAGACCACAGCAGCATTGGAGAGGCTTAAAACTATATGAAACCACAAAAATATATCCCTCAGCACCAAGTCAGGTTCATCTGCTCACTAGTCCTCTCCAATTTCCTGTAACTGTATGCTTGCTACGCTGGAGATGAGATGCTTTGAAAACCTTCTTGGCATCTTTGTAGTGACCACATTTCCAACTAGCAAGTATAAAAAAGGATATATCACACAATTTGACATTTTGAGGACCTCCTAGAAGAGAAAAACAGATTGTTATGGCCACATCACAATACCGCAGTGGCTTGCCAAAACAATCCTACAGGGCTCTACCAGAGGAGGGAGAAAGAGACTGGGCATGCCATGAAAAAAGCAGATAAGCAAGAGGAATGGCGGAGGCTAGTATTTATGTCATCTGTGTGGCCCCAATGGTCCAAAAGACTGAGGGACATGTAGGCAATACGAATCTTAATACTGCAAATGAGCAAACTAATTATTTTATGTATTTTACTGTTTATTATGGATGCACTAAATTTAAAGATTATTTAAAAAAAACAGGTTTGGAGAAATCTGTCCTAGTAGTTTTATTTTCCTAGAATTCTTGTAATTATTCAAAAGTGAATAATTTGTTAAAATGAAACAATAACAAAATTTGTACATACACATTCTGGATTGGTAAGTACTTCTTTCATATAATCAGCTACAGTAAGAGGTCCATACATATTTATCCGTTTCTTTAAATGTTTAAGGAGTATATTTTCTGGGTTAACAGTATTGCTATACTTTCTTCGTCCATAATTGTTTTGTTTCGACTGTAAAACTGCTACTGATTGACAATATTTACTTAATGGTTTCCAGCTCCACTTTTTTAACTGTCTCTGCTGATTCAAATTTACCATAGCATATTTTAAAGTTTCAAAAACATGTCTGGATTGAAATTCTTTCATCAGCATCTTCCCTGTGTTGACAGACAGAAAAAAAGGTCATTACTTATAGCCATTAAAAACATTCATAAAAAGGAAACACATTTTCTCCGATGTACGTATTGGAGTAGCCATGATACTGGCTCTCATTTAAAAAAAAAAAGTCCAGGAAAAAAACACTTCAAAAGCGATTAGAATAAAAGTCAGGGTTGATAAAAATTGATTCCATGACAACTCGTCTACAGATTTTTCGTCTACGACACTTCGTCTACAGAAAGTTGGTCAACCGACATTACGTCTACCGCGACAACTCGTCTAACGACACTTCGTCTACCGAAAATTGGTCTAATGCGACACTTCGTCTACCCCGACATTTGGTATACCAGACGATTCGTCTACCACGACAGTTCGTCTACCATGACAGTTCGTCTACCGACATTTCGTCTACCGCGACACTTCGTTTACCACAACAGTAATGTGTTTATTTGAAAAATATATTTAAAAATCGGATGAATTTGGGTTTTAATGAAATTTCTTTATTTAAATGACATTTTTCTCTCATTATTTAAAACACTCTTTTTTATTTTCATGTATACTAAAGTGCTTAAAGGGGACATCCATTATTTACGCAACAATTTTTATGGAAATTGTTACCTCTCTTCTCTCCCTTGTTATTTTTTAATGTTTTCTTTAGTTGATGGTCCCATACAGAAGATGCATAATATTCTAGTATAGGTCTAACAGGTCTAACCTCTGACCTATGACATTACTCCCCCAACTTTATAAATCTTTTAGTTTCACACAAAGAAATTTCCAATGGAAATTTCTTAAAACTAAAATTTAAAAAAAGGAAAAAAGGATAAAATGTATGTAATGTATCTAAAAAAAAAAGCCATGTTCTTACCATAATCAATAAGAAATAGCACAACATGGCCTTTTATCAACAACAAGTTTCACAATGCTGTTTTGGTGTTCTATAACCATGTGCATGACTTGCCAATTAGCACAAAAAAAGACCAACTAGAAGGTTTGTTTAAAAAAAAACAATACTAAAGGTAAAGGCTAACAGATGTGAAAAAACTGTTTTGGAAAGTGTGCACATTATGGCAAGGTCGACCCATGCGTTAATGGCAGAGGTTGGCAACCTACGGCCCGCAATGGCACGCGGAAGACTCCTAAAAATCTATTACAGTATCTCCTATTAGAAATTAAGTGCTAAAGCAGGGTGACGTATAGGCTGTTGGCACGCTGAATGAATTAGCAATCCCACTTTGGCACACTATTATCAAAAGGTTATGTATGGTATTACGTGATTAAATAGATACATATAAATAAATAAACATAGGGTTATTCATAGCTTGCAAGTAGAGAGGGCTAGGTAAACAAATCAATAAAATCTCCTTATTCGGAAATGAATTGAGGGCTGTGACATCACACTGAGCGAGCAAAGTCTTAACTTAGTCTGTTAGATTGTTCTATTCATTGCAAAGGGCAGAGATTATAAACTGATAGCAGAGATTTAAAGAGAAATAAACAATTCTCTTCCCTTTTTCCCCTGTAGTTCCTTAATGAATGGACCGACCTCGCTTAATGGCTAAACATATTTTAAATCTAGTATAAAACCGCAATTAGTTGGAGTTCTGCATTGGCCTCTAAATGAGTCGGTTGTGTATTCTTCCCTTGTTTCATGTAAATAGTTGCATAATATTAATTTATTTGTGATGCAACCCCACGGAATGGTACTGAAGTGGGCAAAATAGGATATTTAGTTTTAGGTATTGAATTAAAGCTAATTCATTTATCTATATATTGGTGAAAAATCTTTAAAATCCATTAATTAGTTCAAAAGTTATTCAAAATTACATAAGTAAAGGTTTAGGAAAGTCCTTTTGGAGAAAAATGAAAAATAAAACAGTAGATCTACCGATTTTTTTTAAATTTAGCATTGCAACAGATAATTAATCATTTCCAGCACAAACAAATATGAACCAATTGTCATGAAATTTAAGAAACATAATCATAATGAATTAATGCACAAGCTGTTAAAGTTTTAAATGTTTTAGGTAATATTTATGACATTTTTATACAATTTAATGTTTAAAGGACATTTTGCCTGATTTTATACAAAAGCTGCATAAAAACAAATTTTTTATTAATTTCTAAAATCATTTTAGCTTGAAAATTTGACAGCTATATGTTAAGGCATTCAACATTACAAATCAAAAATAATATAAAAAACAACCTTGGACCCTTTTCTTCATATTTTTTGCACTTATTGAAAAATCAGTTTTACCGACTTCCGTGCATCACATTTGTAGATACCTGTGAAATAAACTATGGTTGGAATATTTGCATTATAGTATAGCCTGACTTGATTGCTTCAATTACCAACATTTGTGTTTCGTCAATAAATACAAATCATATATAACCTCTTCAAGCTATTTCATTAGTGAAAGGTGAACGGAGACTGTCATATCTCAAGGACCTAATGAGGCGATGTACAGATGAATCTATATCTAACAGAAGACAACCCTAGATGTCAACGAGTAAACGTATTAAATGGCCTAAATACACCATTAAAAGCAATCTACACAGGAACAATAGCATCAAGAAGATTAGGGACGTAATCGGTGGATAGGTTGCACCTTTAGTTTAGGATTATTTTTATGTTGTCATTGACCCGCATATATCTTATCTTTTCATTACAGACAAATAGGTCGCACCCTGACTTTTAGGGAGTTCACTTCTAAAAAAATCAGACCTTTTAAGCATAAAAGTTACGAATTATCCACCCTAATTTGGAAACTTTCCTTTAAAAATAGTTTTAATCATGCACAACGCAAACCTAATCAAATAAAAGCAGCATTTCATTTGCTTTTAACTACCGTTTAACACAGCCATTAGTCATATGGGAAAGTTTCTTCATCTAAGTCCCTGTCCCTACTCAAGTGCCTATCCCTAGAATGGGTCAACACAAAAAGAAGTCTTTTGAAGTGCGCTCTGAAGTCAAGGATAGATACACTGTAGGCCTACAAGTGCCCTAATAACCATTATATTATTTGTAATGATTTCCATCACGGGTGAACGAAAAGAAAAATTAGTGGCGAGTGCTGGCTTTTGATCTTGTTCACTTCCGAGCGACAACAAGCACTGTTTTTTCAAACTCTTACATTCAGATTGTAGTTGTGGAAACATTGCTTTGACATGGCGTGGTTTTCTCGCAATGCAAAACACTGCCTTATATTAAGTTATAGGAACTTATAGGCCTTCTTTTTATTTAAACTTATTAGGTTGTAAGTTATAACTTATAACCTTAGTATAGATCCAAAATAAAATGCATCTTAAGTATTCTTAAGCTACTAGTCTACAAGCAAATGTCTATTTTATAGGTCTAGATAGGCTTTTACATATTTTTTAAATTCTATTTTTTTGTATATTTAATTTGCGATCAATACCAAATTTCAAAAATGCTGTCTGGATGGATTACCGGCTTACGGTAACTTACGCTTTCGGCTTTCGTCCACTTTGGAAATACAAAAACAGTCCAAAAGTTCAAAAGACGGTCGAGGGTGTGGGGGTCTGAAAACCTAAAATATTTGTTCTTTTCAATGATATAAATATATTATATTTACACCTACGAAAGTTTTCTTAATGTAAAATGTAGGCCTAAGCAATAGCCTATAGATCTCATTAGTGACTAGTCTTGATTATGATTAGGCCTACTCTGATTAATTAGTCCACCAGTAGGCCTATATCTTTAGGCTAATAATTTTTTATTATAGTTAGGCCTATAGCATTATAATTATATATAGTATATATAGTATAGCCTATATAATATAGCCATAGCCTACCAGTACCAGTCCACCATGTCAAAATACCAAAAAAAAATTGGATAGGCCTACTTACTTGACTTTTGTCCGTAAGTTACGAATTATTAATAATTTTTAAGCCTACATAAATGTCACAGTGGTGTAGCTAAACATCTGATCGTTATATTAATTTATATTTATAAAAATGTTCTATTGTTACCATACTAGTCTATAGGCCTACAGAATGCATTGTCTTGAAAAGAATGTCCAAGTCAAAGTCATACTCATAATTCTTTTTATAGATCAGTGCTCACAATCAACCCAGTTCAACCAAGCTACAGAATCAAAATAAAATAACGAAGTGTCTTCCTACCCCAAAAATTTGGGGTATCTAGGCGTACGCCTAGAGACCCCAAAAGTTTTTTAGCCTACTGCGCATGACATTATTTTGATTTCAAAAGCTTTCGCTTCCGATTTAGCTAGATCATCCTTTCATTATTCATGTCTAGTTTTGACAAGATATGATGGGCCTAATGATCTAAATTATGGAATTTTATCTAACTTAATCTTATGACGGTGACCCAAGTCACGTGACTGACCATGGGCATAATCGTTTTTTCTTGTTTGAGTTGCTTAATTACTATTTATTGTCTAACTTAACAGAGGTATCGTGGCCTAATGGTCAGTAGCGTTTTCTGGCCACCGGAGTCTCGAATGTTCGAATCCAGCTATCTCCATCTTTTTTTTTTTTTTTTTTAAATTCAAATACAGTACAATGAGATATTTTTTTAGTTCAATACGAGAATACCCTTCATTTATTCATGTGGGTGGAAATAATTCCATTCAAAGTATCAAAGAAATAAAAAATTCGACTGTTACTACTGTTAGGCCTAATTAATGTCGAGCCTATTTCTTGAGAAAACGTGTTAAATGTCATTACCAAACAATTTATAAAGTAGTTTAATAAAGTCATATTAGTAAACATCTTGACTTGCGCTACAATTTCAATTACGATAAGCCATTCATTTAGCCTACTATGAATGTGGGTGGACATAACAATCTCATTCAATGTATCCATTCAAAGTATTAAACTAATAATTAGACTATTAGGCATAATGCCCGTTTCTTTATAAATATGTTAATATCAATACGCTCTACGTCTCTCGTTTGTACTTGTAGTTGGGTGGTCTATCTAGGCCACTAGCTAGAGACCCCATTTTTTTGGGGCATCTAGACCGCCAGCTAGATACCCCAAAAATTTGGGCTCTTTAGACCGCCAGCTAAATACCCCAAATTTTTGGGGCATTTAGGCCGCCAGCTAGATACCCCAAATTTTTGGGGTATCTAGCCTCTTCCATAAAATAAATTAAACTAGGTTATAATCACTAGCATCTATATCTAATAGACCAAGTTGAATGGTTTGTTAGAATCGAATTTTAATCCATCAACCGAAATGTTATACAATTTTGCAGAAATCGATATACGGTAGATCTATTATAGATCTATTATTCTTTTTCCAACTTTTCACTATAGGCCAACGCTATTAGGCATATTTCAATTTTAATGTAAACCAAGTCTGTTTTTAAATATGTTGATTGAATGATTGAGTCTATAAAAATCCTTTATATATAGGGCCTATCATATGTGAGGCAGGCTGGTCTTGTGGTAGCGTTAGTTCATCGGACTGTCTACAAAACGTCCTGGGTTCTAGTCCTGCCGCCCTCCAGATGGAGAAAGCCGCAACGTTCCTTGTTAGCTTATTTCCTACATCCTACATATTATATCCCGTAGTCTGTTGGACCGTTGTGGTGCCACAGATGACATACACACGCAGCCTCTTCTATTCCTCCCGTCTCTCAGCCTTTCTCAACGTGTCGCACAGTTTAATACCTGTCCATTCCCTAATGTTATCCTCCCATCGTTTCTTTTGTCTTCCTCTCTTTCTCCCTCCTCTGGTATTATGGTACCCTGCAAAATGGTTTTGGCAAGCCCGTTGGTTCTGGTTACGAGGCTATATTTACGTAACCTATATATATATAGGCTATACTTAAATTGCTCCCACAGCCAACATCCCTTATAGGGCTACATCTAGCAAAAAACTAACGCTTCCACCCCTCTGAGGTACGGGAGTTCTATAATGACTGGTTACTTTATAAAGTAGGCCCTAATAGCTGCAACAAGCGACAATCTATATATATGTGACGTAATTGGGCAAGGTGCGGTGGATTTAAATGTTTCTTATTCCTACATGACCCGCCACAATCAAGCCACCACGTGCTAACGGAGAAGGTGTAAAACTGTTTTATGGTTGGTAGCCTATTTGCTTTTGGGCACTTTTAGTTACGTGTGTTAGGAAAAGAAAGTATTTAGATAGTAGATCTAAGGAAACGGTGACAATACGCAAAAATACAATATATAATCCACTTAGATTTAATTGAAAGTGATGGTAGGATTACAATCGTGTCTACTTTGAGGTGAAAGGCATGATAGTCCCTGCGAGTAGGCCTAAATTATTTATACTTGTAAAAAAACATTGCCTGAGCGTGAGTTTCCATATTTACATTTTTGGTGCATCGTTTATTATATACACCGACCACAAGCCACTAACAACTCTTGGCAGAATTGCAATGTCATTATGAAAGGGCGATAATTTAGGCCTAATCGTTCTACCTAAAGCCCTATGGGCTATATGACAATGATCGTGATCAGTGGCCATTTAAAGCATGTTAGAGGAGTCTTATGTGAAAAAGTTATGTGTAAAGAATGTTAGGAATTAAGCGACTCCCACAGTAATATAAGGAACTTCGTCAAATCTCTCCATTGCCTGAGGACCTATGGGGAGAATTAGCCTATCAGGAGATTTTTGTCACTTTCCTAACGGTCAACATCTTCTCGTTGTAACTTGTCACTGGTGATCGAGTATCTGAGATTAACTTAACAGTCGAAGTCGAAGAAGAACCGTGTTGGCGAATTTAGGGTATTGTCTTAATTTAGTTACCCAGGCTCGAATCGCCTCAGCAGTCCGAAATTGTGACCATGACAACTATTAGGGGTTAGCCTATATATTATAATATATTACTTTTGCACTGTTTTCCATAGGATCTGATACAAGAAGTAAGTGCTTTAGATAGTCTTGTCCGACCGGGGAAGGTGAGTGTAGGGAATCAGCAGATAGTCGTGTCCGAACTGGAAATATGTGTGTAGGGAATCAGCAGATAGTCGTGTCCGAACTGGGAATATGTGTGTAGGGAATCAGCAGATAGTTATGCCTACGATTATAATTTTTCCTTTGATTACAAATATATAGCCTATCTTTATTTTTGTGAACAACAGACCCATGACAGACCGAGCATGGCAAATAAACATAGGCCTACCGTAAATAACTATTAATAATAAAGTATGGTCTACGCCAGGGGTCGGCAACCTTTTGCTAATGTAGCCAAACTAAGATTTTTAAATAATTCAGCGTGCCAACAGCCTAAAAGTCAACCTGCTCTATTATACTTGTTTTATTATTTTTATAAGACAATTAATTTAACTTCGTAGCAAGACCAAAAACAAAGGGAAACTATAGAGAAAATCGTTAAAGCGTTTTATATTCAATAAAAGAAATAACTTTCTCAAGCCTCTGACCGCCCACTTGTACTTCGGATTAAAACTCTACATTTGCCATAGCTTTGGTCTTTTTGTCGTTGATTTCCGTGTCATACGCCGTTGATATTTTCTCTAGTTTGGTTTTTAACTCCCTCGGTTCATCTTCACTGTCAGCTAAGACAACTGCTGCACTTTGCAAGCTAAAAACATCTGGCGAAGCAAGACAATCTCACTTTACTCGAGGATTCGACTGATGCACTCCCTGGCGATGGCAGTTTTTATGTACGGCTGTGAAACATGGACACTTACAGCAGATCTCCAGCAAAGAATCATTTCCCTGGAAATGAGATGCTTACGTAAAATTTTAAACATCTACTACAAAGATCGAGTTACAAATGAGGCTGTCCGTGGAGCGAATCACCAACGTCATCGGCCATCACGATCCAGGATCTACTCAGCGCCATTAAATCCAGAAACTCAGATGGTACGGGCATGTGGCAAGATCCAAAGGCCTGGCGAAAACCATCCAGCAGGGCACAGTGCGGGGTGGAAGAAAGAGAGGCAGGCAGAAGAGACGATAGGATGATGACATCAAGTAGTGGACGTTGTACCGGCTTGTCTCCCAGAAGGCGGCGCAGGACAGAGACGAATGGCGTAAAATTATTCAACTGTCAAAAAATGTTGCCCCAACGACTTTCACTCGGGTTATGGGATAGTCGAAGACGAAGAAGAAAATAAATAACATGTTTGTGATTATCATCCTTTTTATTTATTGTATTTATACCAAATACTAAATGTTATTACCAAACCTTCACATTTAGGGTAAATATTTTGTAATCATTATCATTTGGTTATCACGATAAGGCTCTTGCAACTATTTTGTTCTCAGAGGTTTTCTTTAATTCATTGAAGTTTATTGGAATGACAACAGTCATAGTTATTGAACGTTTAAAGGACTTGATGCGCAGTAATCATACCTACTGAGTTGTTAATATTTATAATGTTTGAAAAATGTGCATATAATTTTTTAATCACGTAATATTTATATAATTTTTAAATTTTAAATTTCTCTTTTACAGTTTGGTCATTATAAAGTTATAATTTCTAGGCCATTACGTCTTTTATAAAAAATAAAAAAAAGAAGTAACATAGCCTAATAATAGACATATTAGCTTTTAAATAATATGGGCTAATTATCTCCCTTTAATTGAAATAAAGTTTCTAAATATGATTCAATAGTAGATGCATAACTTGTTTAGTTATATAAGAAATAATTATTGACTTATTATTTTTTCTTTATATAAATCCAGCATTAAGGTAGGCTTATTCATTACAAGATTTAATTATTAGAGATATAAAATTAATTAACCTTAAGAAGTTTATCTTTTAAACATTAATAATTACAACAATTACAATGCTATTTAAAAGTCTCTTATATTTATTACATTGACAAAAAAAAATATTTTTTTAGAATTACTTATATTTATGTTAAATTATAGAAGATGAACATAAAACTCGTAAATGTAATTAGTCTGAATCAATAATTAATGAGTGCCTTGTATTGAATGCTCTTCGCTAATTTATAATGGCAGATAGGCCTACATATATTTAGTCATTTCTGAGTAGTGTAGGCCTATTGTAAAAGACCTCTTTCAATGCTTATTAACACAGCTTTCATGTGCAATAAATACTGTTCGCACGTGTACGTTGAACCAATGCCTGGCAGTTGTGAATAGAAGATGACTTTCCTAACCAGAAGCTTCCATTAAGATTTTCCAGCAAATCGGCACATTTCGATGTCCATTTTTAAATGTTTAAATTCAACTAGCATTGTTAATGCGTTAATTCAGTCATTGAAATGTGTCGCTCAATCATTCAGAAACATCGGCTTCAACTGAACCTGAAAATGTTGTGTGTGTTTTTCTCATCAATAAAAAACAGCAACTCATGGAGGTCTCTCGAATCGCGTGACATTGAAAATCGCTCTGCGTGCCAAGTTTGGCACGCGTGCCTTAGGCCTTAGGGCCTTAGGCTTAGGTTGCCGACCCGTCTACGCTACAACAATTTAAAATAGAAATTTAATGCGGCCACAGAAGGTTAAAAGCTAAAACTATACATAAAAAAAAGATATTTAATATATTTTTTAACAGTAGCTTTATGCCTACGTAGGCCTTTATCCCCCCCTCCCTCCGGGAAACGCCGGGCAATTCGGCTTGAATCGGCTTGATGAATTCTAAATAAAACAGTAGGCTATAGTAGTAGCCTAGGCCTATATAGTGGATTAAATTTTGTGAATGGCTGCTATATCTTATATATTACAGTTAGAAAACCCTCCTTCTAAACACCTGCGTTTGTTTACTTTCCCTGGGTAGACATCCATATAGCATAATATACGGTTCTAATATAGTCTACGCCCCGAGTTCTGATTTTTCAGTACATTTTTTATGACAGAATGTTGCGATATTTAGATAAGTTTTTTTGTGTTTGTTTGTTTTTTGTCTAATGGCCTTAACCTTATATAGGTTATGACCTAAGAAGCCACCTTGTCTACCAGAAAACTTATTTCACTTTTTAAATCTTTATTGATTAGGACCTATTGACTACAACGCTTATGAAATGGAGGCGAACGTAAGTCATTACCAATTATTAAACATATTTTATAACTAAGAATGCTAAAAATATATAGCCTACCAACATTTACTAGTCTAGATCTAGAATCTAGATTATTTACATTTACAATTAACAATGTCAATTTTTTTTTACATTCATTTTTTATTTTTAACTAGACTAGAAGATCTAAGCTAAGACTAAGACATAATGATAAGTAAGGCTGAGTGACTAAGTCTAAGACCTAACCTTAGCCTAAGCTAAAGCTAAGACTAAGACCTATGCCCAAGAAGAGACTAAGACTAAGGCTAAGGATTAAGAGTCTAAGACTATTAAAGTAAAGACGAAGCTTAGCTTAAGTTAACTAACTTACTAACTAAGTAGCCTACTAAGTTTATATATCATAAATCATAAATGAATGTAAATGATTTTTAATGTAATAAATGAATGTAAATGTAAAAACAGATGCAAGGTTCATAACTAGTTAATATTCCCAATTAAAAAGAGTAACACCATTCCATTAGACTAGTCAAATCACTAAAAACCAAGAAACACTAGAGGACAGAAGGGCAAAGAGTAAAGTAGTAAGGCATTAAACTCTAATTTAGAAATACAACCCAATAACAACCTGTTGCAAAGCTCAGATAAACATAAAGACAAAAACACTTTCCTTAACCCTTAGCCTTAGCCCTTAGCCTTAGGCTATGCGAGAACAAATACATATAGGCCTTGAGTACTCTTTCTTCCCGAGTGGCATTCGGGCTTGGAGTGGGTTGCTGAGCAAACCAGGAAAACCAGTAACTTAACATAATTTAAAACATTAATCAAAATGCAAGACTAGACTCAGACCACGGATGAGCGTAAGGCGCATTAATCTCCTTTATAGAAGGAGCATCTGTAATGTATAAAAGCTAAGATAAGAGTTAACTCAGTTAACTCTTTTTCTGCGTAATTATTTTCCCTGACCCTATTCTGACGGAATTATCCTTTTTCAAATTTGTATTTTTTGTCATTACAATCTAAAAATCTTTGGCTTTAATCAGACAATATCATATTTGGTATTGAATTTTAAACTTAAAGGAAATTAAAATGTACTTACAAAGAATATAAAATCATGTGTAACTTATAACATAAAAAAAATTTACCATGAAAAAAAAAACAAAAACAGTTAATGTAGGCTAGTTAATTAATTTCCTAAAATATGTATCCTTTTTCACTATTAGAAACAAATATTTATTTAAAAATATAAAGCACCTTTTTATAATTTATGATCACAACTCCCCACTTGCAGACGCAAAAGGGTGAAAAAAATCCATACAAATGCATTTTTTCAATGAAAACACAATGTAAACCCAAAAATCCGGATGTTATTCAAAGGGAAATCATTCTAGATTTTTTAAAAAGTAAAATAGAAAGGAAAGCAGCGTATTTTAACAAATTTACGACGGCATATTGTCAATCTGACAAAATGGCAGTTTTAAAAACGACGATCCCATCGAGGATCGGGAAAGAATGTATAAGTTTTAGTTGAGTCAAACATGAACTTACTTTACTAACTATAGTCAACTAGTCAGATCCTGAACTTGGAAAACTTTCTGAATGAATCATTTCCAAGTCAAATAAAATAATAAGTATGCCTTAGACTTTAGGTTTATAAGGGCTATATTAACCTTTACAGCCCCAGGCACTTATATTTCCATTGACCTACTTTTTCCTTCCTCCCCGAGCGCATATATGTTCATCAGCCGACGCAATTCCCTGTGGTCCAGGCTTGTTATTTCCCTCATTGAAGGGTTTTTATTTAAAAAACGAAAATAAGGATCTGACCTTTCACCATAGTATCCTCTGGCAGAATGATTTTTCGATAGCTGGATAGTAAAAAAAAATGTTTGCTTTTCAAATTATGAAAATTGACCAATTATTGATTTTTTTTTTGTGAAATTGAAAATGCGGGTCAAATGGCTGATTTATCTTCTGCTATTATAAACTTAAGTGTTAGTTGATGATACTTTTACTTTTATGAATAAATTGTCACGATTCTGGACTGAACCGTAACCTTATTAACACCCTCAGTCAGATAGCATACATAGATAGACCCAAGCATAGCAAGCGAACCTTAGATTAGCGCAAAGTCTAGGTTAAGAAGAAGAGAGTAGGGGACGCCATTAACTCTTTCTCTCTTCTTACGCAATAGGAACACCCCAACCACCCCCTTCTTCAACTGTTCTTTAACCCTCTCTACACTCTTTCATTCCCGAATTCAGAGTTTGCTACTTGATTCAGCCAATTGGTATTACACTATTTGTATGTGTGATTGTATGTGTGTGTATTCTTTAATGTATGTATATATATATCCTATTATGCTGTCAATTATGATTCATGTTGTATTTGGATAGTAACTACTCATTTATTTTGCTAAACTCAGCATACACGTAAAACCCCCACCCACCTCTAGAAACCCCCACCCACCTGTAGACACCCCCACCCACTGCTACACCTTTTTCATTATCTCCCCTCTTCGTCCCCTACTCAGCGCCCGTGGTCAAGCCCTTTATCCACTCGAAGTAGTGACATCTGGAGCGAAGCGTCTCGCACATACGTAAGCGCCTCGGGCTGAGCTCGATCAATAGACGCAGGTACATCAAGGGAGATAAGTCATTTTCTTATCCTTTGTATCTCCGTATACGTCTACCCCCCCCCCTTTTCCCCTGGGCCCCACCCCGCAAAAGTCGGCGGTACTAATTGTTCACCTACACCCACTCCTAATTTTCCCCCCCCCCCCCAATAGTCAATCCTTTATGCAAGTATATTTCAAACCAGCCAACCAGAACATATGTAATTCTAAACTAATGTAGCTATCCAATCAAACTGACCACTGATCACGTGACTAAAATCCATGAAAGCGCGCTTAACTAGTTTTAGGGCACTTCGGCTCAAGCGTGAGGCGGAGAAGGTTGTTCGATTCTAGCCTCCACTTATTCAGTTCGTTCCATAGGATATACCGCCTGCATGTGTATAGATAGATATTTTGTCAGTCTAAGTATTTTCATGAACACAGCTTCGTTTGCCTAACGATTGGATAACCTAGCAGTACCATGTGTTGAGTGTTAACTGAAGCCTGTGCAAATTCGTATATGTATCTTGCCATTGAGTGAAGAATTGAAATGATAATAAACACCTGAACTTAACCAACGATTTATTTGCCTACTTAGAACTATATGTGTGTCCGTCATAATATCTAACGAGCCAAGAGAGAAATAATAATTATTCCAGGGCGATTCCAGTCACGGTAATTCATACCCCACGACGACCTGCCACTACTACCCCACTCACCTACGACTCCGCACCCCTCTCATCGCCCAACTTCTGCCAGGTTGATGTCCTAATCGTAAACACATCCTGACATAAATAAATAAATGAATGAATAGAATTTTTTTTTAAGAACTAGATTATTATTCCAATAAAAGAGAAGTTATTATGTTTAAAACCATTTATCTCTACATGTTATTTTCAAATAAAATTTTTATTACAAATAAAAAGGTAAAAATTTAATTTGAGAACCATATCGATTTTTTAACTATTCAAATATAAAGATTGGAGCTGTGGGGAGTAATTAGTAAAATAATTGCTGGTAACGAAGGTATGCATATCAAGAAAGTAGGTTGGTGGGAGAGGGGTTAACTAAGAGCTTATTTTATAGGCCTAAGATTTAAGATTAAGTATGTTACAGGACAGAATAGAATTATTACATTCCATGCTTTCATCTGTGATTGGAATGTTTTGAGTTTGAAGGTTTGAGTCTAATCTTGCATATTATATTCATTTTGATATAGATATAGGCACACCACAACAAATTTGTTCTTTTCATTATAATATCATCCCAGATAGTATAGCACTGGAAAGAGCTTTTTTTTTCCATTTACAAAACCGTTTTATTTATGTATGTAGCTGACTAGCTTGAATATTAACTAAATGACACTGAGTCTGAATTATGTATTTTAAAAAAAAAGTTTTGTTGTCTTCTTTGTCTATGTATTTTTTTTTTAAATGTGGTCCCCATATTTTTCCATCCGAGATTGTGACCTTCTAGCCTCCAGGCCCTTAATGATTTCTTTCAATAACTTTTCATTTATAAATCTTTTTAAGTAGTCTATGGTTTACAGAAAATATTCTCAAACTCAATGTAATTTACAACAAAAGGCATTAAAATATAATAGAAAGTTGGAAATGAAATAAAGTGTGCATTTTGCAAAATAATATTTTTGGTTTGTTTGGCGTTTGTGGTCGATCTGTGAGACCGTTAGATGTAATATTGCCTTACACCTCTGAGTTTCTAATATTTTGATTGCTTAAAAGTTAATTACAACGTTAAGACTTAAAAAAAAAAAATCTTTAGCGCCTACAAAACTATAGCAAAGAAAAAAAATTATTTTAATAAAAAAAAATCATAGGCCTAAATTTATCCAAATATTTAGGTCACACCACAGCCTAAAACAATTCATGTTTTTATGTAATTTGATTTAATAAACCTAACAAAGAGATTTAAAGTTTGTATAAATTCACATAATATACTTTAAAATTTGCTTTATTTCAATGAAATTAAAGCTGAATTACAATTATTGATTATTAACAAATTGTTTGTTTTTGTCACTTATTTTTTTAACATGACTTCCGGTTCTATATAACAAAAAAGGACAACTTTTTTTCTTGCTGACTATTTTGTGGAAAGCGATTCACTTATGTCCTAGACAACTCTCAGTAACTCTGTACTGTATTGTGTTTTTTAGTAGACTAGAAGGGGATAAAGCAGAGGGGGGCAAACTTTTTATGCGTGGGGTCACAATGACATTGTAAAAAGCTATTGGTGGGCCTATCACAATAAGTAGTTATGAATTATTTATAGGTTAAACAACACTTGCAATTTTATTGCTTATACATTATATTTTACAATATGGACAAAACCTTTTATTAATTTGTTAAAAAGATTATATTTTTTTTAATTTTAAAACTGACTAAATTGTGGCTACAATTATTGATTTCTAATGAGATGTGTGTAACAGCTTGCAATTTTGACATATTCTTGAAACTTTCAAAAATGTTACAACAATCATAATGGTACATGTAATTGTGTTTAAAACAATCATAATGGTACATGTAATTGTGTAAAATTCAAGTAAAAAAAGGCGAAAAATGTTACAAAATTTCTAAATGTCCTCGTGCGCAGCATAATATCAGTTGCCGGGCTGCATGCAGCCCACAGGCCCTAGTTTGCCCTCCCTCCCATTTTCCCCCTCCTTTTGAAACATTGGTATGTTGTAACAGATGTCTGATAATTTTTTATCCTATTTTATCCCTGAAAGTCTGTTGAAATAGCCTATGAGCAGGCCTACTTCTACGAGAGGCCTGGAAACCCTTTTTGTTGGGTGTCTTTGTTTATTCATGTAACCCGTTCCATGCCCAGATGCCACTCTAGAAGAAGAAAGAGAATCTTAAATAAATGTATTTTTTTGCATACAGAATATAAGAATAAGAAAATTGTTTTTATCCCATGTCCATCTGAGTATTATTGTAATAGATGATCTGAGGATATTTTAAATGATAATCTGAGTATATTTGAGGGCTTATAGATAAATAAAGAGGATTGCATTATTGATTCAACAAATGGAAATTTTGATTGATTATAATTATATTTGGTATTTCAGCATTAATTAAAAAACAATATTAAAAAAAAAGATAAATCAATAAAAAATTTTATTATAATATCAGTATAATAGATAATTTAGCATACAATTTAATTAGTATAACTGCCTGTAAACTAGAGAACAGGTACTAGATCAATAAACAGAGCATATGCTAACTAGAGAACAGGTACTAGATCAATATACAGAGCATATGCTAACTAGAGAACAGGTACTAGATCAATATACAGAGTAGGCCTATATGCTAACTAGAGAACAGGTACTAGATCAATATACAGAGCATATGTTAACTAGAGAACAGGTACTAGATCAATATACAGAGTAGGCCTATATGCTAACTAGAGAAGAGGTACTAGATCAATATACAGAGTATATGTTAACTAGAGAACAGGTACTAGATCAATATACAGAGTAGGCCTATATGCTAACTAGAGAACAGGTACTAGATCAATATACAGAGTAGGCCTATATGCTAACTAGAGAACAGGTACTAGATCAATATACAGAGCATATGCTAACTAGAGAACAGGTACTAGATCAATATACAGAGCATATGCTAACTAGAGAACAGGTACTAGATCAATATACAGAGTATATGCTAACTAGAGAACAGGTACTAGATCAATATACAGAGTATATGCTAACTAGAGAACAGGTACTAGATCAATATACAGAGCATATGCTAACTAGAGAACAGGTACTAGATCAATATACAGAGCATATGCTAACTAGAGAACAGGTACTAGATCAATATACCCGAGTATATGCTAACTAGAGAACAGGTACTAGATCAATATACAGAGCATATGCTAACTAGAGAACAGGTACTAGATCAATGTACAGAGCATATGGTAACTAGAGAACAGTTTCTAGATCAATATACAGAGTAGGCCTTTATGCTAACTAGAGAACAGGTACTAGATCAATATACAGAGCATATGTTAACTAGAGAACAGGTACTAGATCAATATACAGAGCATATGGTAACTAGAGAACAGTTTCTAGATCAATATACAGAGCATATGTTAACTAGAGAACAGGTACTAGATCAATATACAGAGTATATGCTGGTAAAGATTCATCTAGCAGTTGAGGATTAAATTCCTCAAGAGAGAGACAAATAGTTTTGGTGTTTTGATTCCGATTCATGTAAGATAGCATTGTTCCTGTTGGCTGTTCCATACATCCCACATATCCCGTAGTCTGTTGGGGCGCCACAGATGACATGTACACCGGCCTCCTCCATTCCTCCTGCCTCTCAGCCTTTCTCAATGCGTGGCACAGTTTTACACCAGTCCATTCCTCCCATCGTTTCATTTGTCTTCCTCTCTTTCTCCCTCCTCTAGTGGTACCCTGCAGAATGGTTTTGGCAAGCCCGTTGGTTCTGGTGACGTGGCTGTTAGTGGGATATAAACCAGTAGTAGGCTATGCTTTTAATCTGTGTACATTATTTATTATGACAGATAATGAGAAAGCCGGAGGTTGACACACACACACACACAAATGTCAGGTGATAAAGAATCGACAGGCGTAGACTGTTGTGGTAAACGAACGCGGTAGACAACTTGTCCGGTAGACAAACTGTCGTGATAGACGAAACATCGGTAGACGAACTGTCGCGGCAGACGAACTGTCGCGGCAGACGAACTGTCGCGGTAGACGAACTGTCGCGGTAGACGAACTGTCGCGGTAGACGAACTATCGTGGTAGACGAACTGTCGTGGTAGACGAACTGTCGCGGTAGACGAACTGTCGTGGTAGACGAACTGTCGTGGTAGACGAAGTGTCGCATTAGACCAATTGTCGGTAGACGAAGTATCGTTAGACGAGTTGTCGCGGTAGACGTAATGTCGGTTGACCTACTTTCTGTAGACGAAGTGTCATAGGCGAAAAGTCCATTTAAGTGGTAAAGGACAATTGTAGAATTTTGTATAATTATTTATTTCATAAAAAGTAACATTATTGACGTCAACTTTTGTTGACCCCCCCCCCCTCCCCATGTCAACTAAGCTTATTTTGTTTACGTAATTAATGGACGTCCCCCCATTAATGGCAGACCACATTGCAGAGCGAACACCTTTAGAAAAGCGTTCACTGTGTTTCTATTTCCATGTCTACTGCAATAATGAGTGCCAGTAGGACGAAAGTGGACATTTGTCAATATTCATTTTCCATTTGGTTCACCGGGACGGACTATTTTGTGATTAAAAAGGGTGCCAACTTGCAAGCTACAGACACCGACTCACAAGATGAGTTCAAATAAAGGTCACAGCAGAACAAGGGGGAGTGAATATCAAACTAAAATGATACATACAAAAAACACATTAAGTACTCTGTAAGCTTACTGCTGCTTGTTCACGAAATATTGTACAGGTATTTGGTTGACAAACAACAAATTACCGCGAACTAATTCACAACCTTAACCTGGGCCCGAAGCAGACCTTTGGGTTCCACCATTTCGGCCCTGGTGTCGCCATTTTGGCGCGATTGAATAAAAACGTATCACAACATTTAATAAACGTAATAACTTCAACTGAAGAAAACAATATATTATAATTATAATGAATAAAAGAAAAAGTAAATAGTCCTAGAACTAATGACATTTTAAAACAATGTACTTGAATGCCTAATTAGGACTTTAAACTTTAATAACTTAGTTGTTTTTTGTTTTTTTCATATTATGACTATCCCACTGGAGTCGCTGTAAGTTGAACTGTTACTGTACGGGAGAAAATCCAGTTGTAGGCTACTATACTAAGATTTATATTTATTTTTAGTAAATAACATTTTGTTTTGTTATAAGCTTATAAAATGCATTTTTATTAAATCGCAAACATTGTAAGAATTCAGTAGTTGTTGAGCCGAACGGAACCCGAACTTAAATTATTACCGAACCGAACCCGAACTTATGGTCTCACAGAACCGAACTGAACCCGAACTTCTAAATGTGGGTTCGATTCCCATCTCTACTAGACAACTTAGACTAGTTAGACGACTTAGTTTTGAGTCTTGATTAGTCGACCATGTCAAAATACAAAAACACTTACTTACTTGACTTTTGTACGAAACAGTTACGAATTATTAGTATTTTTTTTAAGCCTACATAAATATCCCAGTGATGTGGCCAAACATCTGATCGTTATATTAATTTATATACATGTTCTATTCTATTGCTTTATTATAAACGGCACTGTTAAATACACATTCTTTTGATTGGTGCTACGTGAAACCTTTCAATACATTATTTTACAAGTCTAAGTCCACGGTGTGCTGTTGGTAACTATTCCTTTTGAAAATGTCATTTCTCTCATATTCACTTCACTTCTAAGTTTACAGAAAAACAATTTCGATATGGCTAGTAGAATAAATCAATCTTTTGTGTGGGAAAATGTTGAAAAAAACGTCTTTATCGATGGCTCGTTGTAAACTATGTTCCTAACAGATAAGCCGGAGTGGTGACAGTATCACTGGATTGCGAGAGCATCTGTGTACGAAGCAGCCCGGATTAACATCGTCAATCATAATCGTAAATTTGATTATCACTATTGAAAGTTATTATCGGTTTTGATCAATTAGCCCATATTTTTTTTTTAGTTCTAAAGAATTGTATGGTAAAGTATACAAAATCATATTGTATTCACACAAATCAACCCCTCGAATGTCCTGCGAACACTAATTAAGTTTGAAGCATTTTTCAAATATACCTCCTACAAAACTACGCACATTTGGCTTTTCCGGCCTGTGACTCGTGACATTGGGAGGGGGGGAAGAACCGAAATCCGGTTTTAAACCGGCTTTATAGAACTGAAAACCGGTTTTGAAAAAAAAAAGGTTTTAACATCCCACTACCGACCTAGGCCTTCAGTTATCCTCCCTAACTAGCTAACTCTGTGCTTCTTGCTAAAAACAACTCGCGATACATTTCTTACTATTGAAACAGATGCTCTGTGAAGTTTAAACTCTGTGTCTTTATCTCTGGTCTTGTTTGCTTATCCAGCACATTGGATAAGAGACCAGTATCAGACCTTGTATTACTGCAGCAGCTGGCCAGCTTGAGCAATTATTGACATTTTACTTAAACGGTTCTACTCTAGGCTATTAAAAACTTGCTAAGAATAAGTTGATTGAGTAAATGCTTTAAAACAAAATCTATTCTAATCCATGTGTGTGACTAGAAGAGCCTACGTGACATGCACTGGTCATTGAATAAGTTCAACATTATAGGCCTACTGTAATATTTTAGGTCATTGAATAAGTTCAACAATTTACCTGTAATATCTTAAGCTACATCTCTGGGAAAAGGTAATTGAATAAGTTCAACATTTTAGGCCTACCTGTAATATTTTAAGCTACATCTCAGGGAAAAGATCATTGAATAAGTTCAACCTTTTACTTGTAATATTTTGAGGTAGGCCTACAGTTCTTGGGAAATATGAAGATTAGACTTGGCATTGTTAGTATTGTAATAAAAAAAAATCCGCCCCCCATCCCGCATTCCAACTTGCTGTCCTCAAAGTGCGATTTTGTTTTTCTTTTTGAATGATATTATTTGTAGTCCTTGTTTATATTAGCAAAGAATGAAACTTCGTATATTTTGGATCATGCCAACATTAAATATAGCCAACTATCCCGCCCCTCCCCCGCATTGTTTAATTAAAGATAGTTTAGAGATAGCTTTATTTTTTAATCAGACACATTGTGAGTACTTTGGAAATATTTACAGACTAATACTACTACTCAGTTTTAGTCATACATATTCTAATGTATTGTTGGTTATGTGAAGTTGACAATATACCGTACTTCCCTAATGTGAAGTTGACAATATACCGTACTTCCCTAATGTGAAGTTGACAATATACCGTACTTCCTTAATGTGAAGTTGACAATATACCGTACTTCCCTAATGTGAAGTTGACAATATACCGTACTTCCCTAATGTGAAGTTGACAATATACCGTACTTCCCTAATGGGAAGTTCACAATATACCGTATTTCCCTAATGTGAAGTTCACAATATACCGTACTTCCCTAATGTGAAGTTGACAATATACCGTACTTCCCTAATGTGAAGTTGACAATATACCGTACTTCCCTAATGTGAAGTTGACAATATACCGTACTTCCCTAATGTGAAGTTGACAATATACCGTACTTCCCTAATGTGAAGTTGACCATATACCGTACTTCCCTAATGTGAAGTTGACAATATAGGCTACCGTACTTCCCTAATGTGAAGTTGACAATATACCGTACTTCCCTAATGTGAAGTTGACAATATACCGTACTTCCCTATTGTGAAGTTCACAATATAGGCTACCGTACTTCCCTAATGTGAAGTTGACAATATACTTGTCCACCTCTAATGACTTATCGACATACAAAGGTACATTCGGATAAGTTGATAGACCAAAACAATTTGTCCCCATACAATTTGAATGCTCGCTTGTAGTGATGTGTAATAACTTGTACGTGCTGTGGGAATCCGGGTTACTTTACATGCGTATGATTTTATCACGTCAGTCTTATCGGCAATCTCGTGGCTGCTGTTTTGTTTTAGTTCTTGTTGGTGTAAAAAAAAAAGGCTGTTAGACTTGAATTAAAATATAAAGATAGTTTGCACAGTGCAGATTGTCCTTGGGAAATGTGTTGATGGTTTCTTAACTCGAAAATACTTTTTTTTTCTTTTGTCACTTATTTCTTTCAGTAATATTTGAACATATAAGTTCCGTTTGAAATGTACAATAGATCATTTAAACCCTTAGAGTATCCTTTGTTTACATGTTAGAAAGTTAAAAAAAAAAGCCTTTTCCTAAATATCATTAAATATATGTTATTATATCAAAATGGGTGAAATAGTCTTTTCTAATATGTAGGCCTTTCAGTTAAAAGTTTGTCCCTACGTCTAAATATAAAGTGTAAGTCAGACAAATTATTTCATCTATAGTGCATGGGAAGCAATGTTTACAAGTTTCTGTGGAGGAAGGAATATTGTGTCCAACTAATGTCAGCTACACATTTGACTACATACAGGTATATGTAGCATTGGGTAGCGTCTAGATCATCATTCCCCCAATGTTTGACTACATACCGGTATATGTAGCACTGGGTAGCTTCTAGACTTAGATCTTCATTCCCCCATGTAAGCCTGTATACCGGTATTTGTAGCATTCAGTCGCTGCATCATCATTCACCCGTCTTGAATTTGTAGTAAAAGGCAAAATCAGGATAGAGAAACTGTTATTGAGGTATCTATATTAATTACATTTAAACTATGGTCTCGAAAAAGAAACTTTCACTTGTAGCCTATGGCAAGAGTTGGGAATCTTTTGATTATAACGTGCCAAAGTAGGATTTCTAATTCATTCAGCGTGCGAACAGACTAAAAGTCACCCTGCTCTACCACTCAATTTATTGTAGAAGAATCTTGAATTTCCTTTTTAGGGGTCTTCAGCGTGCCATTGGAAATCGCTCTGTGTGCCAAGCCTGGCACGCATGCCGTAGGTTGCCGACGCCTGGGCTATGGTTTATACAAAAATACTTGCGCTATAGTAAACGTTTCTACTGGAAATGATCCTATTTATACACCGATCATTTATCGGGATTGTACTGTAGTTAATGGACCATATCACTTCAACTCAGACCCATTCAACCCCCCCAACAGATATTACAAGTTTAGTCTAAAGTAAGTAGTCCATGTATCGGCCGTCATCTGTGCAACTTGTGCATTCCAACTTCCAACAAGGAAATATCACAGGTGTATTCTCAGTAGTTGTATCACGTTTTCTTTTGTTTCTTCTACTTTTTAAACGCGAGAAGCTAGTCTTTTTTTTTATTTTTAGTCTCATATATTTGTCCACGTTAGTAACTTAGCCTATATGATAGAACCTGGCTTTAAAAAAAAAATCATATTGCAGTGCTGTTGGCAATGTTACCTTATTTGTTTAGAGAAGATTGAAGTGATTGTAATATTTTATTTTCTCAAAGGGACGTGCTTATTGACATCAATTGTGTTTTTATAGCTAGATCGTATTATTGAAAGTTGTAGTCTTTGTTTTGTGTGTGTATACCAATATAACATTCACTAAATGAATCAACTATCAATTGGGTCTATAACACAGGTAAGATGTCTGAAATGTCAATAATTTAGTATTTAGTACTAATAGACATAGTGCGAGAATGGGAAAATGTGGCTCTTAGTTAAGTGTAGCTCCAATTACTTTATGGATATATTATTTATTAGTCTATAGATTTTGTTATATTAACTTTCAATATTATTTTTATTGTAATGAATTAGTTCTGAATTTATGTTTCGTCGTGTAGGCCTAAGACTAAGTTACTTTTAAGTGGTAAAACTTGTCTGAAACGGATGACTAACCTTATCAATTCAATGAACTTTGAATATGTGTGTATTATGCTATGTAACTATGGTACCGGTATGGATATTAAAAATAGAGGACAAAAAAACTAACTTGACAATTGACCTATGTGTGCCAGTTACTGTATTGGTGTGTGGAGTATCTTTTCTTTTTTTCTCTCTTTCTCTCCCTCTTTCTTTGTTTCTCTCACTCTCTCTCTCTTTCTCCGTCTCACACAGATTGTCAACTATAATTATTAAGAATGTTTTATACAAGCGCACACTATAATTAACATCAACATCTTTCAAACACAATGTCCCATATTGAAAGCAAAGACCTTGTTAAATCTGTGTATGGAAGTGTTACGTAACTCGCCTTGTGGTGACACCAAGAGGTTTTTGTTATACCGTAGTGTCATTCATTCACTGTATCAGATGTGGCTTTGTAGCACCAGATGATAGCTGTTGAGTATAAATGGGACACACAACTCGTCTACAAACTTTCGTCTACGAGACATTTCGTGTACAGACATTACCAGTACAACTCGTCTTGCGACACTGCGTCTATAGGCTCTATAGTCCAGAGCGTAACGTATTAGAAGTGAGCCGTGGGGGGGGGGGGGGGGGCACAACAAAGCTCTGTCCGGGCTCCAGCCACCCCACGACATAACATAGGCGTGGCTTGCATGTAACAGGGAAGGTTTCCGCAACCCAGCTTATTGTTCACAGTGGTTCCCCTAGGATCATCGTGGTGGCTCGCCCTGCTATGTCCCCCGGTAGAACAACTCCTATACTATAGGTAGGCCTACAGTCATCCAGGCACCGGTAGCACAACTCCTATACTATAGGCAGGCCTACAGTCATCCAGGCACCGGTAGCACAACTCCTATACTATAGGCAGGCCTACAGTCATCCAGGCACCGGTAGAACAACTCCTATACTATAGGCAGGCCTACAGTCATCCAGGCACCGGTAGCACAACTCCTATACTATAGGCAGGCCTACAGTCATCCAGGCACCGGTAGCACAACTCCTATACTATAGGCAGGCCTACAGTCATCCAGGCACCGGTAGCACAACCCCTATACTATAGGCAGGCCTACAGTCATCCAGGCACCGGTAGCACAACTCCTATACTATAGGCAGGCCTACAGTCATCCAGGCACCGGTAGCACAACTCCTATACTATAGGCAGGCCTACAGTCATCCAGGCACCGGTAGCACAACTCCTATACTATAGGTAGGCCTACAGTCATCCAGGCACCGGGAGGGTCTTCGAGACGGGTTAGCAAGTCCTTTATATCTCCTCACTGGGGCCGCAGGCCTACCCGATGCAATGGATAGCGGGTACACCCAGAGCCGCTGTGCGAGCTGTCTCCCATGAGTTCGCCCGCCGGTGTAATCTTAATGTGATGGTGTAATCTTAATGTGATCGTATCGGCGGTATACACACTTCGCCAACTTTGAGGCCCATGGGTACAGAAGTGACAGTTCGTCTACCAGACAATTCGTCTATCGTGACAGTTTGTCTACACGAGATTATTGGTCAACCACAACGGTTGTTCTGCCAGGCAATTCGTCGTCTTTCAGAATATTCGTCTACCTCGACATTTCGTCTTCCGTACATTTCGTCTTCAATAGGCCTACATTTCGTCTACCCTGGGCACGCTTTTCATTCACTAACCATCTTGTCTAAAAGTAACCCTGGCTTTGATCAGGCTTTGAACAGTCCCAACTATTTTACACGTTTCTTTCAAAAGTGTGATCAGGAAGTCACACTATTTGCCTTAACTCGTACTTGTCTAGCGGCACCGAAACGTCACGTACAGTGCCCTCACATGGGGGTGGGGGGGGGGGGATGAGATAGCTATATGCCCGGGAGCGACACTCCTAGGGGCGGCAAATATAGTTTAAATATAGCACTAAACAAAGCAGTTATAGTATACAAGGGGACGTCGCTGAAACTTTTGCCATGGGGTGCTACATAGGCTTGTACGGGCTCTGGTCACGTAGCCTGCCGACCTAGACCTTCAGTTATCCTCCCTAACTAGCTCACTCTGTGCTTCTTGCTAAAAACAACTCACGATACATTTCTTACTATTGAAACAGATGCTCTGTGAAGTTTAAACTCTGTGTCTTTATCTCTGGACTTGTTTGCTTATCCAGCACATTGGATAAGAGACCAATATCAGGCCTTGTATTACTGCAGCAGCTGGCCAGCTTGAGCAATTATTGACATTTTACTTAAACGACTCTACTCTAGGCTATTAAATTATCGTTAAGAATAAGCTGATTTGGTAAAGGCTATGAACAAATCCATTCTAATCAATGTGTGTGGCCAGGAGAACCTACGTGACATGCACTGGTCATTGAATAAGATCAACATTATAGGCCGACTGTAATATTTTAGGTCATTAAATAAGTTCAACAATTTACCTGTAATATTTTGTGCTACATCTCTGAGAAAAAGGCCTTGAGTAAGTTCAACATTTTACCTTTAACATTATAAGCTACATGTCTGGGAACAAGGCATTGAATAAGTTCAACATTTTACCTGTAATATTTTGAGATAGGCCTACATTTCTGGGGAAATATGAAGATAAAACTTGGCATTGTTAGTATTGTAATAAAAAAATCCGCCCCCTTCCAACATCTTGCTGTCGCCAAAGTGCGATTTTATTTTTGTTTTTGAATGATATTATTTGTAGGCCCTATTTCTATTAGCAAAGAATAAAACTTCGTATAAGCTTATTTTGGATCAAAATATCATTAAATATAGCCAACTATCCCGCTTCTCCCCCGCATTGTTTAATTAAAGATAGCTTTGAGATAGCTTAATTTTTTCAATCCGACACATTGTGAGCACTTTGGAAATATTTACATACTAATACTACTACTCAGTTGTTGTCATACATATTCTAATGTGTTGTTGGTTATGTGAAGTTGACCATATACCGTACTTCCCTAATGTGAAGTTGACCATATACCGTACTTCCCTAATGTGAAGTTGACCATATACCGTACTTCCCTAATGTGAAGTTGACCATATATCGTACTTCCCTAATGTGAAGTTGACAATATACCGTACTTCCCTAATGTGAAGTTGACCATATACCGTACTTCCCTAATGTGAAGTTGACCATATACCGTACTTCCCTAATGTGAAGTTGACCATATACCGTACTTCCCTAATGTGTAGTTGACAATATACCGTACTTCCCTAATGTGAGGTTGACCATATACCGTACTTCCCTAATGTGAAGTTGACCATATACCATACTTCCCTAATGTGAAGTTGACCATATATCGTACTTCCCTAATGTGAAGTTGACAATATACCGTACTTCCCTAATGTGAATTTGACCATATACCGTACTTCCCTAATGTGAAGTTGACCATATACCGTACTTCCCTAATGTGAAGTTGACAATATACCGTACTTCCCTAATGTGAAGTTGACCATATACCGTACTTCCCTAATGTGTAGTTGACAATATACCGTACTTCCCTAATGTGAGGTTGACCATATACCGTAATTCCCTAATGTGAAGTTGACCATATACCGTACTTCCCTAATGTGAAGTTGACCATATACCGTACTTCCCTAATGTGAAGTTGACCATATACCGTACTTCCCTAATGTGAAGTTGACCATATACCGTACTTCCCTTATGTGAAGTTGACAATATACCGTACTTCCCTAATGTGAAGTTGACCATATACCGTACTTCCCTAATGTGAAGTTGACAATATAGGCTACCGTAATTCCCTAATGTGAAGTTGACAATATACCGTACTTCCCTAATGTGAAGTCGACAATATACCGTACTTCCCTAATGTGAAGTTGACAATATACCGTACTTCCCTAATGTGAAGTTCACAATATACCATACTTCCCTAATGTGAAGTTGACAATATACCGTACTTCCCTAATGTGAAGTTCACAATATACCATACTTCCCTAATGTGAAGTTGACAATATACCATACTTCCCTAATGTGAAGTTCACAATATACCATACTTCCCTAATGTGAAGTTCACAATATACCGTACTTCCCTGATGTGAAGTTGACAATATACCATACTTCCCTAATGTGAAGTTCACAATATACCATACTTCACTAATGTGAAGTTGACAATATACCGTACTTCCCTAATGTGAAGTTGACAATATACCGACCGTACTTCCCTAATGTGAAGTTGACAATATACCATACTTCCCTAATGTGAAGTTGACAATATACCGTACTTCCCTAATGTGAAGTTCACAATATACCATACTTCCCTAATGTGAAGTTCACAATATACCATACTTCCCTAATGTGAAGTTGACAATATACCGTACTTCCCTTATGTGAAGTTCACAATATACCATACTTCCCTAATGTGAAGTTGACAATATACCGTACTTCCCTAATGTAAAGTTCACCATATACCATACTTCCCTAATGTGAAGTTGACAATATACCGTACTTCCCTAATGTGAAGTTCACAATATACCATACTTCCCTAATGTGAAGTTGACAATATACCGTACTTCCCTAATGTAAAGTTCACCATATACCATACTTCCCTAATGTGAAGTTGACAATATACCGTACTTCCCTAATGTGAAGTTGACAATATACCATACTTTCCTAATGTGAAGTTCACAATATACCGTACTTCCCTAATGTGAAGTTCACCATATACCATACTTCCCTAATGTGAAGTTGACAATATACCGTACTTCCCTAATGTGAAGTTGACAATATACCATACTTCCCTAATGTGAAGTTCACAATATACCGTACTTCCCTAATGTGAAGTTCACCATATACCATACTTCCCTAATGTGAAGTTGACAATATACCGTACTTCCCTAATGTAAAGTTGACAATATACCGTACTTCCCTAATGTGAAGTTCACAATATACCATACTTCCCTAATGTGAAGTTGACAATATACCGTACTTCCCTAATGTGAAGTTCACCATATACCATACTTCCCTAATGTGAAGTTGACAATATACCGTACTTCCCTAATGTGAAGTTGACAATATACCATACTTCCCTAATGTGAAGTTCACAATATACCGTACTTCCCTAATGTGAAGTTCACCATATACCATACTTCCCTAATGTGAAGTTGACAATATACCGTACTTCCCTAATGTGAAGTTGACAATATACTTGTCCACCTCTAATGACTTATCGACATACAAAAGGACATTCGGATAAGTTGATAGACCAAACCAATTTGTCCCCATACAATTTGAATGCTCGCTCGTAGTGATGTGTAATAACTTGTACGTGCTGTGGGAATCCGGGTTACTTTACATGCGTATGATTTTATCACCACAGTCTTATCAGCAATCTCGTGGCTGCTTTAGACTTGAATTAAAATATGTTAATGTCAGCACAGTGCAGATTGTCCTTGGGAAATGTGTTGATAGTTTCTTAACTCGAAAATACTTTTTTTTTCTTTTGTCACATTCACATTTAAACTATGGTCTCGAAAGAGAAACTTTAACTTGTAGCCTATGGCAGGGGTTGGCGATCTTTTGATTATAACGTGCCAAAGTAGGATTTCTAATTTATTCAGCGTGCGAACAGACTAAAAGTCACCCTGCTCTACCACTCAATTTATTGTAGAAGTAACTTGAATTTCCTTTTTAGGGGTCTTCTGCGTGCCATTGGAAATCGCTCTGTGTGCCAAGCCTGGCACACGTGCCATAGGTTGCCGACACCTGGGCTATGGTTTATACAAAAATACTTGCGTTATAGTAAACGTTTCTACTGGAAATGAGCCTACACATTCACCGAACATTTATCGGGATTGTACTGTAGTTATTGGACTATATATATATCACCCAAACTCAAACACATTCACTTTCACTCAACCACCCAACAGATACTACAAGTTTAGTCTAAAGTAAGTAGTCCATTTATCTGCCGTCATCTGTGCAACTTGTGCATTCCAACAAGGAAATATCCCAGGTGTATTCTCAGTAGTTGTATCACGTTTTCTTTTGTTTCTTCTACTTTTAAACTAAAAAAGCTAGTCATTTTTGTTTTTCATTCTCATATTTGTCCACGTAAGTAACATAGCCTATAGATCTATAATAGAACCTGGCTTAAAAAACAATCATGCTGCAGTGCTGTTGGCAATGTTACCCTAATTGTTTTGAGAAGATTGAAGTGATTGTAATATTTTATTTTCCCAAAGAAATGTGCTTATTGACATCGGTTGTGATTTTATAGCAAGATCGTATTGTTGAAAGTGGTAGTCTTTGTTTTGTGTGTGTATACCAATATAACATTCACTAAATGAATTACATATTAATTGGGTCTATAACACAGGTGAGATGTTTGAAATGTCAAATACATTTTTTTACTAATAGACAAAGTTCAAGAATGGGAAAATGTGCCTTTAAGTTAAGTGTGGCTCCAATTACTTAATGGATATATTATTTATTATAAATTTTGTTATATTTGCTTTCAATATTTTTTTATTATAATAAATTAGTTCTGAATTTTTTTTTCGGCGTGTAGACTTAGGTTTCCTTTTAGTGGTAAAACTTGTGTGAAACAGATGACTAACCTTATCAATTCAATGAACTTTGAATATGTGTGTTCAAACACTTAACATGCCAATTTCGACTATAGTCAAATTTACAAAACACTTTCTGTATGCCAATTTCGACTTCAGTCGAAAATCATAGTGGTCTTAAAAATTGGATCAAAACCATAACCGAATAATCAATGGTATAGAGTTTCGATATTGTATCATGACTATCTTAACCCCAATCACCAGTATTTTTGGTATTATTATTTGTATGCGTCTTTTATCGAACCGTCGGTTATAACTCAAACAGTAATGAAGGAATTACTTTGACTAGAACCAAACGTTATTCACACATGAGAATCAAACATAAACAGTATGATAGATAAGGTAAGAGCACGCTACTCTTCGACGGACTAATTCTATGACATCACAGGCACATATGACGCGTTTTGACTATGACTATGATGTTTAAATATTCTAACCAGTTTTGGTGAAGTGACAGAAATTTGACAAAAATCGTTTTACAATTCATTGGCAAAACAAGGGGGAAGCTGAAATAAAAATTTCTTTTTTTATTTTAGAAATTATTTTTTTCTTAGTGTGGTCTACTAGCTATGTTTATATGCTGTAATAGTGCACTCATATTTGCCGATGTTCTCAAAGAAGAACAAAAAAAGACACAAGTACATATTTTTTATAAATGTCTTAAATTCAAGATGGCGCCATGTTCATGTGACACCAATATGCATGAATACTTTTTTTTTAGGTAAGGTTTTATGTTTTACATATATCGTGAAGATTTCATGCTTCCACAATAGTTCATTAATTTTTTTTACATTTTTTAACTCCAAACATTAATTTTGTGAAATTACCCCAAAACAAGTTGGCAGTGCAGCACATATTACGTAAAAAACCTTTGGCATGTTAAGTGTTATTGCTATGTAACTACGGTATGGATCTTTAAACTAGAGGAAAAAAACTAACTTGACAATAATACTGACCTATGTGCGCCAGTTGCTGTATAGGTGTGTAGTATCTTTTCTCTCTCTCTCAATCTCACTGTGTTTCTCTCTTTCCCTCTCTCTGTGTTGCTCTCTACTGTCTCACACAGAATGGCAACTGTAATTATGCAGAATGTAAGCCTATTATATAAGCGCACTCTTTTAAAATGAACATTTTTCAAACACAATGTCTCGTATTGAAAACAAAGGCCTTGTATGGAAGTGTTACGTAACTCGCCGTGTAGTGAAACCAAGGGCTTTTTGTTATACTGTAGTGTCACTCATTCACTGTATTCACTGTAGCACCAGATGATAGCTGTTGAGTATAAATGGGACACACGACAACTCCTCTACAAAGTTTTGTCTACGAGACATTTTGTGTACAGACATTACCAGTACAACTGGTCTTGTGACACTGCGTCTATAGGCTCTATAGTCCAGGGCATAACCTATATCTTAATAAATTTATAGCACAATTTGCTTAATTTTAAACAAAATCTGCACAAAACACATTTTTAATTTAAGTAATTTCTAAAAATATATATAGTTTTAAAATTTTACAGCTATAAGTTTTATTAAGGTATTCAATATTACATGTCAACAATAATCTAAAAAATGACCATTTTTTTCACATTATTTTGCATTTATTGAAAAATCAGTTTTGCAGACTTCTGTACCGGCTCATGGGTAGCATCCCAAATGAACATTATGTTGCTCCATTATGTTGCTCCATTATGTTGCTCCATTATGTTGCATCCATTATGTTAGAAATGTCCTCATTTTTCAATGTTTTCTTTAGAATATACTGTGAAATGATACTTGAATATTTTTCATTGCATGAATAGGCTAAAAAAGATTGTCATAGTATCAAAACACAAATTTCATTGGTGACCTACAATTTGAAAGATGTCTTTGTTAGAATGCAGTAGTACCTTAGTTTTCTAAATCACTTTATTTATCATATTATGATTTGTAAAGATTGTTCAAATGTTAAATTACATTTCTTGAAAATTAACAATATAAACTAATGTGAAATATTGATATTGTTAACAGCAAACAGCAAAAAAGGCTTTTAAAAACGATAACTGCTGTCAATTTAGTAGCACTAGTAATGTTCAGTTTCCTTTACAAATAACTTTTAATACAAGGCCAAATGAAAAATTGACTTGCTGATATCAACGTATAATATACTCTGTTATAAGATAAGATTACTTTATTAATCCAAACAAATGGAAATTTGACTTGATTACATAAATTACATCTTTCAGCATATTTAAAACAATATAAAAGAACCATTTGTACTCAAGCACAAAATAAGACATTCGCGCACACACTATCATAACATTCATCATACAAGTAAAAGTATCATTTATGAGTCAGCTGTATATACATGTAAATAGATGTTAATACTCGTTGATTTTATGCAACTACTAAACAATAAATTTAGTAATAGGCCTATAAATAAGTAATATTGTAAAATTTATGATTGAACACAAACACCATATTAACCTAATTTGTGTAATTGCGTGGTCATCAATATACCATCAAGTATGTCCCCTCCACCACCTTGCAGTTTAAGGTCTGTTTTGTTTGATCAATAATGTTTCACACTAGATCAATCTTAGATGATGTGACCATCCTCTAAGCGTACATCAAGGTGACTTCCAAAGTAGCTGTAAACTTTATTTAAACAATTGTAGCCCTTATGATTTTATCCTAGCCAAGATTGTATTTGATTATACATATATATATATATCCTGAGAAATGGGAGAACTAACAAGAATGTATCAGACATTATTTCTTGATGATGTAAGACCTAAATGCATTTTTGTTGCAGAATATTACGTTTTATTTTTCTCACATATTATCAGGGAAAATATTTTGAAGAAACCTAAAGATATGCTTTTAGTGGTAGGAAAATTGACTTATAGACATTTAGTAAGAGTATGAGTAAGTGTAAGATTTTGAAAATTATTATTGTCTAAAATATTTTTGAAATGAATTTTCAGTGTGGTTTTGGTGTGAGGTTTAAAAACTGTAGAGAAACATTTTGTTTATACAAATTATTCATGTTTTTTAATATTTTAATTATTTAGATTCATTTAAAAGCATAATTTAAAACTTATGTATACTGTTTAATCCACTTATTATTCCATTATTTAAAATATTTTGCTTTATTTTAATTTTTTCAAGTGATATTTATTTTAAATATTTTAAATTATTTTAAATTATTGTCTAGTTTTTTTTAAATATTAATTCACAAAATTATTTTAAAGTATTATGATGGTAAGAAAAATTTAATTAGAATTTATTATTTAGATGATTGGACCAACACATTTTTTGTGCATTTTTTCCCCTATTAAAGTGACATAAGTTTTATTTTTTTCTATTTCTAAATAGTTTCTATTATAAACTATTATGAACATGTCAAAAATGCAATAAAACATAGATTTTACTTTTCTGTCTACAAATAGTTTGTAATGTGCATTGATTTTTCAGAATTCTTAACATCTCCAATTGTTCCAATAGTTTTGTGTTATGTTCAACTGTGAAAAATAATTTAGCTAAGATTGCAACTTAAAAGCTGTTCTGAGTATAGCTACTAACACATTGAACTTTAAAAAAAAAGATTAAATAGTAGCTAATTAGAAACTATTTATTTTAGTGACATAACTTGTGTTTTTTAGGCCAACTATGTTAAGGGACATAAAAGATCTCCTAGTGATGCAGAGTTTCGTGATGCCATGCGTAAAGATGCTCAGTCAGCTATGAACAAGGAGCTCAACAAGCTGCTTACAACAGCCCCACCCGGATTGCAGGAGGTAATATTGAAACACATAAAGTGAGCTTTTTAAATTGGTTGCATGATAAATGTCATTCATTACATGACCTCGAGAGTCAAGATTTCATGTAATTACACATTTGCTTAGTTAAAACATTTAACATTTTAATTTCTACTTTTAAATACCAAATAAAAAGAAAATTTAGAATTTCATTTTGTTTATAACTATCTAGAGCATATTTGACCATATTTCAGCGTGTCCGTAAGGAGTTTGATGGCTTTGAAAACTTGTTTGGGAGATTTTTACGTGAAACTGGTCCATCAGTTGAATGGGAAAAATTGAAACTCTTACCACCAGAAGCTGTAAGTTGTTTTTTTTTATTTTTTAGGTTTGAAAAAGGGGTGCAGCTTGTACACATGTAAATAAAAATTTTTTTTTTTCCTAGGTTCGGATATCAATTGAAATTGATGTGTATGCTACCGTAAGCAGTACTGTAAGACTAGACTCGTAAAAAATGAAAACAAAACTTGAAATGTTATCGAATGTTACAATAAATCTATTTTTATCAATGTGTTCCATGTTAATAATTAAATGTAACAAAATAACGGTTATTTCAGACACTTTATATCAACATACTGTAGATCAGCTTTTCCCAAACGTTTCTTATTTGTGACCCGGTTAAGTCTGACAAAGTTGTCATTTTGTCTGTTAGTATTTTATATCTAAACTTAATAATATTATAATTTAACAATTTTTTTTTTTAAAAGTATACAATACAATAACACTTATATTTCTACGTTTTTTTACTTATTATATTAAAAGTAAGCTGAAGTTTAGTCTACAGATTTGGTCATTTATTTTGTAGCATCGGTAACAGTGAGACTTACGGAATTTCCCGATCTTTGAATTCTTAACTAAAAAATATTATATTGGAAAGTCAGTTGACTTTATAGCTTTCTTATTTGGATCCTGGGCTTCCAAGCTTTAAAATGACATATAATAATATATATTATACAGCTGTTTTTTTATCTTTCCATAATGACAAATAAATACAAATACACAAACAGCAACAGTTAAAAATAAAAATATGGATCAAGAAATCATACAAGTAGCCTACACCAAATATGTTATTTGAGTGCGGCTTACACATGTGAACTTCAATTTTACCTGCTTTTCACCTTCCAAAGTATGCCTATGGCTTATCACAAGTGCGGCTTATGCTCTATATTTTACAATAATGTTACTCTATAGCACTAACTAACACAATGTTCATGTTTGTTTCAGCAGAAAGTGTCTAAGTTAAGAACCTCATTTCATTTTTTATGCCAGTGTATTTACTTTGTTAATAGTTCTATAGATGGTTGAAACAATTTGTTTGTTTCTATCCTAGATTAAACAATACAGTGAGTTACATGCACCTTCTATTCAAGATACTAAAAATCTTTTAAACAATTTGGTTGTAATAAAACTGAATGGTGGTCTTGGCACAAGTATGGGTTGTACTGGACCAAAGAGTGCCATCCAAGTACGCAATGAGCTGACTTTCCTGGACATGAATGTGCAGCAGATTGAGGTAAATTCAAATATTTAAATTGAAGATTATTTGCTCTTTTTACAAAGATTATTTGTTAGAAATATTCAACATAGAATATTAAAAAAAAAGGATGCCTCCAATATCTTAATTATACATTTATATACAATGCACACATGAATAACTTAGGTATAAACATAATGCAGACCCAAAGAATGATACTGAAATAGGTTAAATAAAATAAAAATTGTAGGAGTTTTATATAAGCTTATTCATTTATCTAAAAACTAGTGAAAAAAAAAGATCAAATATTGATTAATTAGGTCAAAAGCTAAGGAAGGTAAGGTCAGTTGTCTTTAAGCAAAAGAAAACATTAGTACCAATTTCAAACAGTGAAGCATCAAATCAAACGAGATAATATTTACTGGATGAGTAAATTATAACCATTTTGCAAATGCATTGATAATAATTCAATAGACAACTTCCTAAGTTTCAAATATATAAAATAAAATGAAGTTGCCTTTTCAATCATTTTTTTGCCAGAAGACATTTTACTTGACTTTAGAAACAAAAATTTAAAGTAATTTCTAGAAACAAATAATGGTTTAAAAGTTGCACAGATTGTCTGATATAAGTTAAGGCATTCAACATTTAAAGTCAATAGAAATCTCTAATTTGACCTAGGATGCTTTTTTTTCTAATTTGTATGCATATAGTAAAAAATGAGCCTTGCCAACTTCCTTATCAGTTCATGGGGCAGCTTCATAAATGTGTTTATCTAATGGTAAAAATTAAATCTTCTGGTTTCTTCAAATCTTTTTTCTTGATTTGATTTGTAAAAAAAAACTATAAATGGTGAATATTATTATGAAAAAAATCAAATTCTCTATCTGACAGCATTTAAACAAGTCCTATGGCGTAGATGTTCCACTTGTATTAATGAATTCTTTCAACACTGATGAAGACACTCAAAAAATTCTCAGGAAATACAGTCAAATTAAAGTCAGCATTTTTACATTTAACCAAAGCAGGTGAGAGATTTCTTTCTCAAGAATTATTCTATGACAATATTTTATGCATTTCCTCTAATTATAAAATTATTCTATGAAAATATTGTATGCATTTCCTCTAATTATAAAATGGTAAAAAACTAAGCTAGCTTTTGTATTTAATAATGTTTTTAGTAACCTTAAATAAAATAGGGCTCTTATCTTTTTTGTTTTAAACCAATCTGATCATTGTTTTTTAGAAATCCAATTAAAATGTGATTATCGGTTTTGTCCTTCTTACTTTAAAAAAACCCTCCTAAACACACTGTAACAACACAGGCCTGGAAAGCTGAAATAACTTTGTTCATTCTAAATCTGTCAAAGAGAGCGATAAAAGTTTATACAAATAACAATTTTAAGTCTCATTAAAGTTTGCAAGGTATTTAACTCTTTCTATCTGTAATTATTTTCCCTATTCTGACGAAATGATCCTTTTTTAACATTTTTTATTACTATTGCTATCTTCATATCTTAATAACGCCTTTGGTTTTAATCAGACAATATCATATTTGGTATTGAATCTGACAAAATGGCAGTTTTAAATTGACGATCCCATCGTCGATCCGAAGAAAAAGAGTTAATGACTTGACTCAAATTGACTCAATTGAATCAACGTGATTCTTAAAAATCTGGCCTTCAGAGCCAAGACAGTCGTTTGGAGGGGGGAGGGGGGGGGGGGGGGGCTACTTAAGTTAAAAACTTACCTGCAAACAAAGCTGATATATGTTTTGGAAACCAATTATTGAATTTCCGATTATCATTTAACAAAAAGGTGCGCATGTGGTTTCAACCTCCAATTGTTTAAATTCTACTTAAAGATCAGCATACATTGCAAGTGCTCTAGCATGTGGTAACCTTAGTCTTGTGACCTAACTAACTATATAACTATAAACAGCCCCTCTATAGCCAGGAAACTATAAACAGACCCTCTATAGCCAGGAAACTATAAACAGCCCCTCTATAGCCAGGAAACTATAAACAGCCCCTCTATAGCCAGGAAACTATAAACAGCCCCTCTATAGCCAGGAAACTATAAACAGCCCCTCTATAGCCAGGAAACTATAAACAGCCCCTCTATAGCCAGGAAACTATAAACAGACCCTCTATAGCCAGGAAAGTCAGGTGTTGTTTATTGAAAGTTATTTCTACATTTCTATTTAATGTTTGCAACTCATTTAATGATTTTTGTGTGTGTGAATGAAAGATTTGTTAAAATTGTTTCTGTTAGAACCAATACAACTGTGGCCCTTCACATGTAAATGATTTAACCTTCCAACAAAACTGATAATCACTTTCAAAGTTTTAAAATTGATTTCCTACCTACATCCTACATATCCCGTAGTCTGTTGGACCGTTGGGGCGCCACAGATGACATGTACACCAGCCTCCTCCATTCCTCCCGTCTCTCAGCCGTTCTCATTGCCTCGCACAGTTTTGTACCTGTCCATTCCCTGATAGTATCTTCCCAACGTTTCTTTTGTCTTCCTCTCTTTCTGCCTCCTCTGGTGGTACCCTGCAGGATGGTCTTTGCAAGCCCGTTGGTTCTGGTGACGTGGCCATACCATTCCAGTTTTCTTTTCTTGGCTGTGGTCAGCAGGTATTCATACTTTCCAATTTCCTGTTGTATTCTTTTTCGTATCTGTTCATTGGAGATATGGTCTTTGTAACAGATACCGAGCAGGGTTCTGAAGCATCTCATTTCCATGGCGTTTATCTTATTTTCCAGCTCAGCTGTTAGTGTCCATGACTCGCAAGCATATAAGAAAATGGAGAGGACCAGTGAGCACATCAGCCTGAGGGCTAAGTTCTTTGTCTTTCCATATTGTCTTGAGCCTCTTTAGTGATGCTGTTGTCTGGGCAATCCTGGACATTACTTCTGGTTTGGAGCCCCTTCGGATACAATAGCTCCTAGGTATTTGAAGCTGCTAACTGTTTCCAAACTCTGCCCACCAATCTTGATCCGCGTGGTGATGCCGCTGGTGTTAAGCCTACTAGTCATTAATTTAGTTTTTTTGGCACTGATTTGCATGCCATAGGATGCGGAAGTTTTGTCCAGTCGCTCCTCTAGATTGGCTAATTCTTCCTCACTCCCGGCGAGTCCATCTATATCATCTGCGAATCGAAGGTTGGTGATTCTTCTGCCATTTATGCTGATTGTCCCTTCATGATCCTTTAGTGCATCCGACATGATTCTCTCCAAGAAGATGTTGAACAATGTTGGCAAAAGCAAGCATCCTTGTCGTACTCCAACGGTAGTCCTAAACCAATCTCCAATGTTGTTGCTGAAGAAGACTGCACTGGTGGCCCTGTCATAGAGGCTACGTATCAGCATTGTCAGGTTGTCATTAATGTTTTAATGTTTCATGGTTGCCCATAGGGCTGCGTGCCAGACTCTGTCAAATGCTTTTTTAAATCAACAAATATATGGTACAAGTGTTGTTGATGTTGCGCGTGCCTCTCACAGAGTATTCGTAGGTTAAAGATCTGCTCTGTGGTACTATGTCCCTGCCTGAAGCCTGCCTGCTCTTCCACAATGATTCTTTCAGCAAAAGGTCTGAGTCGGCTTAAAATTATTTTGTACACGACCTTGCTTGGATGGCTTATTAGGCTGATGGTGCGGTAGTTCTGGCATTGCTGTAGGTTGCCTTTCTTGGGGAGGGTGATGATGAGCGACTGGGTCCATGGTTTAGGCCAGTCTCCAGTTATCCATATTTTATTGCAAATGTTCAATAAGACATTTACCATGGCTTCCCCTCCTGCTTTCACCAACTCGGCAGGGATGTTATCCACTCCTGCGGCTTTTCCTTTTTGAAGTGCTTGGACTGCTGCTTCCACTTCTATACGGAGGATAGGGTAATTGTCATTGTCTGTGGCTGGAGGATGTTTAGTATATCTGAATCTAGAGTGATATAGATTATATGATATAGAAATTGATTATTGACTTCAGAAACGATAATTAAATTTTCAATTCATGAAATTTCAATTGTTTAAAATCCCTACCTTAAATACGGTATATTAGGTCTTAGTTTTGAATACTTCCCACTAGAGCTATTATTTGGACACTAATTTGTCAGTTGGCTCTAACGCAGCCTGTCAAATGAATACTATTCAACAATAGTCATTGTTCACTCCATTGATTTTATGATATGCCCCAGTCTTTTCTTCCCACCTTACCTTTTCAACGTCTAGAATGTCTGGATCACATGAAAAGAATGGACTTGCTTTATGGAGAGTTGGCCAGTGGAAAGCAGAATACCTGCCAACAATATCTCAGAGACAAAGATGTCTGTCAATGAGATTTGAAGGCAGCCAACATAGATAAAAATGACTGCTTTATAAATTTAATGTCTTTCAACTGCATCAGATGTTTTATAGTCACATCAAGAAATATTACAATATCTCCCAAAAGTATTCTACACATACCCCCTCCCCCACCGAGTATTAGCTGTTAATAATGGTCAAGTCCTAACTGTGAGTTTTAAGATTTATGTTCAATTGTTATATAATTCAGCCATAACATGTCAGTCCTGGTCTCTATAAGTCTATTAAATTAAAGTTTTACAGTGTTAATACTAACCAGCTTAGATTCCTTGATGAGCAAAGATTTTTTTTTTTCTGCCAGGTATCCAAGAATCAATAGAGACACACTTATGCCAGTTCCAATAAGTTTTGGTGAAGAGTCCATTGAAGGGTAAATATTATTTTAATAATAATAAAAAAAAAGGTTAAGTATTGTTTTTCAAATATTGCACATTGCAGTATGTTTAGCTAACACTTAGAATATGCTGTGTAATTTAAGGCTGCATCTAATGAACATTATAATTTAAGTAGAACTAATTGAATAGCTTTAGGTTCTGTGCATCTTGCCAGGAAATAAATATGGTTCTCTAGCATTTATGGGACTTTACCAAAACCATTGTACATTGTAAAGCGTCTCATTCACACTCTTCTTATGCCTTGTACAATGGCATGTACATATTGTTTTTCTTTTAATTACACTCTTCTTATGCCTTGTACAATGGCATGTACATATTGTTTTTCTTTTAATTACACTCTTCTTATGCCTTATACAATGGCATGTACATATTGTTTTTCTTTTAATTACACTCTTCTTATGCCTTATACAATGGCATGTACATATTGTTTTTCTTTTATTCACACTCTTCTTATGCCTTGTACAATGGCATGTACATATTGTTTTTCTTTTAATTACACTCTTCTTATGCCTTATACAATGGCATGTACATATTGTTTTTCTTTTATTCACACTCTTCTTATGCCTTGTACAATGGCATGTACATATTGTTTTTCTTTTAATTACACTCTTCTTATGCCTTGTACAATGGCATGTACATATTGTTTTTCTTTTAATTACACTCTTCTTATGCCTTGTACAATGGCATGTACATATTGTTTTTCTTTTATTCACACTCTTCTTATGCCTTGTACAATGGCATGTACATATTGTTTTTCTTTTAATTACACTCTTCTTATGCCTTGTACAATGGCATGTACATATTGTTTTTCTTTTATTCACACTCTTCTTATGCCTTGTACAATGGCATGTACATATTGTTTTTCTTTTAATTACACTCTTCTTATGCCTTATACAATGGCATGTACATATTGTTTTTCTTTTATTTACACTCTTCTTATGCCTTTGAATAGTGGTGAAGGCTAGGATTTTTTTCCAGGGTCTGGGGGTGTTCCTGAGTCTACCCAGCTCTGATGGGTACCTGACCTTCATCATCATCAATCCCATGACCGTTGAGGTTGTTGGGGGGAGCAAATGGACACTTCGGCAGTCAACTTTCTCCACTTTTGCCTATCTTGCACGGTTGTCAATAGTCGAGTCAACTGCAGCCCTGTCCAATCCTTGACATTGTCGAACCAGCATCTCCACTGACGGCCTCTCCTACGCCCACCTTCCACCGTGCCCTGGAGGATTGTTTTTGTCAGGCTATTGTGCCGCAACACATGACTGAACCATGTCAGTTTGTGCAGTTTGATTGTAGCCATAATGTTTTCTTAAGGGCCTGCAATTGAGGATATTCTGTCCCACACATACGCATTAGTCCTGTGTTCTACGTAGGAGATTTAAAGTATTTTTCTCATGCATTTTTTTTCGAATCTGACCTTAGTAGGGGTAAAGTAAATTTGGCTGTGCATAGTGATGACCTAGTATGCCGCTGCTACAGAAACTATGCCCTATGAATCAATTTGGTCAAACGGGATACTTTACTTTTATTACTTTACTTACCGGTATTTAAAAGGGTAAAATTTGATTCCTTCAAGAAATGATGCAAATGATTAAGTCCAAATGTTTTATGAATAAAATGATTTAAGGTACTTTCATGAATGAGTAGTAACATATGTCAACTGTGAATGTTTCCCAGATGGTATCCCCCAGGTCATGGAGATGTCTACAATTCATTGTACAACTCTGGTCTGTTAGACAAGTTTATTAAGGACGGCAAGAAGTTCATCTTTATTTCTAATATTGACAACATGGGGGCCACTGTTGATTTGAGTATCCTTAAGTAAAGTGAATCATGTTTAGATCAAGTTTTATTTATTGAATAACTGTAGGCATTATAATTGGGCTTTCTATTTCCAATTAAACATTGTTTCAAACATTATACAACTAGTAACTGTCTTAAACTAATGCTAGAGATTTATTTCACTTGTTCATCAAAGCTAATTTATAAAAAAATTAAAACCATTAAAAATAGAAATTAATAACTTAGCTAGCAAATTAAAGGTAAGTATTCACAGTGGTAATTCAAATTGTTGTTTTGAATGGAAATGAGTATTTTCCTTAGATCTGGCATCTAGACATTCTCAATTTTTTACTCAACTCCCCTGAATCAGAAGCACCTGAGTTTGTCATGGAGGTCACAGATAAAACCAGAGCTGATGTTAAGGTAACACATTAGTTTACAGCAAAAATGGTAAACTCATTGCTTTTTCTAAAAGAGTAGAAAATACATTTGAAGAAATGTTATCAATTAAATAAAATGTACACATTTTTGTTAACAATCCAGAGTCAAAATCCAGGTGCTGAAGATTTTGTTTATGGCATACAGAAGCAATGTTATATTTTGTAGTCATTGTGCACAAATTCAACAAAGTCTATCAAACATTTCCATGTGTATTCAATTGTTTACAGTGCATTAAATAAATGCTGTACATGTCATTAATAGGGAACTTGCAAAATGGCTTGAACGTTTTTTTAGCTCTTCAAAAATACTTTATGTAATTGTTGATAAAATTGTCTTTTGAATGGGCAAAATAGATCTATCTCAACTTTTAATTATTAAATTATTCATACTTAAGTAATAGTTCAACTGGTTTCAATACTAAGGTTTGAAACCATGTAAAAACTATAGAGAGTGTCCAACATCTACCATTAGGTAAAGGAATGTTTGTTTCCCAATCCCCTTCATGCGTTACTGAAACTGTTTAATCCTGCTTTTTAGCCCTTTTCTTCTGCAAGGGTCCGGTAATTTTTTGGGGTCATAATCAGAGTTAATCTCTGGATGGTATTTCATCATACAAAAATTCATATACCGATCTTTAATTGATTGTATATAGCTTCATGTTCAGAAACTTATTTTACATGTTACAAATGCTCCTTCTATGACAAAGATTATTGCATCCTACACTTGAATCTAGTCTTGCATTTTTATTAGTGTTTGAAATGATTTAAATTTAAATGGTTTTCTTAGTGTGTTGAGGCAACCCATTCCATGCCCAGCTGCCACTCTGGAAGTACGAGTAGTTATTATGCATTTGTTCATGCATATGAGATAAGAAAAGTGTTTTTGACCTTATGTTTATCTGAGCATTGTAATAGATTATTATTGTGATGTATTCCCTTCTGTCCTCTAGTGTTTCTAGGCTTAGTGATTTAACTATTGGTGCTATTTTTGTCAGTTTTTCATTTAGTTATGAACCTTGCATCTTTCTCTGAATTTCTTGTAATTTTTTTATGTTTTCTCTAGTTACAGATAATGCATATTGTAGTGTAGCAAATTAAATGTAACAATAATAAATGAAACACAAGTTTAGGTTATAATGTAGGTCTAAACTTCAGCATTAATAAAAAGGTGTCCTGGTATGTGTTTCTTTATCTCCAGCTAAAATAGCCACTGGTTGTAATTTGTACAACTTAAATGATGTGTTAATTATTATTTAGCATTTGTGGTATGAATATAATGAATGATCATGTTAAATCATTGCTAATTAGGCAATCAAAATCTCAAAAATGACAAAGGACCTTTATGAAAGTTTATGTCATATTATTTTGATTGTATCAAGAAATACCAGTTTATATAATTATAATGTGATTCATATTTTTAATGATTGGACAGATTTGCACTTGATTATCCATGTTATCTCTAATGTGTCTCTAGGGTGGCACATTGATAGAATATGAAGGTAAACTTAGACTGCTGGAGTATGCTCAAGTTCCATCGGATCATGTAAGTCTAGTTTTTAGTATACTTTAGACAAAAGGTTTACTTAAAAATTGTTGTGGTATATTTTCATTAAGATATATTTAGCTTGGTTAATTATTTTGTTTTCCATATTGATTTTAAAGGTGAAACAAAATATGAGCAAGTTTTTCTCTTATAATTAGCTCTATCAACTACTTTCATCCTTAATAAGTATATTGTTTAATTAATTCAAAAGTTCTTGGTTTAGATACATAGGTAATTATAAGTAATGACTATTAGCCAAGATTGTAAGGTGTGGGTTGGATTGAGAAAGGGAGGAGGTAGGTTAAAGAGGGGGCAGAAAAAGGTCAAGTGTATGAAGCAATGGCAGGCATTTTCTGAATCCTGCACAATTTCATCCTTATCTTTTTAAAAATTATGATTTTGCATTTGTTGTTATCCTCTTTCCCAAGAAAATCTCATTGGATTTGGAAAGAAGGTTCTTCTGGAATAGATTATTGAGGCTTGCTAAGACTAGCTAGCCAGGTGTATACATATATAGTATAAGCTTTATCTTTAATAAAAGTTAAATCAGTATAAAAAACTATTTGATTTGTCTTAGTATTCTATGTAGTGAAATTATTGTATTTTATAATTTATACCTACAATATTTTTCTACACATGTTTATTCTTTAGGTTGATGAGTTTAAGAGTGTCAGTAAATTCAAGTGAGTATCAAATTAGTTTGAATGCATTAGAACCATTTTAGAAAAGTAATATTGAATACATTTGAAAAGTTTTCCTACACTACTTTCTTTAGGATATTCAACACCAACAATTTATGGATCAGTTTAAATGCTATAAAAAGAAATGTTCAAGAAGAAACTTTACATATGGAAATTATTGTGAACCCAAAGGTCTGTTGTTTTTATTCTCCTTTTGTTTTTCTTATTTTGGTTCTTTATCCTTCTGTTTGTTTTTTTGTTCATACAAAATATTTTTTTTTACTATCAAATAGCCTGATTTTTTTATAATTAATAGCGCTGGTATTTTTGTGCGACAATAAAAAGACCAAATTTGGAAGGCTAAAATCAAATTAAATAAAATCTCAATGTTTAACTTAACAGGCTTTAAATTACCAAACATTTTGTTTAAAATTCACACATAGCAGCTAACTCCATATTTTATATTTTAAGGTATTTCAATATTTAACCATGGATTGTGCAAAAATGCATTTTCTCATTGTTTTTATAACACCTCTTATACTTTTGCCAAACTTTGCATCATACAGCTTAAAATAATGTAGCTAGCTTTTTAATAGCTTTTATTAGTCAGTCTAAATAATAGGCCTACTTTTTTCTTGTATCATAAATGGTATGATAGTGTGCGCGAATGTCTATTGTGTTTGAGTACAAATTGTTCTTTAATATTGTTTTAAGAATGCTGAAAGACGAAATTTATGTAATCAAATCAAATTTCCATTTATTTGGATCAATAAAGCAATCTTATCTTATCTTAATTGTACATGATCAAAATCATTCACATACAGCGATTTGTACGAGTAAAAAATGACTTTAAACTACCTGTATAAGGTTGGTTTGTCTAATACTAATACTAATAAATATATACCGTATATACTTTCACCGATTAATAGATTGCACCTTTAGTTATGGATAATTTTATTTATATCTTGTAATTGACTCACAGATAGGTCGCACCCATAATTTTGAGGAGTTTTTATATTTTTTAAACATAAGAGTTACTAAATATTCACCTTAATTTGTAAACTTACCTAAAATATACATAAACAACTAAGGCCAAATTTCATTCATTTTTTTCTACCAATCAACAAAGCCAATAGGCCTGCAAAAAAGTTTTTGGAAGACATCTGCTTCTTTATCTAAGTCATTACTAGAGTTCCTAGAGTGGATGGACACAGAAGTGCACTCTTTCGACTCATAATGGAATATATAGCCTAGACCTTGAAAGATTTTAAAACAAAAAGGAGCCATTTAGATAAAGACAAGTTTGAAGTCTTTCATTTTCAACTATATTTTATACCCTAGCCCAGGCCACAAACTCTATGACTGAACAGAGCAGAAAGATCATGCTAAAATGTTAGCCTAAACTAAATAGCCCCTAATTACCATAATGATTTCAAACATGACTGCTGTAAATTCTGGCTTTTTCTCTCATTCTTTTTCACAACTGGCAATAAGATGTGATTTTGTTTCAACTCTTACACACAATCTAACAAAAATTAAACTAAGACACTAATGACATTTCAAGCATTATTTTTATATAAATTTAAAAAAAATTAAGTTTAAGTACAGGGTTAATCTGAAATTTGTCGGCCGATTGGAGTTGTGAAAACCTTTTTACGTTTGGAGTTATGGCGTGGTATTCTACACAATAGGCCATAGGGCTTAATTGTAGCACAGCATAAGCTACTGTAGGCCTATACTAGAGATTTAAAGGCCAAGATAGGATTTTATACTATTCCATTTCATCCCATATCCTAATTTGCAATCAATATGAAAAATGCTACATAATAATATTTACTTGTAACAAAAAATCTATATATTGGATATGATATTTCTATTTTTTTCTGGCTAATATTTCTGGTACTTTAGTGTTTAGTGATAATAAATACTGTCTCCTCAGAACATGGCTGTGTTTTGTTTTTCAGACTCTAGATAATGGTATGAATGTCATCCAGCTGGAAACTGCAGTAGGTGCTGCCATCAAAAGTTTTGACAGAGCTGTAGGTCTGCATCTTTTTTTCATTACTTACTCTGACTCTGTGTTTTATGACTTACTCTGCATCTTTTTTTTATTACTTAATCTGACTCTGTGTTTTATTACTTACTCTGACTCTGTGTTTTATTACTTAATCTGACTCTGTGTTTTATTACTTACTCTGACTCTGTGTTTTATGACTTACTCTGACTCTGTGTTTTATTACTTACTCTGCCTCTGTGTTTTATTACTTAATCTGACTCTTGTGTTTTATTACTTACTCTGACTCTGTGTTTTATTACTTACTCTGACACTTTGTTTTATGACTGACTCTGTGTTTTATGACTTACTCTGACTCTGTGTTTCTTATTGAACGTTCAGTATTGTGAACAACAAGCCATTATTTTTATTGAGAGTACTAGTACTTTGTTTACTTTATGTAAGGGCTCATTAAAAGATGAATTTAAAAGCATTAACCTGTACCAAAACATTTTATCAGAGTAACTGTATAATTCATTTTGTATTAACTCAAAAAATAAAATGATAGACAAATAAAAAAAAACAACTGCAAGCAAGTAAAAATAAAAACTGTCTGAATTAGGGAGGGGGGGGGGGGGCAAGTGCCGTAAAGACCTTTCTTAACCGGGCCGAACCTGAGATCGGCGATCTAGTTTGCAAACCATAGTCACGTGTACGAATACAAACCCCGGACCTTTCTGTGAGATCGCAGATCGGGGTCTGCTATCTTAACAAGGTTGATCCTAATTTTGACGTACTTCTCTGGAGACGTATACAATTATGGCGATGTCTTCCACAAAGTGACAGAACATGATAAAACTTGGAGCTATTCTTATTCCATAATTGTGGGAACTGTTCCCACAAAGTAATGAATGCACTGGTCTCATCATCGTTTAAGTACAGTTCCGCCATGTTGATTACCGCAACTATGCATTCTCACCTTTCTGCTCAAAAGAGTGCCATGTTCGGCCTAGGTTTGCTCAACACGACGTGCAAACCTCCAACCATGGTTCGCGATCCATTCCAACCTGAGATTGCCAACCCAAAATCGGCAGGTTAATACGGAGAACGGTTTGGGTAGGATCGACGATCTGGTTTGCGAACCTAGGGTCCGGCCTGGTTAAGAAAGGCCTTAAATTGTTCCAGCTTAGTGAAATTCTTTTCATTGTATAAATATTGTCTCAGTAGAAGAAGTCTTTTTCTTTTTCCTATTTTGTAAATTCAGGAACAAAAATTCCTTTAAAGAAACACGAATCTCAATACAATAGCAGATAAATAAAATGGATATCATTACAGAAGTTATAATGAATGAAGAATAAAAACACACTTTATAGAAGAGTCAAAATCTCAATATAAATCACCAAATATTGCTCATTACACAACTAACTCAACTCAACAACACTCATATTTTTATCAAACTTAATGGAGAGTTAGAAGTTATAGGCATGACCCCAAAAAGAAGAAGTTTCCAAAAGAACAATTTCTTTTGTAAACTATTTGTTTTTGGTAAACAACTAGAATTTTAAAAAAAATCTGGGATGTTATAAAAGGAAAAAGGATAACCTTGAGTAGTTTAAGGTCTAACCTGAGTCTAGTGATAGTAGGTCAAATTCTGGTTTCTTCCAGACAGTAGAGAAAGGTTAATAAAAGGGAGATAATACTGCTGCTAGTCTGTACAAATTGAATATTTGTAAAGTAAGTCAAGATTTAAAAGATATATATGTGGTGAAACATAATTTGAAGTCATGAAAGAAGAGTTTATAAGAATGAAGAAACATTACTGTTGGTAGACTGTCAACAGAAGGGGTGTGGTAGAAGCTGTTTTAGAGTTTAAATAGAGACACTGCCAAACTAATTAACTTGAGGCTGGAATGCACCTCTATGTCCACCATGTACAATCAGTCCCCCTAATATTGCACTTTGATACTAATTTGAATGAAATAACACAGTGATGTTAGCATAACTTAATGATAAGCTGTGGTAGGTGTCAGTTTTAGGTTGATTGTTGAGTTGAGAGCGTGTCAATGAAGTTTTCAGTTTAAGATAAGAATTCATACAGTTTAATAGTAAAAAGTATGTGCAGTCAGATATAGAACTTTCATTACAGTATTTTTTTATAAAATGTTTTGTATACTTTAAAAAACCTTGGATCTGAATTTGTTATTATGAAAGTTTCACAAAGAATGTAAATAATTCATCTGAACATCATCACAAAAGTTCAAATAATACACTTATTGAACATAATAATATTTATGTGTAACAATACACTTTAGAACAGGTGGGCAACCTTTTGTTAATGGTGTGCCAAAGTATGATTTCTAATTCATTCAACGTGCCAACATCCCTAAAAGTCAACCCACTCTTTTCTTGCCATAAAGAACATATTAATATTTACTTGTAACAATTCCCATGAAAACAAATTCAGCATATAAATGTTTCTGTTAGTTACCCATTGGTCAATATAGTTTATTTTTCTAATTTCTAATGTTCAAATTCAATAGCATATTTTATGGTATATTTTTATGTTAGTGGAAAAACGTCATTTAAACTTTTTGAAGATCAAATATAAATATATAAACACATAAAGTATTTTAGTAAGTCTGTTTATATTTTAAGTGTTAAGGTTTATGTATTTATTGTAAAAACTACATCACTTATTTTGTATCACATTTACCTGTAATATTTGTAGTAACAAAAATTAATTCTTGTTTTTGAATCTAGGTATAAATGTACCACGTAGTCGATTCCTTCCAGTAAAAACCACTTCAGATCTGCTAATAGTGATGAGCAACTTGTATGCTTTGAGGACAGGATCTTTAGAAATGTCTCCAAAGAGATCTTTTCCTAGTGTGCCACTAGTTAAACTTGGTCATCAATTCTCTAAGGTTTGTCAATTCTTGTTTTTTACATTTGGTATAAGTTGAAAAAAAAACAAAAAAAAATGATGAAAACCGGGTAATAGGATAAATGCAATAATGATTACCTATGTTTTTTGGTTACCTATAAGTTCTAAGTTTTTTCCTTTTTAATTTTGGTTTAAATTCAAATGATACATTGTATATGTTTCACATCAATTGATAAAATATTTATATTCTACTTTTAGGTTAAGGACTTTTTAAATCGCTTTGCAAGTATTCCAGATCTCTTAGAACTTGATCATCTGACTGTTGCAGGTGATGTAAACTTTGGCAAAAATGTTAGTTTAAGGGTAAGTCAAGAGTTAAATTCAAGAAATTTCTAATAATTTTCATTCAATTGGTTATGGTTATATACATTATTTACCACTGGACAAAACTAGTTTTTATTACATGTCTCAACAAATTCAACAAGACAAAACTAGTTTTTATTACATGTCTCAACAAATTCAACAAGACAAAACTAGTTTTTATTACATGTCTCAACAAATTCAACAAGACAAAACTAGTTTTTATTACATGTCTCAACAAATTCAACAAGACAAAACTAGTTTTTATTACATGTCTCAACAAATTCAACAAGACAAAACTAGTTTTTATTACATGTCTCAACAAATTCAACAAGACAAAACTAGTTTTTATTACATGTCTCAACAAATTCAACAAGACAAAACTAGTTTTTATTACATGTCTCAACAAATTCAACAAGACAAAACTAGTTTTTATTACATGTCTCAACAAATTCAACAAGACAAAACTAGTTTTTATTACATGTCTCAACAAATTCAACAAGACAAAACTAGTTTTTATTACATGTCTCAACAAATTCAACAAGACAAAACTAGTTTTTATTACATGTCTCAACAAATTCAACAAGACAAAACTAGTTTTTATTACATGTCTCAACAAATTCAACAAGACAAAACTAGTTTTTATTACATGTCTCAACAAATTCAACAAGACAAAACTAGTTTTTATTACATGTCTCAACAAATTCAACAGTTTTTTATCTTTCTTTTTTCCTTCAGGGTACTGTAATTATAATTGCCAACCATGGAGAAAAAATCGACATACCAATGGGCTCCATCTTGGAAAATAAAATTGTTTCTGGCAATCTCAGGATTTTGGATCATTAACAGCAGTTTGTATTAACTGCATCAAGTTGTTAACACTATTAGTGAAACAAGGGAGTTCCTTGGCTTCTCACTCATTCAGATGGATCAACAAACGGATTGTTTACTCAACTATTATTTAACCAATACAGGCTGCATTCAAGTGTTTTCTGTAGGACTTCACTATGTCAGAAATGTTTCATTTAGTCCTCAAATGTTTTGTACAAATATTTTCCACTTGTGTATAGAGTTTTCTGGTGACCAAAACTTTAATTAGGATTTTTAGAAAAGTAGAATAATTTTGTCCAACTTACATTAGACACAATGAATATTATAGAGTATAGAGCATACATAAGACACACTTTCTTCTAAATTCTACATGTCTGTCTGTATTTAGCAATGTGTAAGTACACATATTTTGTGACTACATGAATAAAACTATATAATACATATATACAAGTATTTATGTTATCTAAAGGAGACACATTATGTTTATATTTTAACACAATTCTGTCTGTAAGCTCTCTCTCTATTAAGTAGATTTAGTTAAATAGTATCCAGATTGTATTCTTTTATATTGATGAGGTCATTTAACTGATTATCACTTTCCTTTTCTATTTAGTTTGGGGAGGGGGCATATTATTAGAAGACAATTGTTTTAATTACAGGTATATTATAATCTGTCATGAACACTGCATTAGAACAGATTCAGCATATTTTGAGTGCAGCCATATTTACATTTCTATGTTGTACATTTGCATAGTTTTATTTTGCTGTGGGATACTACTAGGATACTACTAGGATACTTGATTTTCTTTTTTCTTTTATAATCCTACAGATAATAAAAACTGTAAATTTATTTCAAACTGTGATTCATTATTTTGTAATACTATTCTATAGAGTGACAAAAAGTTGTAAGCACATTGGGTTACAATTCTAGTGTCTGTCATATTTAGCTCTTATCTTATACATTACATGACGCTTCTTCTATAGAGAAGATTATAGGGTCTATTTTAAACAAAGACTACAGTGTTAAGTAGGCTTAGTTTCTTTTCATACTTTTTGAAGCTTGCCAACAATGTAAAAACTGCATGCACCATAATCAGATTATTTCAGGGACAACAAATGATGCAATGAAGGAATCAATTCATTATATATATACTGTATATCAAAGCCTTCCTATTAACATAAAGGCTTATATTTCATGTCAGACAATAAAGCATATTTTAATAAAATGGACATTTGATTTGTTCCAAATTCATGTTACTCTATACTCTATTGAATGCAAACCATAAAAAAACAATAAAAAAAGGAATTTCAAAACTGTAAAGTTTAATGTAAATATCACATTAAGCATTCATCACCTGAACATAAATATCATAGAATATATAATACACACAATTGCTTGCTTAAATATTCTATATAAGTGGAATCATGTTGACACAGTTTGTTTCATTCATCCAAAAGTCATTTTGATTCAGTTACCATAGAGAAATTTATTTTGTGCTGATTTATAACCTATCTACTCATTAGTAATATTTCCTAATTATTATAAAATACATTTAATTTAGAAATAATTAATACTTTAGTACTCAGTATTAAAAAAAATGTATAATGCAACATCAGCAGAACATTTTTCAAAACCCATTGTCAGGTTTAAAGACATGGAAAATATATTGCAAGATATGCATGCCATTGGTCAGAAGAGGATAAATCAATTATTTTTTAAATGAACAAACACACACACCCACCTTGAGTGCTTCTGACATGCTGAAACTTGAAGCACAGAAAGACATTTTTTACTGTCCACTGCCTTTAATTGATTAATGAAAAGAAAATCATTTTTAGCAAGATATAGAATAGAAATATTGAAGACGAAAACCTACCAAAAAGAAAAAGTAAATAGCCTATTAATATTGTCGAGTCTACAAATATTTAAGATGAAAACCTACCAAAAAGTAAATAGCCTATTAATATTGTCGAGTCATAATGTATTCTGATTAGCCAAAGAAAATGTACCACAGTTTCTTCCTTTTTCATTTGCATATTAATGCTTGTTATTTTACAAAAATATTTTATTCTAATTGAAATCTAATCCTACCAACCTCAAACTTTCATCATTACAGAATTTTCACAACTCCACTAACAGAACCAGATAGTTCATTTTTACTCCACCAGAACAAGTCAGGTTTTTTCCTAACTCAAGTAGCGATATTGACAGCCAGGTAGCTAAAAATATCAATAGCTATATTGAAGACAAGCCTGTATTAGAACAAGGGTGTGCAAAAGGCAGCACGTGGGCCACAACATAACCTACCAAGCCTTCTACTGTAATTCCCACAAAGCTTATAATGGTTTAATTCACATTATTTATTTTGTCAATAAAGTTTCAGGACAATTGTCCCATCTAGTTGTAGTTGGCTCAATAGCCAAAAATTGTGTACATCCCTTTATTAAAACTTTAACACTTAAATAATAAAAAAAAATTAACATTTGAAAATGATCCAACTCTCTTCTATCCGAGAAAAGCCAGTTTTCAGATGTCAAACATTTGAAGAGATGAAAATAAATCAAGGACCGCAGTGAACTGTTACAAATTTAACACTTTTATTCAATGGGCTGGGTCAAGGCTTGGAATTTCTGAAGCATTTATTGAAAATGTTTAGAAGTATTTTATTTAATGAATGATGAATGACATGGAAACGACATTCTCATTAGAAAATATATTAAAGAGCTGCTCTTATATTATTAACTTCAACTTAAAAAATTGAAATTTATAGTGAATTACCTAAATAAGTTATTCAGTTGGACAGCACTGCTATTCTATTCTCTAAGCAATGTTAAAAATCTTCCTTTGATTGAAAAGAATCTAAAAATGTATTTAATTTTTATGTATATTTAATACCGTCTGATGGGGTCTAAGCCACGAACTATAAATTTCCAGTCCTCTAGCTTGTGCTAATTTTTCCATCTTTATATTTGTTAGGCGTTGCCCGTGGAAAAAAAATACATTTGCCTATAGCAGTGATGGCAAACATTTTTGAGGCCGCATGCCCAAAGTGCAATACAACACCAAATTATTTCTTTCAACGTGCCAACACGACAATTAAAACAAAATACTGAGATTTTACTTTAGAAAAAACAAACAGCTCATACAGTTGTCCGAACTAATTAACAACTTTTAGTGAATGAAAAAAAATAAATTACAATTGCTATTGTGTGCATGCTGATAATTTTTCCTGATAATTTTAATTTTTATAAGCCTTGGCTTATACTTATACTTTGTAACTTTAAGAGCGACGCATGCAGTACTGTTTCTGGTATCATATTTGATATAATTTAAAGTTGAAAACTGCTGCTCACAAGCATAAGAGGACCCAAACAAAGTAAATTTCCTGATGACTTGTAAGATTGTCGTTAAATGTTATAGAATTTTGTAAATGCATTTTTACTTTTGGAAAATATTTTAGCTACCCACTTTGTAGGTCTCTTTCAAACACCTGCAGTTTTCTTTCATATGTTCTAATATCACAAAATATCATCTACTGTTGTTCCTGAATCTTGCAGTTGTTTATTCAGTTCATTGAAATCTGCTATAAAATCTGTAAAAAATCATGAGGTTGGTAAGCCAGACCATATCAGTGAGCTGTGGATAATCCTGCCCCTTTTGAATCATAAACAGTCTAATTTCATACAAGCATGCTACACATCTCTCCAATACTCGTCCTGTGCTCAGCCACCTGCCATTATTGTACATGAGTAAAGTATTATACTGTGCCTTGACCTCATCGGGAATTGCGTGAAACTGTCGATAGTAAAGAGCATGGGCCATGATGTAATTGACCATCTTTGAGGATAGCATTTTCTTGCTGCTATCCCTGGCACAAAGAGATTCTTGGAGCATAATAAAGTGAAACTGAACGACTGTGTGTTTTGCTTCTTTGACAAAGAACTGTATGAAACCTGGTCCCCCACCATGTATGGTGCCCCGTCACTAGTAACTGAAACAACTTTTTCTAGTGTTATATCGTGTGCCAAAAACGATTCAATAACACCATTGTGGATATATTTCCTTTGTGTTTTTTCAGGCAAAGATAACAATTTCGCCAGCTCTTCTCTCATAATGTCCCCAACTGCGTAACGCAAAATTACAACAAGTCTTGCACGATTATTTACATATGTGCTTTCACCCAAGCACATGGAGTAGCAGGCAGACTTTTTTAAGTCAGTAGTGATCTGCTAACTAACATCACTTGCCATGCGAGAGACTCAATCTTTAAAAGTATTTCTGCTAAGTGGTATCTCAGAGATGCGTTGCAAAAAATTTTATCTTTGTTTGGAAAATCATTAAAAAGGGAATTACTACCAGCCAACATGGCCGTTTTCAGAAAATTTCCATTAGAGAGGGGCTTACCATGTATTGCTATGCAGAGTGACATTTGAAAGCTTGCATCTGTCAGATGGTTTGTTTGAGAAAGATATTTACAAAAACTAGTAACTGGGTGAGATATTGCCTCAATTTCTCTTCAAGAAACTCTTTCCATTCATCGTGGATGCCATCCCTTAGCGGTGTGGCCATAACTAAAAAGTTCCATTTTTGGTAAATACTTGCGTGCCCACAGAAATGGCTCCGCGTGCCAGCTGAGGCGCGCGTGCCATAGGTTCGCCATCGCTGGCCTATAGCTACAGATGAGAATTGAACAATTGTCTGTCACATGTCTAAAATATAATTATTAGGTTTAACTTGCTGAAAACATTTTAGGAAAGCTTTAAGTCCTAAAATTCTTTACAATCTTTAAAAAAAAAAAGTATTATTAATGGAAATGTTTAAAAAAGTAGAAAAAGCAGCCATCAGTGGGAAATCGAACCCAGGTTACCTGCTTGGCAGTCGGATACACTAACCACTCAGCCAGAGAGGACACCCTCAGAAGGCGAGATCGCAAAAGTAAAATATGAGACAATAAGATCACGTGTCTTCAAATTAACCAATGGGAGTCATATAACAAACACACAGGCTACTTTATATATATATAGATGGTCATGGTCCAGCTCTTCCTGCTTCTTTTCATTGGAGGTTTCATTTGAATGCCTAACTACTGATGTTGGAAGGCAGTGTTTATCAAAAGTATCTTTCTCTTCTTCCAGGTCTCATCTTTCACAGAAAGTTAGCAGATTTTGATTTCAGTAATCCTTACAAAAACACATTTCAGTGACACACTACTCTTTATATTTTCTGTTATAAGATGCTTGTCTTCCTAAAATTGTGTAATGCTAGTCTGCTAGGTTCATTTCTTACAACACAATGCTGTAAAGCACAACATAGAGCCATGACTTTTACTGGTTGTAAACTTGTCACTTCTAGAATGTCCATTGTGTTGAAGTAAGGAGAATGTAACCATGTTATAAAATAGTTGCTGAGTGTTTTCAAAAGTAATCACAAGAATAAATTTGGGGATGAAATATCCCAAGCTTAAATATTTTCTCTGTATGTGACCAAAATAAGCACTAGTTGTTCAAAATTAATAATTGCTTTTTGCTTAAATGCTTTAACATCTTTGAGTAGTTTTTTTTACTATAATTACAATCCTCATTGTTTCATCAATTGAGAAAATGTATTAGAATATAAGTTCACATCTCATCTAATTTTTATGTGGAATTTTGTATGAAATCAATGAATAAATGAAAAAACAATACAAAAAGTGACAATAACAGTTCAGATTAAGCAGAATGAAAAAAAAAGGAATTCTCTAAATGAACTTTTCTTTGTTAAGCTAATAAAGTGTTAGATTCCTTTATAAGTTGAAATATTGAACTCATTCCCCACTTTCTTGCTGTGAAGCAGCATTCACAGCTTTCCTTGGCCATTGTGTGGTCAGCACAACGCCCATCCACATTTACTTTGCCCTAACTAATGTCAGGTTTCAGTATAGCGCAAATGACCACAGAAAACTTACATTAAGGTGTGCACTGATAAATAATGAATTATTGGACAGATCAACACTCAACTTAATTTAGAAAAGGTAATATTGCACATGACTTGACAAAGATAATTTAAATGTCATTTTTCAAAGCACTTTTGGTTTGTAATACTAAATATCTGGGTAGAAGAAATACATTTATTAGCACTGCCATATAGTGCCATATAGTGTCTGTGGTAATAAATGTCCTAACCCTATGATACAACAGAGTCCATTCCTGACAGCTCCATGTCTTTAGAGAATATGTACTTCTGATTGCTAATATTGGCATGTCACATTGTGATGCTAAACCTGTCACCGGACATCCCACACTGTGCTGGTACTTGTGACAAGGTTTTCTAGCCCCTTCAGAGTGTTGAAACTTCCAGAGTAGAAGACCAAGTCAGATATCACAAGCCTGGTCCAAATAACACAACAGTTAATGAAAACAATGAAACAGAAAATATTGGCACTATGAAAGAAATGCTGATTAAACATTGTAAGCATGTTATGTCATAATTAACTTGGATTTAACTAATACAAAAGTGTTAATTTATGACAATTAAAATACACTTTATTACTTAACCCCAGTGTTTAGGTTTTGTATAAGTAGGTACTGGTACTATAAGAATTCTTTTCAATTTCAAAAATAAAATTTATAAATGTCATTTCAATAATGTAAAAAAACAACTTAATTATTAATGGGTATGTTCTAATTGAGTGTAAAAAACAAAGTAAAAAAAAAATAGAATTAGAATACTGAAATTAAAATCTCCAGTTCCCAGTGAACAAAATAGAAAAGTACAGTCAATGAAATATTTCATAGGACTATCTAGTAGGAGTAGTTCTTTGGTTTTTTTTAGCTTCATTTTGTTCATTTGAAAATATTATTAATTGCCATTAACAGCACAATATAAATATGTAATTTGTTGTTTGTTTAAACCTAATTAATAAAAATGCCTTTATTTAAACCTAATTAGTGAGTATATAAACCAGATTCATTTAAAATCTCATTTAAGTTAACCTCAAAAACTATAGTTTCACCTGTCCAAACAAAATGTGTTAACTTACCCACATTGTGGTCCCCCATCATTAGTGACTTTCAACATAGACAAACGTTTCCCTAACAAGCACATGAAAGACTGATTCATTCTTTCAAATAGTTGCTGCAATGTTTACAAAACCAATATTATTTACTTATAACTGTTCATTGTTTATGCTAGAACTAGAAGTGAATTATTTAATTTCAAAATGAATCTATCTCAAGATAAGTGCAGATTCAACACTTAAAGACTAACTGAAACTATTTTAATTTTAATGTGTATTTAGTATCAGAATGCAAATAAAATCATTTATAAAAATTATTAAACATAACTTTTAAGTAATTAGTTCAATGTTAGTTCTACACAATATGACCTAAGGCTTATAACCAGTTACTTCTGCCCTACGTGTTTTGCCTACAATTTGCAGCGATATTTGTAATATACCCCTGTAACTGTGGTGTTGTGACATCAAGAAACTCATTCAATAGGAACAGAAGTTATCTTTTAGGAGTTCAAAATGAATATGATTTAAAGAAAACTACTTACTCTAATCTGTGGCAAGGGCAATATCCCAACTAAGGCTTCATGAAGTTTAGCCAATTGTTTGCATATAATTCTAAAACATTGAGAAGGCATTGGTGCTTTTACTTCATACTGGAAATGGAAATAAAATGAATATCATTAGTATAAAAGAAGAAACAACACATCACTTATTAAAAACATATTATTTAAACTGTTCGTTCTCCTTCATAGCTCTAATGCTGATAAATATCTTAAGAAAATGTAGAAGAAAAGAAAACCTTAGATAACTGGCTCTCAGTCATGTTTTCAGAAATATTGATCAATTTGAGGTTTATTTCTTCAATATGGTCATCATAGTCCTGAATAAACAAACAAATGTTAAGATGGACTATTCTGCTATTCATTGACAAACGTCAGAAAAAGACATTATTAAAACTACCAGTACCTTAGTAATTTTCTTGAAATTTTTTAGCATGCTGCTATTTTTAGCAGGAAGAGTTTGTTCAAAATGTTCTTTGACTTGGGGAACAAAGTAAACAACCAGCTGCAGACATCTTGAGGCAAGTGCTGGGAAATAATCACATTTTTAAATAGATTAAGAAAGTGAATAACCAAGTTCAAATTTGTTCTTTCATCTAGATATTTAAAAGTGTCTTAATTATCACATTAATATATCAAACATGCCTACCCCCACTAATCAAAATGAGGAACACTCAATGTAAAAATGAGGAACACAGGACCTAAATGAAGAACACGGGACATAAATGAGGAACACAGGACCTAAATGAAGAACACGGGACCTAAATGAGGAACACAGGAACTAAATGAGGAACACAGGACCTAAATGAGGAACACAGGACCTAAATGAGGAACACAGGACCTAAATGAGGAACACAGGACCTAAATGAGGAACATAGGACCTAAAAGAGGAACAAAAGCACAAAGGAAGCTTTTCAACGCCAACATAAACACAAAATATATATATTATTAAAATACAAATGAAAGTTACAGTTATAATTTTTAGGGTCAGATTTTCTTATTGTCTTTAAAAATATAGTGAGGGGTCATTTTTACTTATTTCCAATCCTTATGTATATAGGCCTAAAATGGTATGCAGAAATTATTTTTTTATTTCCTTCTTTATACAAGATTGCTGAAATTCCATCAGGTACAGAAGTTTTTTTTTGTTTAAATACCACTTTTCCTTTTAGAAAGTCATGTTAGATAAACAATCAGCTTGATATTTTCATATGCAAGAATTGAGATAAATCTAGACAATATAAAATAAAATAAAATTTAAGTACCCAAGTTTTTAGTAGAAATTGTCTTAAGTCCAACCAATTGTCTTGCCCCAGCTCCAATAAGTAATTGACAAGTTCGAGAATTAAACATCTGAAATATTTTTAAAACAAAGATTTACTCACATTTTTTTTGTATTCTTACATTACTCACCCATAATGAATATCGACTTAAAATATTTTAGATATAAAAAGTAATAGGTAATAAAAATACAACATCCATTAAGTAATATTTAAATTTTACTTTTAATAAATCTATTAGTCTAGTAAGAAGATCTGGGGTAGCTGAAGGAATGTCAACAACACACTGGCAGTATTCCACCATCATTTTCACCAACATTAGCACAGTGCTGGAACAAATGAAACATAGTTAGTCAGTTCAACAAAAGAGTAGAGAAGGAACATAAAAAGTTTAGTTTGATCAACACTAACCCAACAACAGCAAACTGTTCATCTCCTACATATAAACACTGTGTTGTTTGTTTGCCTGTGAATGATATAGAAATAATGATAAGAACTGCAGCAGTCAAAACAACTTAGGACATTTCTATTTAAGTACTTGTAACCACAAATGTATAATTAGTCTAGATCTCTCTTACCAAAAACTTGGACATTTCTATTTAAGTACTTGAAACCAAAAATGTACAATTAGTCTAGATCTCTCTTACCAACAACTTGGACTTTTCTATTTAAGTACTTGAAACCAAAAATGTACAACTAGTCTAGATCTCTCTTACTAAAAACTTGGACATTTCTATTTAAGTTTAAGTACTTGAAACCAAAAATGTACAATTAGTTTAGATCTCTTACCTGTGCCAGATTTTTTCTCTGGTAGTGTTAAAGTACCTAAATTGTATGAAAAAAAAAGTCTATATGTCATTGAATAGTTTAAAAAAAAAAAAAAAAACATGGTAAATATAATATATTTAAACCTATCTCTAGAAGAACAAAACTTCTGTAAACCTTTAGTGCAAAAAACATTGATGTTTCTCATTACCAGTACTTGATGTAGGATTGAATCAAATGAATAACATTTCTAAATACTGATACTTGGTGTAGGAGTTTATCAAACAAATAACATTTCTAAAAAACAATACTTGATGTAGGATTAAATCAAAGAAATTACATTTTTAAATACCTATACTTGGTGTGGGATTGAATCAAACAAATAACATTTCTAAATTACAATACTATTTATGGGGTTGAATACAACATATAACATTTCTAAATTACAATACTATTTATGGGGTTGAATACAACATATAACATTTCTAAATTACAATACTATTTATAGGATTGAATCAAACAAATAACATATCTAGATAACAATACTTGAGGTAGGACAAATATTTCAATACAAATACTTTTTGTACAATTGATTCAGACAAAGAGCATTCCTAGATTTCTACATAATAAAGGCTTACGGTTAAAAGGATATAAGGATTTTTGCCTACCTGTAATTACCACATGGTTGACTAAATCCTGAAATTCTGATGGTACATCAGCTTGTTTCCATCTCTCATTGTCTAGTATCAAACTAAATAAATGAGAAGAAGGAGACTAAATAAACAATCAGGAAAGAATAAATTATATTTATCTGCATGTGATATACAAAGTACATGGTGTTGTCATTTTGAGCTTTTTTTAAATTTCTGCATTCTATTCATTAGTAGGACATGGGTTGAGTTGTATAAAGTGAATTGTAATGTATTTCTGTGTGCAACATTTCCGTGTCATGTAATATATTTCTGTGCATAATGTTCTGTATTTCCCTGTGAACTGCAATATATAAGTGTGTAATAAATTTCTGTCTGTAATGTATTACTAGGTGTAATCCATTTCACACATTTATCAATAACATTTGCAAGTATAATACAGGGTTCCCACAAGTTTGAAAAAAAAATTCATGATATTTCCAATTTTTTTCCTTGGAATATAGTACACAATTTTCACAGCCTCTTTTCAGAAATAATGATCCCAAAATATACCAATGAAATATTGCTATAAGAAATGTTTACTGTATTAAAAAAAAGTAATTAAGTAAACAAAGGAGACTAGTAAAGAAACCAGAATAATATTTATATATAAAATGGAGACAAAAAAATTACAATAATAAGAGGGCTAATCACTAATGGAGCAGAAATTAATTTCCAGCTAATTAAAGTAAAACCTTACAGCAGTATGGTAGCTAGGTAGGGAGGGGCAATAAAGTGCAAGGGTCAAATAGTTCACAGTATTTTGTTGTTGTTTCATTTTAAAGGATAGTAGGCTCATTCTGAACTGGTGCATATAATTTCTCCTTAGTCTTTTGAACAATTATTTTGTCAAATGTGGAATGTAAAGAATTAAATAGATCTAAAATAAAAATCTAATGAAAAATTAAAATATTGTAAAGATATCCTTGTTAAAATATTGTAAAGATATCCTTGTTAAAATATTGTAAAGATATCCTTGTTAAAATATTGTAAAGATATCCTTGTTAAAATATTGTAAAGATATCCTTGTTAAAATATTGTAAAGATATCCTTGTTAAAATATTGTAAAGATATCCTTGTTAAAATATTGTAAAGATATCCTTGTTAAAATATTGTAAAGATATCCTTGTTAAAATATTGTAAAGATATCCTTGTTAAAATATTGTAAAGATATCCTTGTTAAAATATTGTAAAGATATCCTTGTTAAAATATTGTAAAGATATCCTTGTTAAAATATTGTAAAGATATCCTTGTTAAAATATTGTAAAGATATCCTTGTTAAAATATTGTAAAGATATCCTTGTTAAAATATTGTAAAGATATCCTTGTTAAAATATTGTAAAGATATCCTTGTTAAAATATTGTAAAGATATCCTTGTTAAAATATTGTAAAGATATCCTTGTTAAAATATTGTAAAGATATCCTTGTTAAAATATTGTAAAGATATCCTTGTTAAAATATTGTAAAGATATCCTTGTTAAAATATTGTAAAGATATCCTTGTTAAAATATTGTAAAGATATCCTTGTTAAAATATTGTAAAGATATCCTTGTTAAAATATTGTAAAGATATCCTTGTTAAAATATTGTAAAGATATCCTTGTTAAAATATTGTAAAGATATCCTTGTTAAAATATTGTAAAGATATCCTTGTTAAAATATTGTAAAGATATCCTTGTTAAAATATTGTAAAGATATCCTTGTTAAAATATTGTAAAGATATCCTTGTTAAAATATTGTAAAGATATCCTTGTTAAAATATTGTAAAGATATCCTTGTTAAAATATTGTAAAGATATCCTTGTTAAAATATTGTAAAGATATCCTTGTTAAAATATTGTAAAGATATCCTTGTTAAAATATTGTAAAGATATCCTTGTTAAAATATTGTAAAGATATCCTTGTTAAAATATTGTAAAGATATCCTTGTTAAAATATTGTAAAGATATCCTTGTTAAAATATTGTAAAGATATCCTTGTTAAAATATTGTAAAGATATCCTTGTTAAAATATTGTAAAGATATCCTTGTTAAAATATTGTAAAGATATCCTTGTTAAAATATTGTAAAGATATCCTTGTTAAAATATTGTAAAGATATCCTTGTTAAAATATTGTAAAGATATCCTTGTTAAAATATTGTAAAGATATCCTTGTTAAAATATTGTAAAGATATCCTAGTTAAAATATTGTAAAGATATCCTTGTTAAAATATTGTAAAGATATCCTTGTTAAAATATTGTAAAGATATCCTTGTTAAAATATTGTAAAGATATCCTTGTTAAAATATTGTAAAGATATCCTTGTTAAAATATTGTAAAGATATCCTTGTTAAAATATTGTAAAGATATCCTTGTTAAAATATTGTAAAGATATCCTAGTTAAAATATTGTAAAGATATCCTTGTTAAAATATTGTAAAGATATCCTAGTTAAAATATTGTAAAGATATCCTTGTTAAAATATTGTAAAGATATCCTTGTTAAAATATTGTAAAGATATCCTTGTTAAAATATTGTAAAGATATCCTTGTTAAAATATTGTAAAGATATCCTTGTTAAAATATTGTAAAGATATCCTTGTTAAAATATTGTAAAGATATCCTTGTTAAAATATTGTAAAGATATCCTTGTTAAAATATTGTAAAGATATCCTTGTTAAAATATTGTAAAGATATCCTTGTTAAAATATTGTAAAGATATCCTTGTTAAAATATTGTAAAGATATCCTTGTTAAAATATTGTAAAGATATCCTTGTTAAAATATTGTAAAGATATCCTTGTTAAAATATTGTAAAGATATCCTTGTTAAAATATTGTAAAGATATCCTTGTTAAAATATTGTAAAGATATCCTTGTTAAAATATTGTAAAGATATCCTTGTTAAAATATTGTAAAGATATCCTTGTTAAAATATTGTAAAGATATCCTTGTTAAAATATTGTAAAGATATCCTTGTTAAAATATTGTAAAGATATCCTTGTTAAAATATTGTAAAGATATCCTTGTTAAAATATTGTAAAGATATCCTTGTTAAAATATTGTAAAGATATCCTTGTTAAAATATTGTAAAGATATCCTTGTTAAAATATTGTAAAGATATCCTTGTTAAAATATTGTAAAGATATCCTTGTTAAAATATTGTAAAGATATCCTTGTTAAAATATTGTAAAGATATCCTTGTTAAAATATTGTAAAGATATCCTTGTTAAAATATTGTAAAGATATCCTTGTTAAAATATTGTAAAGATATCCTTGTTAAAATATTGTAAAGATATCCTTGTTAAAATATTGTAAAGATATCCTTGTTAAAATATTGTAAAGATATCCTTGTTAAAATATTGTAAAGATATCCTTGTTAAAATATTGTAAAGATATCCTTGTTAAAATATTGTAAAGATATCCTTGTTAAAATATTGTAAAGATATCCTTGTTAAAATATTGTAAAGATATCCTTGTTAAAATATTGTAAAGATATCCTTGTTAAAATATTGTAAAGATATCCTTGTTAAAATATTGTAAAGATATCCTTGTTAAAATATTGTAAAGATATCCTTGTTAAAATATTGTAAAGATATCCTTGTTAAAATATTGTAAAGATATCCTTGTTAAAATATTGTAAAGATATCCTTGTTAAAATATTGTAAAGATATCCTTGTTAAAATATTGTAAAGATATCCTTGTTAAAATATTGTAAAGATATCCTTGTTAAAATATTGTAAAGATATCCTTGTTAAAATATTGTAAAGATATCCTTGTTAAAATATTGTAAAGATATCCTTGTTAAAATATTGTAAAGATATCCTTGTTAAAATATTGTAAAGATATCCTTGTTAAAATATTGTAAAGATATCCTTGTTAAAATATTGTAAAGATATCCTTGTTAAAATATTGTAAAGATATCCTTGTTAAAATATTGTAAAGATATCCTTGTTAAAATATTGTAAAGATATCCTTGTTAAAATATTGTAAAGATATCCTTGTTAAAATATTGTAAAGATATCCTTGTTAAAATATTGTAAAGATATCCTTGTTAAAATATTGTAAAGATATCCTTGTTAAAATATTGTAAAGATATCCTTGTTAAAATATTGTAAAGATATCCTTGTTAAAATATTGTAAAGATATCCTTGTTAAAATATTGTAAAGATATCCTTGTTAAAATATTGTAAAGATATCCTTGTTAAAATATTGTAAAGATATCCTTGTTAAAATATTGTAAAGATATCCTTGTTAAAATATTGTAAAGATATCCTTGTTAAAATATTGTAAAGATATCCTTGTTAAAATATTGTAAAGATATCCTTGTTAAAATATTGTAAAGATATCCTTGTTAAAATATTGTAAAGATATCCTTGTTAAAATATTGTAAAGATATCCTTGTTAAAATATTGTAAAGATATCCTTGTTAAAATATTGTAAAGATATCCTTGTTAAAATATTGTAAAGATATCCTTGTTAAAATATTGTAAAGATATCCTTGTTAAAATATTGTAAAGATATCCTTGTTAAAATATTGTAAAGATATCCTTGTTAAAATATTGTAAAGATATCCTTGTTAAAATATTGTAAAGATATCCTTGTTAAAATATTGTAAAGATATCCTTGTTAAAATATTGTAAAGATATCCTTGTTAAAATATTGTAAAGATATCCTTGTTAAAATATTGTAAAGATATCCTTGTTAAAATATTGTAAAGATATCCTTGTTAAAATATTGTAAAGATATCCTTGTTAAAATATTGTAAAGATATCCTTGTTAAAATATTGTAAAGATATCCTTGTTAAAATATTGTAAAGATATCCTTGTTAAAATATTGTAAAGATATCCTTGTTAAAATATTGTAAAGATATCCTTGTTAAAATATTGTAAAGATATCCTTGTTAAAATATTGTAAAGATATCCTTGTTAAAATATTGTAAAGATATCCTTGTTAAAATATTGTAAAGATATCCTTGTTAAAATATTGTAAAGATATCCTTGTTAAAATATTGTAAAGATATCCTTGTTAAAATATTGTAAAGATATCCTTGTTAAAATATTGTAAAGATATCCTTGTTAAAATATTGTAAAGATATCCTTGTTAAAATATTGTAAAGATATCCTTGTTAAAATATTGTAAAGATATCCTTGTTAAAATATTGTAAAGATATCCTTGTTAAAATATTGTAAAGATATCCTTGTTAAAATATTGTAAAGATATCCTTGTTAAAATATTGTAAAGATATCCTTGTTAAAATATTGTAAAGATATCCTTGTTAAAATATTGTAAAGATATCCTTGTTAAAATATTGTAAAGATATCCTTGTTAAAATATTGTAAAGATATCCTTGTTAAAATATTGTAAAGATATCCTTGTTAAAATATTGTAAAGATATCCTTGTTAAAATATTGTAAAGATATCCTTGTTAAAATATTGTAAAGATATCCTTGTTAAAATATTGTAAAGATATCCTTGTTAAAATATTGTAAAGATATCCTTGTTAAAATATTGTAAAGATATCCTTGTTAAAATATTGTAAAGATATCCTTGTTAAAATATTGTAAAGATATCCTTGTTAAAATATTGTAAAGATATCCTTGTTAAAATATTGTAAAGATATCCTTGTTAAAATATTGTAAAGATATCCTTGTTAAAATATTGTAAAGATATCCTTGTTAAAATATTGTAAAGATATCCTTGTTAAAATATTGTAAAGATATCCTTGTTAAAATATTGTAAAGATATCCTTGTTAAAATATTGTAAAGATATCCTTGTTAAAATATTGTAAAGATATCCTTGTTAAAATATTGTAAAGATATCCTTGTTAAAATATTGTAAAGATATCCTTGTTAAAATATTGTAAAGATATCCTTGTTAAAATATTGTAAAGATATCCTTGTTAAAATATTGTAAAGATATCCTTGTTAAAATATTGTAAAGATATCCTTGTTAAAATATTGTAAAGATATCCTTGTTAAAATATTGTAAAGATATCCTTGTTAAAATATTGTAAAGATATCCTTGTTAAAATATTGTAAAGATATCCTTGTTAAAATATTGTAAAGATATCCTTGTTAAAATATTGTAAAGATATCCTTGTTAAAATATTGTAAAGATATCCTTGTTAAAATATTGTAAAGATATCCTTGTTAAAATATTGTAAAGATATCCTTGTTAAAATATTGTAAAGATATCCTTGTTAAAATATTGTAAAGATATCCTTGTTAAAATATTGTAAAGATATCCTTGTTAAAATATTGTAAAGATATCCTTGTTAAAATATTGTAAAGATATCCTTGTTAAAATATTGTAAAGATATCCTTGTTAAAATATTGTAAAGATATCCTTGTTAAAATATTGTAAAGATATCCTTGTTAAAATATTGTAAAGATATCCTTGTTAAAATATTGTAAAGATATCCTTGTTAAAATATTGTAAAGATATCCTTGTTAAAATATTGTAAAGATATCCTTGGTTTTGAAAAGTGTGTGGGAGGAATGGGGTGGGATCTGAACAAGGTTAGGTGGGCTTGTAAGCCTCACACATTATTTACTTTTCTCCCCCCCTCCTCCCCTTCCACATCCCCTGTAAAGCAGTTTAGCTTACTTACGCCGGTGAAGACTAAGTCACTAAACGGCGAAGACTAAGTCACTAAATGACGAGTAGCCTATAGGGAATATTTTTATTCTTATCTAGTCTACTTGAAATTTAATGCTTCTGGTAAATTCGTAAATATTTTAGATTCAGCCAATTTGCGTCTAGAACATAGTTCTATATCTAATCTGAAAATTTCACCAGTGAGTGCATTTCATCAATTTATCGGAGAATAAAATGACTTAGATTAGTCATTAGCCTGATTAGACCACTAGTCTTATCTTTAATATAGATCTAAGCTTGTAGTAATTTAAGATTTCCTTTTTTTTATTTAACGAATGTAAGCTTTTTACTAAGTTAGTGTTTAGCACCCAGATAAAACCGCGCTTGCTGTGACAATTTCAGATGGCTGCAGGACATCTGCGCACAGCACCTGTTTAACAACAAACTGTGGGGGAGGGAGGGAGAAAAAGATGAGGAGAGGTTAGGTACCATTTTCACCAGACACAAAGTGAGACGCAAGGAAGGAAAATCTCAGGATCAGCTTAAATTTTCAAAATAAAATTTCTAAATAAATAAATTCCCAAGCTTGTTTTCCAAAACACATTTACAGAGTGAATTACAAAATAATTAAACTCACCTTAATTTATTCTTTCTTTCCTCATGGAAACGAGCAACAAACTTGTTGGCCTGAGTGTGTAAAACACCTCTTAGAGACATACTCTTCCTGCAACATAACTGCTCTGTAGCACTTACAAAATCTTCAATACATTTTGACAATATAACAAACTCAGAAGATGACAAGCGATCTAGAAATCCATCCTGGAGAAGTAAAAAGAGCAGTATAAGCAAAAAGAATCCAGTACCTTTAATCTCTTAATGACAAGATTTTACTTTTCAGTTGGTTTACCTTTGCTCTAGCAGACATAACCTTAACACATCGATCATGAGCATAATCACACACAGCATTTAACATTTCTTTAAGGGCAGCATGAGCTTTATCACACTCTGATGGACTTATCATGATATCTACATCTTCACTCCTAGTAGAACAAAGAACAACATTCACATAAGATTAATGAGTTATCTACACTCCTAGTAGAACAAAGAACAACATTCACAAATTATTAATGAGTTATCTTGACTCTTAGTAGAACAAAGAGCAACATTAACATATGTGATACAACCCTTGGAAAGGTACTGAAGTCAGCAAAAAAAGATATTTAGTTCTAGGTGTTTAATAAAAGCATATTCATTTATCTATAAAGTGGTGACAAAAATTTAAAAAATTGATTAGTTAGTTAAAAAATTATTCAAAATTAAAGGTAAGAGAAATCGTTTTGGAGAAAAATGAAAAAAAAAAAAAAAAGATTTTTTACTATTTAGCATTGCAAAAGATCATTAAAATATTATCATAATGAATAAATATAAACCAATTGCCATAATATTTAACAAATACACCCATAATGAGTCATTACAAAAGCCGTTAAAGTTTTATAGATTTAAATAACATTTAGTTGACTTTTAAACAATTTTACCTCTATTTATACAAATGTGCCTACAGTACAAACATATTTTTAAGTAACTTTTAACTTCTAAAATAATTGTAGTTTGAAAATTTCACAGCTATAAGATAACTCTTTAAAGCCTTTATTTTTTTCACGTTTTGCCTGAATTATTTTCCCTTGTATTTTTTTTTTACTGGGTAGTATTAGAAAATATTTATTTCTCTAATATTTCAAAACAATTACTGTATGTATGTGGTATCATTGTGTAGGGAATCAAAATACCCTTTTAGTGATATAAATATTTTGTTATTTTATATTTTGATATTTCTGTAGTTTTTGTTAAAAATCTGACCTTTTTTTAAAGACACCAAAAACCACCAACAAATAAACAGAATAAAAACATTTTTAATGATAAAATTCAACAAACGCCCTTTTGTAATTATATTAAATAAAAAGAAAATTTATTAACTTTAAAATGATACTAAATATGTATGGTTTCTTTTTGTTAATTATTAATATTTCCTTTCAAAATGGACAAAGGGTATATTAGAATTTTACAATTGGGCTATCAGTTTATCGATCAGCTGACAGTGACGTAGTTGATGATTGAGAAATGAGTAGGCTAGCTTCATCATTTTCCCTGTTAGCTTCACTACAGTCATTTTCATACTAGTTAAAATAAAATAGTTGTCACTAACGTCTAATTCATTGTCTAAAAAATAATTTTACAAGTGCCGTGTTCTCAGCCTATGATGGCCTATCCAATTTCATCATTTTTACACTAAAAATGGCTTAAACTAAATAAAATTAGAGTTACTTCGCTTGGTTTTTCATCCGGGAATGTGTATTAATGAAAAAAATCCGTATAAATTGTGTGTGTTCGGAGCTTTTAGGGTCTAAGCGTACGTACACACAAGGAACGATTCACTCGTCGTTTGGACGTTCTCGCACAATCCAATGGACGATTGAATCGTCGTATTGTTTTTAAAGAGTTATGCAGGGTTCCCACAACTTTGGGTTACAAAATTTCCATGACATTTCCAAAACTTTTCCATGATAATGTACAAAATTTCCAAGACCCTCTTTTGAGTAAAAATCATATACCGATGAAATATATATATATAAAGTCAGTGTTTGTAAGTAAACCGATCCCCATTGGTCAATTTGAAAACACGTGAGTTTTGTGTCACTGATCTAGGCCTAGGCCTATATAGTGTCTAATAATTTTTCACATGGGACATGTGACTTCACTATCTAAGAGGTTAATGTATTGGGCGACCCGGGTTCCATTCTCCAGTTTTTATACAATTTTTATCTGCACCTTATACAGTCCTGTACTTTTTTCCCACCCGGGCAACGCAGGGCAATTTAGCTTGTATTGATATAAAACTGTTTACAGTATAAAAAAAAAGAAGTTAGACAAGAAAACAAAAGAGAGTAGTAAAAAAACAAAAACAATATTAATAATAAAATAGGGAAAAATAATAAGAGAGCTCATCACCAATAGAGCAGACGAATTCATTTACAGCTTGATTTATCAGATTGTAACAGACTATTAATCATGAAAACTTTATAATACTGTATTGATAAGTAGCACAAGTTATGCATTTACAATTGGAAAGAAAATAACTAGTAGGCCTATTGTTTGTTATTAATGTAATTAGTTTAAAGTTTTAATTAATAGCAATATGTGTATTTAACTTTACAGAATATCAATAATTATAAAGCTAAATACTGTAATAAAGCCTCTATAGCCTAGGCCTAGTACTAGTAATAGGCCCAAATAGTAGGATACTAGTAACTAATAGACCTACTAAAAATGCTAGTAACAGGCCTCTTCATATTTAGCCTATACCTTATAACGTATAGCCTATCCTTATAAGGTCATAGGCCTATAGCTAACCTAGTACTAGATAATAGTGAGCAACATGACAGGCTATGCACTATGCACTGCTATGCCGCTATGGTATAACTATAGGCTATAGTATAGGCCTACGCATTTTTTAGAAAATATATAAAATTTTCGGTAGTTTTTTTGACCCAAATTTTTTTTCTTTAGTCCTAGTCCTAGTGCCCTAATAGACTATTCAACTTTTGTTTTTTAATAGTCAGTGGAAAAGTAAAAGAGTAAAAAGCGTTTATAATACAGATATGTAGACATCTAGACCTAGAGCTAAAAATGTGACGCTTTCCAAGAAAATATAATAGGCCTACTAGATATTGATGTCACACAAAATTGTATTTTAACAAATGCGATAGCCGGTAGTCTTTAATATCATAAGGCATGGCGCCGCTATGGCTGGCAATGCATCGGTAGGCCTAGAGATTCATTGTTTTTGTTATTTATTTTATATCGGGTCGTTTTTTGAAATCGCTACATTTTTTTATATAAATAGGTTGTAATCGGACTTTAGCGGCCACATTTTAACACGAAAACGTTTTGGCTATCAAAATATCAGCGTAGGCCTAAGGTGCAAGTACAAACCATGAAAGTGAAAGTAATCAGCCGGCGATGCGCTTTCGTTAACAGAAGTACAAAAGAAAAAAAAACGAAAATGGAATAATCTAAACGGTCCACTTCTTGCATCATGGACTTTTGGTTTTTATAGCGGCAAAAAAAAAATTAAATAAAACTTGTACTTATAATGTTCCGAAAATCGGAGTTTTAATTAAGGTTTTTGTTGTAATGGGTAGAATGAGGGGTAAAAATCTGTAAAACTCTGAGAAAATCGAAAGGGTTGACAGGTCTGTTAACTTATCTAGTCTAGCAGACACCAAACTGTGGGTTGACAGGTCTGTTAACTTATCTAGTCTAGCAAACACCAAACTGTGGGTTGACAGGTCTGTTAACTTATCTAGTCTAGCAGACACCAAACTGTGGGTTGACAGGTCTGTTAACTTATCTAGTCTAGCAAACACCAAAACTGTGGGTTGACAGGTCTGTTAACTTATCTAGTCTAGCAGACACCAAACTGTGGGTTGACAGGTCTGTTAACTTATCTAGTCTAGCAGACACCACTGTGGGTTGACAGGTCTGTTAACTTATGTAGTCTAGCAGACACCAAACTGTGGGGGAAGGAGAGAAAGGGAGGAGTGGCAAGCATATGCTGGTACCATCTTCACCGGACCAAAAAAAGCGAGACAAGAGAGCTTCCCGTAATTTACACACGGGAGGTTTGCAAGAAAAGCAGAATTAGCGTACCGGGTATTTATAATTTAGAGATGCGCGTGTTGGAAAAGGAAAAAAATCAGGTTCAGCGAAATTTTGCAATAAAATATCTAAATTTAAAAATTCCAAAACTTTTCCATGATCTAGTTATCAAATTGCATTTTTCCAAAACTTTTTCATACTGGAAATGGTCCTATCAATTTTCCAAAACTTTTCCAAAATTCCATGATCCGTACGAACCCTGGTTATGGCATTCAACATTACAAATCAATAATAATCTCAAAAATGACCTAGGACAGTTTTTTCACATTATTTTGCATTTACAGACTTACAGTGACAAGTGAAGATACTCTGGCTCACTGACATCAGATAAAGCTCCTAATGCATCTTTTCTTTTACCAGCAGCTAAACCCATAATATCTGTCACAAGACTATAGAATGCCTATTTAAAAAAAAAAAGTTTTGTTGTTTAAAGGCAATAAGAGAACCGGTTCAAAAAAAGTCTAAAATTGTATGAGAGAAATGTATCAAGCACTACAATTACTCATCGTACCTTGGTTCTCTTAAGCAAAATCATTATGCTGTGGAAGAGATGTTGAAGTAGATCCATCCATTGAGGATAATTTAAATGTCTCATTTGGTCAGCCAAACTGAAAAATCAAAGTCTAGTATAGTGATTGTTTTTAAAATTTTTATTTTTCAATTTGTTTAAATGTAATAAGAAAAGCAATCTTCAATGAACCCTATAAATAGTTTTACTTTTTTTACAATTATTTTAACCCACAAACTGTCAAGTATTTGTTCTGTGACATCAAGACTATTTTGGTCTGTTTGATATATCTCCAGAAAAATACTAAATAGAGTATGAAAACTGCTTTGAAGTCCATATAAGTATATATTTTCCTTTAGCATATTGTTTATGCCTGCCAACAGGTCGAGATGATCAGCAAATCTTAGATTGCTTAGGGGTCTTCCAACAATGGAGATGGGTATATGGTAATCATCTAGTGTTTCTCGCATGATTTTTTTTTTCTAGGAAGATATTGAACAAGGGTTCATGAGCAGTTATATGCCCTTTTCTGGACTAAAAAATGTCAATTCGCATTTGTATTGTTGAATACCGTAACGGCCGATTTTATCAGCCGTAACGCCACAGAACGAACCATAACGGCCGATCTCAGTTTGTGAGTTAATGAACATCTAATGCTTACCTGCTGGCATTATTCTCTGAATCAATATCATCAGCAATGGCCACTGCCTCAACAATAGTCTAAGGATGAATAAAGATTGAATATTTAAATTCAATACATAGATCTATATATAAAAGATTATTTATAAAATGTTGATGCAAGAAAGTAAATCTGCTGTATAAGTATAAATCATCTGATACAGTTACAAGTTGAACAAAAACTGTAGGAAATAAAACAGTATATACTTTGAGGACTGTGTCAAATTTATTTTATAGCCTATGGCGCTATTATGTTCATTGACTTCATTACATTCTTGAACATTTGAGTAAACACTGTAAACACTTATAGGCCATTATATACATACTGTGAAAGATTTTAACCAATATTTTCAGTTTGCATATTTTCTCTAAAAGTCCTTCTAAAGTTGTCTTTGTTATTGGATGAAATTTTATAAATATTTTCTATTCCTATTCCTATCTATATTGTCTTACAAGATTTCAAAACTTAATTTCATTTTTCTACATAATGTAACGGTTTACTTCAGAATTATATTTAGCTTTGAATTTGTATATCTATGCTACACATACTAGGAGTTCTTCGCTTCCTATAGTTTACTGGAATGTTCAATGTAATGTATAAAAGCAGTCTAAATTTTATTAAGGTATATTCTTCAGTACTAATAGAAATTTTTGAAACAGCTTTTAAATAATTTCTATTAAAAAAAATGTGTAGGTCTCCTAAACAGAGCAGAGTAATTATTGATAACTTATTCAATTTAATAAAAAAAAATCATATTTTATGCAGCTTTGTTCATTATAATAAATTTACAAATTTTCCCATACTTTGGTAAGTTTTCTAAAACTTTTCCAATATGTATGATAACCCTGTCTTGTATGGACAGTCATCAAGAATAACCTGAAATGAAGTCCCATTAACTAAGGCAGAGATTGTTCTCATGGTGATATAAAATGTATAGAAAACAAAAAGACTACAACTGAGTAAAGACCTGCTTGACAGTGGCCTTGAGTGCAGTGAAAGCTTCCTCTCTGTAGACATCAATAAAATTAAATTTGTGCTGTCTCAGCATACCAAATAATACTGATACCAAATGTTCCTAGAAATAAAACAATCAAATAAAATATGATCATAAACAAGCAAATTAAAGTTTGTAATTTAAACTAACAAAATGTATTTCAATTTGGTGAGAAAGACTTGTACCAAACAAATGTTTTGAATTAAATTCAGTGACACATAAATGATTATGTTCTCAGAAATATCATACGTCTCATTGTAGAATAATGAATGTTGTATAGATAAACTTCTATGTATAGAAATAAGATACAAGTCTCAATGCAGAATAATGAAGGCTGTTTAGAGGAGCTTAAATGTATGAAATTTAGATACATGTCTCACTGCAGAATAATGAAGGCTGTTTAGAGGAGCTTAAATGTATGAAATTTAGATACATGTCTCACTGCAGAATAATGAAGGCTGTTTAGAGGAGCTTAAATGTATGAAAATAAGATACATGTCTCACTGCAGAATAATGAAGGCTGTTTAGAGGAGCTTAAATGTATGAAATTTAGATACATGTCTCACTGCAGAATAATGAAGGCTGTTTAGAGGAGCTTAAATGTATGAAATTTAGATACATGTCTCACTGCAGAATAATGAAGGCTGTTTAGAGGAGCTTAAATGTATGAAAATAAGATACATGTCTCACTGCAGAATAATGAAGACTGTTTAGAGGAGCTTAAATGTATGAAAATAAGATACACGTCTCACTGCAGAATAATGAAGGCTGTTTAGAGGAGCTTAAATGTATGAAAATAAGATACATGTCTCACTGCAGAATAATGAAGGCTGTTTAGAGGAGCTTAAATGTATGAAAATAAGATACATGTCTCACTGCAGAATAATGAAGGCTGTTTAGAGGAGCTTAAATGTATGAAAATAAGATACATGTCTCACTGCAGAATAATGAAGGCTGTTTAGAGGAGCTTAAATGTATGAAAATAAGATACATGTCTCACTGCAGAATAATGAAGGCTGTTTAGAGAAACTTAAAAAGAAACAAGTAGTAAATAAAAACAGTTTAAAACAATGTACTTTAATGCATATATAGGACTATAAAAATTTTAATAACAAGTTTTTTGTACATTGACTGATACAAATAGTATAAAATAGTAAACTCTTTCTATTTACTATTTCTTTCATTTAGTATATACAGTATAGAAGACATAAATTGTTTTCCTCAACTGAAGCTATTACATTACGTTTAATGAATGATATATGTTTTTATTCCATCGTGCCAAAACTGCAGGCGCCAAAACATCACGTACCGTATTTTTTCATCCAAATGCAGATATTATGTTGGTATACCTTAAATCTTTCCACATCTTTTATTAGTTTTATTATTGATATTTAAATATAAATGCAGACAAAAAGATCAATAGGTACACATCTTAAATGCTTATGTTGACTAACTGACTCATGCACAGGTGGGCAAGGCTTTTTTCAACTAGGGACTCATAAAGAAATGAACTGCCTGCTGCTAGAAGAGAGATCCTTGCTACACTTTTACTCATTCAACTTTATAGTCAAGTTTATGTTAAGGGAGAAAATTACTCAACTTAGTTTGATCTCTTTGAGTTATGAGGGCTAGTAATGCCAAAAAGCTGTAAACTCCTGTAAATAAATGTGTTCTAAAGAACAATTGGTTTCTGCATGCTTCATAAAAATAAATAAAATGGGTAAGTAGCCTTTCTTGCATGTTTAATTGTTACAGACATCCACCTGCACTACAAGTAGTCTACCCACCAGGCCACACCACTAGTGACATGAACATTCCTAGCAGATTATTTGACCAATAAATGATTTCTACAAGTTATAAGGGTCAAGACAATACAAGTTATATGTAACAGGTATTTTAGAATTGAAAAACATAAATGTAAAAGATAGTGAAGAAGATTTAATCAAATTTAATGTAAAAAAAAATGAGCAAACCTCATCTGACAAAAGTAGGCTATCTCTGATTGGTCTGTTAAGCTCCAATGTAATACACCGACAAAAATCTGCTTGCAACATTTTGTCTATTAATTTTTCCATTTCTGCCAGTTGAGAGCCAAGATGTCTGTGCAACCAAAGAATTCAACGTGTAAGAAACAATTGCAAATAATTTTGCACACAATTTTTATAGTAACAATTTTTCTAAATCATTCTTTGTTTTCAAGTCTGCAATAAAATAGCTATGTCTACCTAAAACTGTGTATTCCAGCCAGATCTTTATTGAGTACATCTTGTGAGGTGGAGATCAAATCTAAGGATCCTATGAATTCATTATTAGACAAAAGTCTTTGAATAGTAGGTTGAGTCTCATGAATGGAGGACATAATTTTGAGCTGAAACAAAAGTGAAAACTTTATTAAGCTTGGAATTCTAAAAACTAACACTTATGACTGAAATGCTTTTGCATTGAAATATTTAGAGAAAAAATTACCTTATTAAATAGAGCTTTATAATTAGCTCTTGTGTGAGACAATTTGATGACTTTTAAAGACTCTTTAGCAATCTTTTCATTCAGAACATTTATGCATTGCCTGCAAGAAGTAGATTTAATGAATGGTACTTTTATTATGTCAGTCCAATGTAATTAATAACAGGGAATAAATATCATTTATATTTAGCTAGTTAGACTATTATCTTTACCTGAAGTGCTGAATACAGTGGACAGTATGTGATAAATTCTCTTGAAGTTCATCGTGGGAGGTCATAGCATGGAAGAAAGCCTCAGATTTCTGAGATATCTGTTTAGCAATCTGCACTTCCACAATGTCTAAGTAATGACTCAACTGGACAAAATATTTTTTTTTTAATAAATATTTTTTTTTTAAAAGGTTAAAAACAAGAAGAAAAGGTAAAGGTACAATGAACAAAATACTAAAATGAACCTAAATAAACAAGCAGTAAATGATTTATGGTAGCCAAAACAAAAAGTAATATCTGGGTATCAGATCTATGACTTTTTTATCTATCACCTTTTCTTGAAGAAGCTTTGTAGATTGTTTTTTATCTGCCAGATTAATGGATTTTGATTCTTCTATTTGAGACCAAGGGAAAACAGCATTGAAAATCTCAGGATTTTCTAAATTAAATTGTGTAGACATGAAAAGCTGTAAAGATATAAAAAGTAAAATAAATTTGTTACTTTTAATAATAAACAATATTTCTAGGACTACGTCAGCAATACACCTTTGTTTCACTCAAATATGCTTATAAAAAAAGTGGATGAATATTCTCAAGTATATATAAAACAAGCTAAATACCCCGGTATTGCCCAGGGAAATATTAAATAGGCCTGTATAAGTATAAGCTACAGATAAAAATCTCATAAACTACAATGAACAGAAAGCTATAGATCTAAAAAATTGTTTACATATAATTATTATTTACTGAAATCATTTAAGAAATTAATTTAAAATAAATTGTGTAATTAGGTTAAAAATAGGCAAGTCTTTTTATTAAACTCATTTGCTACTACTGCGACTCACTGCGACCTACCCCCCTCCGTACTAATGCGCCCTAAAGCGGCCGCCACGTGTGTGACTAACCTATTGTCGTTTCTTGATTTTTCGCCACGCGTTCTGTTTTTTATTTAATACTGCAAGCACGGCTTTTAAAAAGTAGGATTATAGTCTGTTTCGTTAATAAAAAACCGGACGTTTTTATTAAGTTTCGTTTCTTTGCGCTGCGCGTTCAAAATACGGGTAGTTTTCAGTGGCCTTTCGTCTTGTAAAACTTTTTTTTATAGCCTTCGCCTTTAATTTTTTACTTTATTTATCAATAGCTCTATACCTCCAAATATAACATTTAACAATAGTTCTGATAATAAGGATGCTGCAGATATAGACTTAGATGAATTTCCATTACAACTCGATTTTTGGGCTTTATTATACTTTATCGGACTTTGACCCTAGGGCTAGTGAAAATATTTAGCCAAATCCTAGGGTCTCAACACTCAGCGAATGATTCTACCGATAATTCGGCATTTTTTATGTATAAAAGTATACATTTCCAGAAAGCTAAGATATTTATCTATTTTGTGATGTAATTTTTATTTACTTTGGGAAATATTTAGTCATTAAAAAAAATTATTAAAAAATAATTTACTAAATTTAATACAGAGTTCCTTCCCTTTGGCTAGTATTTTTCCGGGTGTCTTTGGAAACTAGGTTAGTAGCAAATGAGTTAACAAAAAGCTAAATTGCCTGACATTGCCCATGGAAGGACTATCCCCGTGGATGAGAATTGAACACCCGTCAACATTTTACTGCATCATACAATAGAAAAAAAAGTTTTACCTTTATCTGGTCAAAGTCAGCCCGACCTTGTTCTGAAATAGAGAAGCAAAATATTACCGGTACATATATTGTCACGAGTCATTTTTTCATGTTTTGAGAAAACTATTTTTAAAAAAATTAAAAACATTGTTTGGTACATTTTGTAAAAAAAAACAACTATTTACTGATTTGTTTAAGATATAGGCAATTCGCCATATAATAGATGACTGTGTAAACTATACATTTCAATTCTTAATTCAACCCCCCCCCTCCAAAAAAATGACTTCAAGTATTGTGAAGTGACGATATGTTACATAGATCATGACATTCTATTTATAACAAATAGTCACCACAATATGTTACATAGATCATGACATTCTATTTATAACAATCTCTTTTTGTAGATACCCACTGTAATGATTTTATGATTATGTTTATGATCCTACAGGAAAATATTTCTTATCTTATATATTACAGACGCTCATTCTATAAAGAAGATTTTTGCGTCCTACGCTCATCAATATTTAGAATGCAATAAACTTATTGGAAGCAAAAGAAATTATAAAACAATACACTACTGATACTTAAACACTAATTTAAGGTTCATAAGCCATGACATAACTAGATCTATTGAATATTTCTTAATTCAAAAAATCAATTTTAAGATTCCACACATTATTGCTCCCATTACAGCAATAAAAATATTTCAATCTTCAGAAATTCTTGTTTCCATGTATGTTTTTTAGTTTTTCTTTGACTTTACAAAAGCTGTCTGATGATGATTATCAGTTAGTTAAAATTTTACTTAATATTAAACGCTTAAGAAAATAAATAATAATCAACTGTAAAAAAAAAGTTAAAATTGTAAATGTTTGAAATGACATAAACAAAAGTGTCATCTATCTCATGATTGTCAAACTTTGTGTGATGTTTATGACCAGGGGTATCCCAACACATTTTGATACAATATTCTATCTTTACAGTCAAGTAAGATCAGCTGTTCTATGAAGCTGTGTGTTCTTTTTAATGCAGCTTTTTTCCTTGAGACATTCTTAATGTTCTTAATCAATGAGTGCTAGAGAGGTCCACATTATTTGCTGAGCTGCTTCATTTTAAAGTGTCTCTATAACATCTCTGGCTTTAGAGAGTGGATGTCAACAAAAAAAACTGGTTTCTCAATCCCATTATACTTTATTGAGTACTTTATTGAAGTAAAAGAAAAGTAAATAAGAATTGTCATATCAATAATATCTCATCCTTCTTTGTGTGCAGCCTAGTATGATATCTCAGGGTAGCCAATTTAAGAATGGCTTGCAAAGTAGTTAGCTAGGAAACACCACAAGAACACTGATAATAAATTGAGAACCACTTATCTTTTCACAATTCTAATGCTCAAACTTACCTAGCTGCCTATAATGGTGTGATGGGAAAATGTCCCTGCCAGTAACTGGGACTTCTGTGAGTTTGTCCTTATTTTTAGAATGTTTTTTCACCCTCTAAAAAAGAAAAAAGAAAATCTAAAATTACTTATTTATGTGTGTTATTTTATTATATTTTATAAATGTGATACTACCCATAAACTAATACGGTTGTCGGATTGCTTAGTAGTATATTATAGGGATGTTAAACGAAAACCGGAATACCGGATTCCGGTTTTAAAACTTTTTGGTTTGTTGGTTGGAAGTTGGAAGGTAATTAATACTTCAAGTAGAAGACCTTTTTTTTTTGGTGCTAATGGAAATATTTTAAATAAATAATGTTGGATTCGCACAAAACAAATTCCTGAAATGCCTTGCTAACACTAGTTAGTCTTAGATATTGTGTTTCCAAATACCAACGATGGCTTGCGATAAAAACAACATCAAACAATTGTTAAGTTACAGTTACATCTTTTAGACGTGCGCTGCTCTTTGATGTACGCAATGGAGAGACGCAAACTAGACCTTCCCTGTGACCCTCAACAATTTAGCTAGACACCGCGTCTGTGCTTTATTATTAACGGCACTATTAAATACACATTCTTTTGATTTTTGCTACGAGAAAACTTTCAATACATTATTTTACAAGTTAGCATATATGCCTCTTCAAATTCTTATTATTATTATGGTCAACGATAATTGGTAGCCTAATTTGATTATCACTATTGAAAAATTGAAAGCTAATATCGGTTTTAATGAATTAGCCCAGATTTGTTTTCACACAAATCAACCCCTTGAATGCCCTGCAAACACTAATTAAGTTTGAAGTAAGCTTATTTTTCAAATATACCTACAAAACTACGCTTTTCCGGCCTGTGATTTGTGACAATGCGCGGAGGGAAGGGGGGGAGGAACCGAAATCCGGATCGAAACCAGTTTATAGAACCAAAAACCGGTTTTGGAAAAAAACGGTTTTTAACATCCCTAGTATATTATATGCAAAAAAATGTTTAAAAAAGGGTCCCAGGGCATTTTTGAGATTACAATTGGTTTATAATATTGAATGTCTTATAGCTGTGAAATTTTGAAACTATTTTTTTTTTTTAGAAAATACTTTAAAATGTGTTTTTATGCAGCTTTTGTATAAAATCAAGCAACAAGCAAAAATATTATTATACAGAACATCAAATGGGACAGAATAATGAATTTTTTTCCCAGATCACACCTTGAAGCAGAATTGGACTTTGAACCCTTATCAAAACCAAGTTTCAGGTTCCAGACAAAAAAACTGGTTATTCATTCTGCATACATTAGTCAGTAGAGTTACATAAAATATACATTATTTTAGATCAATAAAGTTTCTGTTTTATACTTGATTCTTATAGTACACATCAAAGTATAGTGTTAACATTTTATGCAGAAAATAAAAAGTTCATAGTATTAAGAAACCTATATCTGTAATAAAGTCCACTTACTAATGAAGTCTTCCTGAGATATTTCTCAAAATGCTTTGGTCCTATTTCTGGTACATAGGGTGAAGGAAGTATTTCCACATTCTCAAATGATTGGCCCCAAGTTTTTGTGAAGAAATCAGTCTCTCTTTTCACCAGTCTTGGATCATTGAGCAGGGCTGGCAAATTCACAGTAGCATTGTGAACTGTCCATTTATATTGATCCTGTATAATGCAAGGATCAGAGTTTCCAGAGGAATGTCCTTCACCAAACTGATTTTCTTCACTCCTGCTTGCTGTAATTTTGCTTTTGGCACCACCTATAAAAAATAAAACATCCTTTTAAAAGAGAGTTTAAAATCATAGTTTATTTGTTGCAATTTACATCTAGTATATATATATAAGACAGTATATATGGGGCAAGCGTTCGGCTGGCGTATCCATGGTCCTAGGTTAGAATTGGTGAAGGCTAGGATTTGTTCTCGGGTCTGGAGGGTGTCCCTGAGTCTACCCAGCTCTGATGGTACCTGACTTTAGTTGGGGTAAAGTAAAAAGCGACTGGGCATTGTGCTAGCCACACAAACTGTTAAATTTTACAAGGCGATGTCTAAGCTTGAATGAATTTTTTTTTTTACAGGCATTAATTTTTTGAGGTGATTCTAGGTAAACCCCATGCTTTTTTATTTGATTTTGAGCTCAGCACCTGTTGGAGTCATTTCTGGAATAAGGCTTGTATTGAGAAAGGATTTCTGTGAAATAATATGGCCCATTCTCCGACATCTACAGAGCTCTCCAAATTGAATCATTGGGTCGCTTAAGAATAAGTGTGTGCCTTTTTAGTTACAAAAGCATTTGGAATGCTCTGTGGTATCGTAACACCCTGGATCCAGGTCCTTCATGACATTTCACCCCCCTGTTGTCTCTTAGCTCTTGTGCCAGAGTCTCCAAACAGTGACACAGCAAACTCAAAACCTCTATCCAGTGTAGTCCAATACGGAGCTCTGTCAAGCCATATCACAAGGGGGTACAAGTTTTACGTGTCTGGGTCAATACCTTATGCCCAAGACAATATTAGTCACATTTTAAGACATGCAAGTAATGCTAAGCAAGGGTTATCCTTTCATCTGGTCATTTCCAGAATTTTGATACCCTCACGGGAAAACAAATGGTAAGATAAGACGTTAAAAATGTACTTACCATGTTCAATGTGAATATGATCCTTAATAACATGATCATCATAGTCTCTGTCACTAACACCTTCTAATGGTAATGATGGACAAACACCATTCATTCCGTAGCGACAAACATAGGAACCACCTTCTTTTGAACAGTGAAAATCACGCAAATGTTGACTAAAATCTCTTGGAGACTTAAAAATATTAGCATCCTTACAAAGGCCACATTTTTTCCAAGGTAGGTTTTGATATATAGATGGGCTCTGGATAACAGACATTGCTAATACTATCTCTATCCCATTAATGTTACTTTAAGACTCAGGTTGTGGTATCTAAAAGCTGAAAAAATTGAATTTAAAAAGAGCTTTTAGGACTAAAATCAATTACAGCAGGTAGTGTAATATGGTTACTACATGTTTTTAATACAACTTCCCTGATGCTAGGCCTAAAACTTGATCTAAAAATAGATTTTTCAGAGATTTCTAAACTCTCCAAATTTAACCCAAACATGCACTGCGCACTTGCTTAATATAATTATTTAATATTTAACTTTAACTAGATCTAGAGTCCAGGTCTAGACTATATTATATTACTATTTTAGTATTTACTAATAGATAGAGACTGATAGAGTAGTAATAGAAGTAATACTAAACTAATAGTACTAATACTAATAGTAGTAGGCCTAATAATAGTAATAAACTACTTACTTTAAAACTTAATTTATACTTATACAAGAAATAAAAGATAATTTGACTAAATTGATTTTACCGCATTCTAATTGACCAGAAATGATGAACAATTTTTAACCATTAAAAGCTATAAATGATATCAGTCTAAAAAAAAATCTTTATATTTTAATTTTTGTCTTATCGTTTTGTAAATTTTACTCCATTTTGACTCTCGTGATTTTATTTCCGGTCTAACGTGGCTAGGGGTATATGCACTGAGCTATATAATATAAAGGGCCCTGGCTCAATGAAATAGCATTCAGCTGTCCACACAGCTAATATTAGTCTATGATTGCTATGGTATTTAAGCTTAGGCCTACCTAGATCTATAGGATCCTACAAATGTCATTAACAGTAGGTCTTTGTAGCCTATACTAGATTTAAAAACAACAACACTAAAGCAATCAGCCAATATTAGGCCCTAGTCTATACACGAGGACAAAAACACTTTTCTTATCACATATGCAAGATCAAATGACTAGGGCCTCTAGGCTATAATAAGTATAGGCCTACTATTTCTTCTCGAGTGGCACCCAGGCATCGAATGGGTTGCCTGAATAAACATCTTGGATCCGGGTCCTTCATGACATTTCACCCACCTGTGATTTAACCTGTCTCTTAGCTCTTGTGCCAGATTCTCCAAACAGTGACAGAGCAAATTCAAAACCTCAATCCAGTGTAATCCAATATGGATAGGGTTGCCAGACGTGCGGACATGTCCTCCTTTTTAGTCCTGCGTCCTCCGTCCGGCAGGCAAAGCTAAAAACCCTTAAAATGTCCGGCTTTTGTATGCCAAATTTTTTTTAATGCTTTGCGAACTTTTTATTTTCTTATTTACCTTTCAATAAATGGCTTGGTCGTGTAAAGCAAAACAAGTGAAGTATTTAGCAGGAAATGTAATGAATTAGATTGTGTTATCTAATGTGTTGTTAGTTTTATAATGGCAGTGGAGTTAGTTTTTTCAAAGTTTCCCAAATGCAAATTGCTTTTCAGAGATACTTAAAATGTGTGAACTTTTTTTTATGTATCCCTGGACATAATGGTACTGTCATTGATAAACGATAAAAAGACAAAGGAAAGAAACAGACTCTCAGTTAACTCTGTAAATGGAACATTCTTACAAAGTACAACTTGAAAAATCTCACATGTGAGTGACCAGTTTTATACACGTGTGCTTGTTAATGAAGATCTTCTGTAAAAAGTTGGCCCGTCTTAGAAATATTTTATATAATTAAGAAAAATGATAATGCATTAACAGTAGAATTGACTGTTTTTAAATAATATAGTATTGTTGCATTTCGAGAAAAAAAAAGTCAATTGAATTTAGATTAAAACTTTTTTTACAAGACTTTTTCTTGATTAATTTACTAATAGATATTTATTGGCAATCATCGTAGTAAACTTGTATTGATTGCCGATGAAATCAATTGCAAAATTTAATTGATTTAAATGAAACACTCAATGTGTCCTCCATTTGGTACCCATGTGTCCTCCTTTGTCCTCCTTTTTGTCTCACTGTGTCCTCCTTTTGGTACCCGTGTATCTGGCAACCCTAAATATGGACCGCTGTCAAGCTTTATCACAATTGGAGGTACAAGTTTTACGTGTCTGGGTCAATACCTTATGCCCTATACCGACAATTAGTCACATTTTAAGACATGCAAGTAATGCTAAGCAAGAGTTATCCTTTCATCTGGTCACTTCCAGAATTTCAATACCACTTGGGCCCTCACCATAACATGGTTCAGGAAAAACAGATCAAGTGAAACTCAATTAATAGGCTTAATAGATGACTTGTCTAAGGGATTAGATAATTAATAACAATCAAATTGATGCTATGTTAGGGGAAACTGGTGTAAAATGAGATAGCGGGGTAAAACGAGACACACGAATTACTGAAAAACAGAAAGTGGGAGCTCTTTAGCAATGAGTCTAATAAAGAGATCACGTGATACTGACTTGACGGCAAAATTCGTTTTGTTTGGTTGAGCTGCGTGCGTCAGTGAGAGGCAAATATTTCAATTTAGCTATTTTGATATATTTTTATGGTTATGATGCAAATGTGTTCATTAAGAAAAAAAATACAGATTTGTCAGACAAGAATTAACATTATGATAGATATTTCTGTGGGTGATGGTAATAATCAGTTTGACCTACTTAAGCATAGCAGCGTGTGGTTTGGAGGTTTTGTCAACAAGGTTATGTTGGGGTAAAACAGGACAAAACAATGGGGCAAAATGGGAAAATACGGTTAACTCAATAAATCATTTGTGTTTTTTTTTAAACAGACAAATCTCATCATTTTTTGTTGTATCATTATTGTCCACCACTTACTTGTTCAGTACACAGAATGTCGTTTACATGTCAATGTTATCTTTGATACGACAGGGCTTTTACCCTTAGCGCCGAAAAACTATAAAAAGTTGCACAGGCATTTTTAAAGTGAAACCAAAATTTTTCTTATACTTTCCTTTTAAGAAATGAATATTGTCATTAGTGTAGTATTATTAAGTTGTTTTAACTGAAAATTTGACAGGATGTATTGTTAGGCGCCACAAGTCTGCTGTCCAAATTTCAACTCGATTGGACCACGGGAAGTGGTCGAAAATAATCAAAACCGGATTTGGTTTCAAAACCGGAATCCGGTATTCCGGTTTTCGTTTAACATCCCTATATTAAAGTAAAATATTTTCTTTCTTGATTTCGCCAACATCATCAAATGATAAACTGCGTAGTTTGTCTTTTTTTATGCACATGAGACTGAGGGAACATAAATATCTTAAGAGATTGTTGTTCTACATTAATTTTTTATCCTCTTCAGCTGAGGAATGTTATTTCCCCAGAGAAATTTGCAATCATCATACTAAAACACAATCTCAACATTGCTTCTACATTATATAATGCTGATTGGACACGATCGTTAATATTACCCTATACATATCCTGATGTGTAAGACTATCATGTTCCGCTGAACCATAGGCTTGACTATGCCTAACATATTGATCAAGATGCTTGAATTCTCCTACAAGATTCATGTCAACATCTTTAGGTTATGTTTGGCATAAAACACTCGCTCCTTCACGAATCTTTTCTTCTGTAACTTCTAATTTTGTTAAGAATGAAAACTTGTTTGCAGCATCATTATATACTGAGGCCCACTGTGCCACACTTGACTCTAATGCATTTGTCACAGGTATAAATGATTTGATTCTGAACTTGGCTCAAGGTTCTATAAACAGGGCCTTCGAGAGAAAAATAAGATACTGGTACGAAATTTTTTTCTGCCCCCCCCCCCCCCCCCCCCACACACACGTTTTTTTCTAAAACTAGTCATATCTAGATGATTAATTTGTATTACATAATTTGAAAAATCAGGAATCTTTTTAAAAGGTCTGTGGACCATTTTGTGAAACTGTCAAAAGTGTTACCATTTACCAGTTGCGCAGATATCTAATCATTTCAATCACAGCGTATTACAAAAATACTTTAATCAAGTACATAGTTCTCAATACTTCAGTATTGATCTTGCAAATTTTAATAATATTACAAAAATGTGTAAGATGGAAAAGTGACTCTCACTGATGATTGATGATTAATTTGGTTGAAAAGAACTCCTTGATAGAGAGCACACCGTTACCCCAGATAGGTGCATCCTAAATAGTACAGGTCTACTCACGATCGAAGCTTAAAAAAAACAATGTGAAGCTAAGAAACGGTTCATTAGTGGTCAAATGGGGATAAGTTGTATATATCAGGGCTCGGCAAAAACGGGCATCCAAATGTGCCCATTTGCGGACAAAATCTGAAAGGAAGCTTTTTTTTTTTTATTACAAAACACAAGTCTAATTTGGCATCGCTATTGAATAAAATGTGGCAACAATTTTTTTAATTAAAGGGAAATAATTAGTCTAAAGCATTTTATTTGCGCTAATAATTTTAATATATTTTTTTTATTTATTTTATAAACAAATTAACAACAGTTTACAAATTAGTTATAACTTTAAAATGAACAAACATAAAAAGTATTTGAAAATTATATAAATGTTTTTAGACTAAAAATATCTATGTATAATTTCAAACACAACATTAACTTTTTTTAATAAAAAATAAAACACTCTAACTATTTGCTTATTAAATAATCTCCTTTGTTTTTTGGACGTGATCTTGCTACGGAGTAAAATTAATTGTCTTATAAAAACAATTTTTTAAAAGTAAGCCTATATATTATCTTAGAAATTAGAACAGGTTGACGTTTAGGCTGTTGGCACGCAGAATGATTTATAAATCCTAGTTTGGAACGCTGTTAGCAAAAGGTTGTCGATCCCTGGTGTATATGATTTGATAGATGGCATAGGCCTACACCCAAAAACTGCCGATAATGTGTGGTTATAATATAATGTGGTTTACCATGTCTGATTAATGTACCTATTATCTTATTCATTTTACATAAGCTCCTTCTATAAAGAAGAGTATTGCGCCCTACGCACGTCCATGGTTTGAGTTTAGTCTTGTATTTCTATTAGTGTTTTAACTGATAAGTTACTGGTTCTCCTGGTTTGTTCAGGCAACCCATTCCATGCCCGGATGCCACTCAGGATGAAAAAGTACTTGTGTGCATTTGTTATCGTATATGCCTACGTTCGCATAAGGGTTAATGAAAGTGTTTTTGTCCTATGTTTATCTGAGCATTGTAACAGATTGTTTCTGTGTTGTATTTCTAAATTAGAGTTTAATGCTTTATGTAGGCCTATTATTACTACTTTACTGGTTGTTCTTCTGTCATCTAGTGTTTCGATATTTAGAGATTTAACCAGATCTATTGGTGTTACTCTTGCCTGTTGTAAATATTCGCCACTAATGTATGCTGTGTAGTCAAATGTATCGTTAGATCTGCTGTGGCAATACAGCAATAGTGGCAATACAGTTGACACATAGGCCTACATTTTTTTTACAGACACTTCTAAAAATACATTTTGTTAAATGACCAAAAATATGTGTTTTAAAAATTGTCAATACCTTCAACCACCCCTCTTGGCTACCGCATAGGAAATCATTAAAGGGTAAAAAGATCGACTAACTACCTCTGGCTGTCGTACTAGTATGCAGCGACATAGAGTATTTCGGCCTAGGCTACTAAGCTAATAGGGAGAAATGTTAACCTGTAAGGCTCATTGATCTATATTTGTAAGTATCTCTGGAGAAAAACAATAAAAAAGAGATCCTAAATGCTACCGGGTATAAAAAATAATTATTCCCTATATTACAATTAGAGTTAGAGGCTTCTTTGCATATTTAACGAAACGTTCAAGTACACATTCAAATAATACCAAAATTAATGGCCCCCAGCGCCACGTGAGATTTTAGGAGGTTTTGGGGCATCTCCTCTTAGCTTAATAGCAACAATTAAACAATACTTGCGTAAAAGCCAATTTAATTAAAATGTTAATATTCATGGGCACCCTAAACTCTTATATGGGCCATGGTACGGCGTACCGGCTGTACCCCCCTCTCGTGGTGCCTGTCTCTAAACTCTAAAGCATCATCTTCATCATCATTGATGTAATCAACATCAGGCAATTTTTCCTTTGCTTTTTCTTCAAAATGATCAAACATATCCCTGGAACCGTTAACAAAATCCACAAGTGAAGCGTATAATTTGGGGATCTTGCACTGATTGACTAGTCTTGTGAAATTCATCCAGCAAGAAACTCCACAAGTATAACATTACCATAAATTCATTGACTCCTCCATTTTATTCAAAAAATTTTGTAGCTTGATTTTTTGTTTCGCCTATTACTGCTGTATCAATATGCAGCTGATGCAACGCAGAAATTATTCCATCATAACTATCATGTTTTGTATTTGTGGCAATTGAATGTGCTTCCTATCTAGTATTAGTATTTGACAAAGTCTTTGGAACTTTTGAATCGTCTTTGAAAAATGACAACAGTACCGGTACTGCCCATCTATATGTAGATGATGAATATAAATTATATATTTCTTTAACAATTCCATAAACGTTTAGGCCTACTGCATCTAAACAATAGTCAACTGCTGCTCCACCAACAAGATTCAAAGAATTACCACCACATGGAATATACATAGCATAGTAGACATATTGGCAGCATTATCATATGACTGGTCTCGATATTGGCAGCATTATCATATGACTGGTCTCGATATTGGCAGCATTATCATATGACTGGCCTCGATATTGGCAGCAATATCATATGACTGGCCTCGATATTGGCAGCATTATCATATGACTGGCCTCGATATTGGCAGCATTATCATATGACTGGCCTCGATATTGGCAGCATTATATATGACTGGCCTCGACACTTACTCAAATCTATGTTGCACTCATTTGTTAGGTAGTTGTGCACCATCTTAGCCAAACTTTCCCCTGTGTGGCTACCTATCTCTAGGAAAGTTGGAAAAAGTTTAATTGGGAGCCCATCATCTGGTGAAACATACCTCACAATAACAGTGAGCTGATCAATATGGGACCGGTCTGGAGTGGAATCTACAGATGAACTGAAGAACCCTGCAGTTCTTAAATCATACAAGACTGCGTCTCTTTTTATGTGCCATAATTTAAATACATTCATCACGTATTGTTTTAGAAAGATAAAATGTGACACCTGATCCTTTATTCCCATTTTTTAAATATGGCTTGCTAGAAAAGGATCAAATGTTGCTATAAGTTCGACTAATCCAATAAAATTGCCATTGTGAGGAGAACTAAATGTTTCATATCTCCACTGAAAGGTGAACCACGGTCTGCCATAGTCATTATGACTGCCATAACTCGTTCTAGAACATTTCCAGTACGGCCATTTATTATTTATATATATATATTAATAATGCTGCTGTATAGTATATTTAAGTATATATGACAATTGCTCAGATAGTGGGGGCCCTAAGCTATAGCTTGTTTAGCTTATAGGTAAATCCGGCCCTGCCTGTTCCAATGGAACATAACGATTATGCCTAAATACATTTCTGAATCCAGGTAGTTAAAAAAATTATGCAAAGCCACTACTATATTTACATGAATTAAAAAAAAATATATAGGATTGGTCAGCGGTGCAAATGTTCATTGATGAGTCTATGTTCGTATTTCTTAATGCCTACAAATAAATTGACTAAAATAGACCTATCCGCAGTATAATTTTTTTTTAATAGAATTATTACCGCTGCAAAAATTGTTTAAGTTATCAATAACACTTGCAATAAAGACAATGACACAGTGTTTATGTAAGATTTCTTTGAGTTTATTTACAGATTAAATTAAAACGTTTGTAAATGTAAAAAAAAAGAGATACGGACAAAATGGTTGTCATAGCCAGGAGTGTCAGAGGATATCAACTTATATTTACTACAAAATGGTTGTCATAGCCAGGAGTGTCAGAGGATATCAACTTATATTTACTACAAAATGGTTGTCATAGCCAGGAGTGTCAGAGGATATCAACTTATATTTACTACAAAATGGTTGTCATAGCCAGGAGTGTCAGAGGATATCAACTTATATTTACTACAAAATGGTTGTCATAACCAGGAGTGTCAGAGGAAATCAACTTATATTTACTACAAAATGGTTGTCATCATAGTCTGGAGTGTCAGAGGAAATCAACTTATATTTACTACAAAATGGTTGTCATAGCCAGGAGTGTCAGAGGATATCAACTTATATTTACTACAAAATGGTTGTCATAGCCAGGAGTGTCAGAGGATATCAACTTATATTTACTACAAAATGGTTGTCATAGCCAGGAGTGTCAGAGGATATCAACTTATATTTACTACAAAATGGTTGTCATAGCCAGGAGTGTCAGAGGATATAAACTTTTATTGACTACAAAATGGTTGTCATAGCCAGGAGTGTCAGACGATATCCGCTTATATTTACTACAAAATGGTCATAATGGCATTCGTCTCCAATAGTCTGACAACCAAGTCCAGCACCTAGCCTGCACTGTTATATTAGATAACTCCAGCACCTAGCCTGCACTGTTATATTAGATAACTCCAGCACCTAGCCTGCACTGTTATATTAGATAACTCCAGCACCTAGCCTGCACTGTTATATTAGATAACTCCAGCACCTAGCCTGCACTGTTATATTAGATAACTCCAGCACCTAGCCTGCACTGTTATATTAGATAACTTCAGCACCTAGCCTGCACTGTTATATTAGATAACTCCAGCACCTAGCCTGCACTGTTATATTAGATAACTCCAGCACCTAGCCTGCACTGTTATATTAGATAACTCCAGCACCTAGCCTGCACTGTTATATTAGATAACTCCAGCACCTAGCCTGCACTGTTATATTAGATAACTCCAGCACCTAGCCTGCACTGTTATATTAGATAACTCCAGCACCTAGCCTGCACTGTTATATTAGATAACTCCAGCACCTAGCCTGCACTGTTATATTAGATAACTCCAGCACCTAGCCTGCACTGTTATATTAGATAACTCCAGCACCTAGCCTGCACTGTTATATTAGATAACTCCAGCACCTAGCCTGCACTGTTATATTAGATAACCCCAGCACCTAGCCTGCACTGTTATATTAGATAACCCCAGCACCTAGCCTGCACTGTTATATTAGATAACCCCAGCACCTAGCCTGCACTGTTATATTAGATAACTCCAGCACCTAGCCTGCACTGTTATATTAGATAACTCCAGCACCTAGCCTGCACTGTTATATTAGATAACTCCAGCACCTAGCCTGCACTGTTATATTAGATAACTCCAGCACCTAGCCTGCACTGTTATATTAGATAACTCCAGCACCTAGCCTGCACTGTTATATTAGATAACTCCAGCACCTAGCCTGCACTGTTATATTAGATAACTCCAGCACCTAGCCTGCACTGTTATATTAGATAACTCCAGCACCTAGCCTGCACTGTTATATTAGATAACCCCAGCACCTAGCCTGCACTGTTATATTAGATAACCCCAGCACCTAGCCTGCACTGTTATATTAGATAACCCCAGCACCTAGCCTGCACTGTTATATTAGATAACTCCAGCACCTAGCCTGCACTGTTATATTAGATAACTCCAGCACCTAGCCTGCACTGTTATATTAGATAACCCCAGCACCTAGCCTGCACTGTTATATTAGATAACTCCAGCACCCAGCCTGCACTGTTATATTAGATAACTCCAGCACCCAGCCTGCACTGTTATATTAGATAACCCCAGCACCTAGCCTGCACTGTTATATTAGATAACTCCAGCACCCAGCCTGCACTGTTATATTAGATAACTCCAGCACCCAGCCTGCACTGTTATATTAGATAACTCCAGCACCTAGCCTGCACTGTTATATTAGATAACTCCAGCACCTAGCCTGCACTGTTATATTAGATAACTCCAGCACCTAGCCTGCACTGTTATATTAGATAACTCCAGCAAGATGTTGATGCACTATAATATTTGCTCATTGTTTTATCACACACAGTGGCGTAGCTAGGGTCATCTGCGCCCGGGGACATGACACAAAGACTGCGTCAATTCTCGGACCGACAGAGTCTGGGGGCTCATACTCTACTAATTATACATGACTGGAATAGACATAGTCTACAACAAATTGATCCTCATTGTCGCAAGCTCGTTAATCACGTTGTCAAAATGTATATTCTCAATGTTTCTCTTTCGATGCTAAAGAGTGCAAGATCACTCAGACGATCTTGTCCTATTGAAGCACGTAAATAAGACAAAATAAGTTTCAGTTTGTTGAAGGACCACTCACAGCTTGCAATTGAAACAGAATTTGTTGGAAGTATTTGAAGTGAAATGCGCAGATTCGGGAATAAGTCATCTCCATATGAAACAATAAAACCAAGAAGATCCGAAGGAGTTTCCGGTAGAACTTCGGTCTGGGTACTGAACAGCCTTTTGCAGTCTCCGATTTCTGTGCGAAATTCGTGACCATTGACGTCAGTGTCGTAGAAAATTCCAAAATCTTAAGCAATTTGGACGAAGTGTATCGATATTTGCCTCAGCGAGAAGAGTTTAGACGTCTAGTAATAATCCAAATTTGGTATTTAGCTTTTTTAGACGTAGAAACCGTATTGGTATCTCCTGTTGGAGTCTATCAATTACGCTGTTCATAACACGTGAAATTTCTTCTTCTGCAGAAAGACCTGCATCTCTTGCTACTTTTCTAGGTATCCTCCGACGTCGTCTAATCCTTCTGTCAACCTCGATTCCCCAAGTTGGTTGTGCATCTTGTTTTTCCATTGTCTACCACAACCTGGCTCAAATTATCACGAATGTTAAAAAGTTCTTGCTCTAGCGATTCAAGATCAGATGCTTGCTGCTTACTTGAAATTCATAGTAGGATCTTGCAACCGTTTCTTGACACAATCAATTTTCCCAAGTATGATGTTCCAGAAATGTAACAAAACTAGGAAGTTTAATATACCTGCCAGAAAAGTTTCTGCATCACTTCTGGTGTCAGGCGTCATAGTTGCATCTTCTTATAATTTTTTTAACAGCCCTACTAGTTCATCTAGTCCTGTATAAAAAGCTTTAACAGCTTCTGATCGTGCACTCCTGCGTGTTTCATACTCCCCCTTCACTGTGATTGTCACAACTATTTTTAATTCTTCCCAACGAGTTGTTGAACGAGAGAAAAACAAATATATACTTTCAACTATTCCAAAAAATGCGCTGACGGCAGTCACAGAATACAGACAACGAAATATGTAATAAAACGCTAATTCTGCTAACGAAATAGGTGAGTCTTCAGCCAGAGAGAAGCCAGAAGCTGTGGTTGTCACAGTTGACGAACAATGCTCTGTGATTTCTGGCACATATTCGCTTTTGAGGGCCGTTATATGCCCAGTCATTACAGCAGCATTGGCATAACACTGTGACCGATAGTCGGCTAGAGGTATGTTATCAGATTCCAGTTTCTCTACGATATTTCTTTCAATGCTTGCTGCGTCTTTGGAATGTATCTGAACAAAACCTAAAAGTGATTCTTTGATGGTTACTTTTTTAGTTTGAAAATCCACATCTATAAATCTGATGACTTGAGAAAGCTGTTCCCGGTGTCCTAGATCGGGTGTTGAATCAAGTAAGATACCGTAGTAGCCTACTTGTTTTTTCTGATTTCACTCAACAACTGATTCCTGTATAATTGTTAAAACCAGATGCCACTTTCAGTATAAGAAGAATAATATTTGAACCCGAACTGATTTTTGTTTTAAAAAAACGCCATCAGCAATCCTACATTTTTTAATGAGTAGAATGGCGCCCCTTAATGCTCAATAGGGGCGCCAAAATAATGCTTGCCAACTGGTTTGTAATGAAGATATTTGTGGAGCTCCAAAATTCAGTCTGGCAAACGTATTTGGGATACATTAGTTTACATCAAAATAAAATTAAATATTTGGTTTAAATACTCATTTTGGCGCCCCCTAACGTTGCGCCCGGGGACATATGTCCCCTGCTGCCCCTCCCTAGCTACGCCACTGATCACACACCCATTTGGTCAACAAACATTAGTAACATTAGTAGCCTAACCTAATAACTTTCCCCACAACTCATTTTCAATAATAACAATAATAATAACAACCAGTACATTCTATAACATTTCTTATGTTATATTATGCTGCATCAAGTACATAAACTTTAACAGTAGGTCTACAAGTAATTTCCCAACATTTATACACACGTATTGAAACTACGTTATTTTTTATAGCCATGACAATATGTCTGCAACACGTGTGTATGAAACTTTAAAAAAGCACATCATAGCACCCCATTTTTTTTTAAACTTGCTTGGAAGCAGAGTTAAGTTCTCGCTATCGCGATTCTGAAAAGGGAGGGTGGAACGACAGCCTTTACATATTTTTTTGTTTTTTGAGAACTCACGAGCAATAGTGATTCATGGGTGGAGTTATCCCTCGCTGCCAGGCGAGCGAGGCTACAGAAGGTGTGTACTCGTACTAAATCAGAATATTCCTACAAGTATCAGTATTGCTACTGTAATAACAATGTGGTAATAGTGTCGTTTGGTTTATCTTATGACTTTCACAATAGTTACGATTTCATAATTTGTAGCCAAATTATATTTAGCTGCGACTTTTAAAGCAAGTTTGATCTGCACGAGCTTAAACTGGAGTTTGAATGACGACGTAAGTTATATTTTAGTGCAACTTTTATTTTCGCGACATAACTGTCCAATTGAAGGTTACATTACAATAAGCAATAGTGGATTTTTTCTTTCTGTTTTCATCGTTACAATTCGTAGTAGCTTATAGTTCTGTGACGGCCTACCTTAATTATAGCATTATTGAGGTAGGTTATACAAATAAAGGCAGGGCTATTATCTTATACTGTCAAAATAATTATATTATAGCAATCTGCGTTGTGTGTTTCACTTGTTAATGTAACGATAATTATATACACAGGTTTTGCATTATAGCCTATACAAATATGCAGTAGGCCTATAGCAATATACTAATGACATGTAGGCCTAATATATAAATATATTTCCAATTATATTAGAATGTCCCTAGCCTCTATAACTGTGCTGGGATATTACAAAATAAAGTTTAAATATCACATAATATTTATTATTATTTTAATTTTCTAAAAAATAATACAATTATCTAGGCTAAGAACATAATGCTAAGCGTTAGAAATTGGATAACCATAAACTACAAGAAGCCCATAGCCTAATGTTTATAATGTGGTTGATGTGGTCATAATATCGATTTAATGTAAGAAATAATAGTTTCAATTATTCAACATTTCTAACTCTTATTTAACTTATTTAACAAACTAAATTATGATGCTCAAGTAAGAATGTATTGTCAGCTTTCTTTTTTCCAAAATGGGAATGAAGGTAATCATTTCCCCGCGAAGAACATTGTACATCATCACTACAGTGTTAGTAAACAAAACTGTAAATAATCAAAAACATCTTATACAAAATTTGACTTTAACTTTAAAGCCTAAATGTTGTGAGTTAAATATAACTATGAGTGTCTAATAGATAATTAAAGTTATAGTTTTCAAATGAATTGCATTGTTATATCTCAGTAGCAGCTGTTGGAATAACATCTTGTGGTACTACTGGCAGTTATAATAATGTACGACCAGGAAATTGATACTTCAGCACCATACGACAACGTAGAATTTCCTGTTCGTAAGTCTGGAACTGGTACATGGCCTGGGTCAGCAGCATCAACAGGAAGTTCAAATGTTAAATTGCTCGGCCACCAAACTAGTCGAGGTGTGGGTGGGGCTAACAAGCTGGCTCCACTAGTTGAAGTTGATGGGATGGAAAGTGGAGAGAATAATAACAGGATGCAGATGATTAATTTTGGCAGCAGTCAACAGACAACTAGCACTGCAGCAACACCCTTGTTATCTACATCAACTACTTCATTCACTAGCCAGCAACAAAGTATACAGTCAAAGGTAAGTAAGTCACTAGAATGAAATGATTGCTAAAATTCTAACAAAAGTTGTATATGTACTATATAATGATAATACTAATAATTTTTCTTTTAATGTAGTTAATGTTCAAAAGTCACATGTTTGATAAATAAAATGAGTTATCCCAACTCTCTTTAAGAATAAGCCTTTTATTAAAAATATTGATCTGTAGCTCAACCTTCAAACAGTTCTAAATATTCTCATTTATTTGAAAGAAATTATGACGCGCCTAACAAAAGATGCACAATTTCGACATCAAAAATCGCTAGATATCCGTAAAATCCAGCTTCTGTTGACTTTGTACTTATTGCAAGTGAACTATTCTTTTGTTGTCTATGACGTCAAAGTTAAAGACCAAGTGAAGAGCTTTTTATCAAAATTGAGTTAACATTTGATTTTGATAGTAAATAGTGTATTCAGTATCTGAATGTTACAAAAAACATTTATACAAAATATCAAAGATACATTTTAAGTAATTAGTTCAATATTTGCACTTAAATGTGTGTGTTTTTCGAAAGATTACTCCAAATCTCGTAGCCATTTGAGATGTTTTTATTTCCGGCAATATAGGAAAGTGACGTAACATAAAGGATTCCGACTAGGAAAAATGAATATTGTCACATGTTTTGAATCTATTGCCACATGTTTTGAATCTTTTCCCGGTTCTTATTTTTAACAAAATGGTTAAATATAGATTTATAGCGTCTATTTTTATTTATTTATTTCCCTTGTGATACGTCACTGCCGTATGAGGCTATTCCAAATCTCGTTCCTTTGAGAAAAACCTCTTCACTTGGTCTTTAACCATTTGCTTGTCACTTGCTTTTCCTTGTAAACAATATATAGATTTTCTTGAGATGTCAACATGGATATATATATGGATATTTTGTTTAAAGCTATGGTAGAATAGTGCATGTATTGTGTATCAAAATGTCTAGTATTTTATGACAAGTTATGCTTGAGTAAAAGTAAAAGCGACATGCAAATTTTAACTATGAACTTATGAACCAAGTAAAATAGCCAAAACTGAGCTATCCTACCTCTAGCACAGCGGTTCCCAACCTGTAGGTCGCGACCCCTTTGGGGGCCAAACGACCATTACATGGGTATAGCCAAGGACCATCGGAAAACACTTATTTTTGATGGTCTTATTGAGGTCTTTCCATAACAACATGTACAGCACATTACTCTTCGATGGCGCCACCTCAGAGCCCCCCCCCCCCCCCCGCAGTGTGTAGCGGGGTCAAACAGGGATGTGTCCTGGCACCAACACTCTTTAGTCTAGACCAGAGAATGATAACCTTTTGATAATAGTGTGCCAAAGTGGGATTTCTAATTCATTCAGCGTGCCAACAGCTTAAAAGTCACCATGCTTTAGAACTTACAGAACTATTTCTAATAGAAGATACTTGAATACTTTTTTTAGGAGTCTTCTGCGTGCCATTTAAATGTTTTTTGTGTAGCAAGTCTAGCACGCTTGCCGTAGGTTGCCAATCCCTGGTCTAGAGTCTAGACAAGGTGTCGGCAACCTTTTGATAAAAGCGTGCCAAAGTAGGATTTCTAATTCATCCAGCGTGCCAACAGCTGAAAAGTCATATTGCTCTAGCAGTCAATTTCTTGTCGAGGAGGCCTGAATTGACTTTTTGGTGGTATTCCGCGTGCCATTGAAAATCGCTCAGCGTGCCAAGTCAGGCACGCGTGCCATCAATTGCCGACTTCTGGTCTAGACTATTCCTCTTTTCTTTACAGTCTTCAAACCTTAAAAATATGGCTTTTCAAAGAATTGCTTTTGTTTAAATTATTATTTAACCTGTACAATTAAAAGAAGTAAATGCGTACTAATGAAAACAAGCTAATAGCTACAAAGGTGTTTTAAAATTACATTTTTAATGTAAAAACATGAATTAATTGATTGTTCATTGTATAAATTGTTATCAATTTGAGTACCGGTACTGGTATACGCATATACAATTATTTTTTTCAAATGCAAATTGTATAGTAAAAATTGTTTACTAAAATCATTGCCCCAGATACTTAAAATCAGGACTATTATCTTCCTTGATTATATTTAGTAAGCATTTTGTTTAATTATTTTTTTTTTATATCGGGCTAACTCATGTTGAATTTTTTTAAAGAAATTAAAAGAATATGGTTTTAATAATATACCAACATTAATTGTCAAATCTTAATAGGGGTCAAAGAACCATTTCATGTGCGTCGCCTAAGACCACCGGAAAATACCTATTTTATCAGTCTACAGGCGGGCCCACCCACATGCAGATACATTCACATACGAGCACAGAATAAGTATATTTCTATTCTGTGCATATGAGTACCCGTCGTGATGACGTCAGCGCACCAACCCAATCACATACCTACTTTAAACAGTTGCGAAAAAAGTCGGATGCGCCGAACTATTTATTTCACACTGAAATCAGATGGTTGCCGAGATGAAAATGTAAAAACGTGTTTTGAGCTTCGTGATAAACTCAGAATTCTTTAACGTTAAAATCAGAAAGCAAGACCGCAGTTCAAAGCACTTTATGGCGATAAAAGTGAACTTGTTGACATCTTTGAAATCTTTAATGAGTAAAATTTATCACTGCAAGGACTAGTTAATTTGTCTGAAAAGATAGGATCATTCCAGAAAAAAAAAACTTTAGCTTTGGCATAAAAATTGGATGTAAATAAAATGTACATGTTGCTTAACTTATCTGCTTTCTTTGAGGAACATGACATTAAACCAAATAAAAGGATTACGATAATGATTTTTACGATAATGATTTTTGTGAAAGAACACTTGCACATGCCTGCAGACGAAATTTCATCGTACCTTTTAAATTTATCTGACACTTAATTAGCACTTGAAAGAAGGTCATGGACAGTAAAATTTGAAGATGTTTCTGAGACAACACAAGAAAAGTTCATTTAATGTAAGCTTACTAACAACTAATTTCTCTACAATGCCAATTACAAAATTCAGGATCAAGTGTTTGCTGTCATATGGCCTAGGCCTACTATTCTGTCTGAGACTGTGTTGCGCCTTTTTCTTCCATCTCTAACAACTTATCTTTGTTAAAGGACTTTTCAGTTTGTTGATTATTAAATCTAACTACAGAAATAGACTTGTTGTGAAAGATGATCTTCATTGTGTAAGCCGATGAGAAAGACGCAATCTCAATCTTAGCGCTGACGTTGTGTTGTAATTAGAAATTAAATATTTCACAATATATAATTTCAAAAGGATTTTTGTGATTAATCACTGTGCTTTAATGATGTTCAATTTGTAACACTGAAAATACATCCTGCAAATGAGATATTTGCATTACATTTTATAACAGTAGCACACGACAGTTATAAGGTAGGGACGAAACAAAGTGTATGGTTGGGGATCGCCATTGCGCGAAAAGCTGTATAAAAGGATCGCGGCATTTAAAAGGTTGGGAACCACTGCTCTACCACTCTAGCATCACATACTCTTAACACTCTCTAGGAGTGAAAATTCAACAAGAGTAAAACGCCCACACTTCATGTGGAATGCATTTGTACCGTTTGAGCAGGGGAAAAGGTGTGCTGTATTGCCATGCAGCAGGGGCGATTACTCTAGAACTAGAGCTGAGATCTGGTTCTTGGCTCAGCACACTGTAATAGGCCTATAGACTAAATTTACTAGAGTAACCTATTTAAAAGGCCTACTTTTTATTGGAAGAAAAAGTTAACGTCAAACTTATGTGTTTATACTAGATCTATATATTACTTATAACTAAAATATTATAGGGACTCATCTATAAACGTTCTGTAAAAATTAAAAGCAATAAAGAAATATTTTTAATGAGCTTTATTGACATCTATAGCTACACAGCAAAACGTTGTAAGGAAACATTGTGTTGATATAGGCTAAACAGTAAACAGTAATACTTCGTTTTTGCATTTATTCAGTTTTAGGCCTTACCGCGATAAATTATTTTTTTCGAAGCATATTTCATTATTTTTAAAGCAAATATTTAGCTCACATTGTTAGATCGTAGAAAACATGTCATGGTAATATGGTAATAGCTAGCATTGGTTTAGTGGGTTAGTAGGTTAGTAGGTTAGATCCATGTGCATTTGTACCATGTGCCTAATAATATTTCTGTCTTCAAAATCAAAATCAATTTGCTTAAGTTTATAGGCCTAGTACAAAGTTCATGTTAGTTAAACATTAATTTGCCTATTGCTAGTTCTAGCCTGATGTATTTTTCATTTTTTTTTCATGTCAGTTAAGGTTAAAGTGACATAAAAAATAGTCCTATTCTGCCTTTTGACTATTTTAGTGTAGTCTATAGACTACACGTTTAGTATGCTCTTTTCTTGGTTAGATTAGTATATAGAGTGTAGGGCAGTACTCCTCATAAAGGTGATATGCGGACCACTGTTTGTATTAGTAACAAAAAACTTTGAAGCTTTTCATGGCTATTAAATCTTGTATGATAGCACTCATGTAGTTCAATAAACATTAGCAATCTAAAATGTAAGCTTATATTTTACCTCGCTACGTTTGTGATGTTTGCAATTAAACATATCATTATAGCCTACACTATTATATACTAAAAAAATAAAATAAATAAATATGAGACTTATATAGCGCATATCCCGTTCCTGTTGGGAACAGTTCTATGCGCTGCTGTAAACATAGTGCTGCCTGCTGGCGCAAATACGACCAAGCTTTTTAAAAATAAATCTTTAATGTCTTTTCGTTTTACGTTTTCTTTTAAGTTTTGTTTTCAGTTTTGTTTCAAGTTTTGGCTTTTCGGTCCAAACTTTGTATGTACACCCCAAAACTATTTTCATGCTTATTTCCCATTGAAAGACAATAAAAACTTTTTTTTTTTTTTGTGGTTTGGGGTGAGGGAGGTAACTGGCAATATTAGAAAGCAAACGTGTATGTTTCACATCCATTAAATGACAGAAAGTGGGTCAAATAGTCGTTTGAAAATTTCGCCATTTCGGCAAAAGGAAATAAAAGCGAAGTCTATATAAAGGCACTAAACACTAGACTAATGATTATAGACGTGTAACATAAACAAAAATTGACGAAAAACTTTGAAAACTAATTCAAGAACAAAGCTGAAATTTTATAAAACCTTGTTTCCGAAATTCTTCGGAATAATTTTTAAAAAGCTTTAGCAAAAGTCTGTGATGGTTATTAATTGAAAAGGACAAGAACATTGCAGATAATATGGCATAGGTAGGCCCTACTTACTTATGCCTTTCGCCCTACCTGGGACATAGGCCGCCGACAAGAGTCCCCCGGGTATCCCGATCCTGGACCAATTTCTCTATCTGACCCCAGTTAAGTCCTAACTTTTTAACGTCAGTTTCCATATTGCGCCTCCATGTGTCTCTCGGCCGACCTCTTTTCCTTTTGCCTTTGGGGTTCCAAGTGAGCGCTTCCCGAGTGACACTGCATGCCTGTTTTCTGAGAGTGTGGCCAATGTATTTCCATCTCTTTTGGGAAGTTTATTCTTCCACATACCTCTATTTGGTTCGCTGTCAGAGTTCTTCATTACTGATGGTTTCTGGCCAACGTATCCTAAAAAAAAAGCATCCGTTCTCATTATGTATTCATTCTTTCTCCATTCTTTCTTTTATTGAAATCCATTCGTTTGCGTTTAATGTATAATCCTATTTCTGATTCAAACATATTGTAATGCGTTTGCTTGTTGTCTTTTTCTGAATTGAACAGATTCCAATGTTTCGTCTGGTTTTCCATTTTTTTATTCCAACAGACTGCAATGCTTTGTCTGGTTCTTCTTTTTCTGAATCAAATAGACTGCAATGCTTTGTCTGGTTCTTCTTTTTCATTCATACAGATTGCAATGCATTGTCTGGATAAACTTTTCGATTCATACAGATTGCAATAAACTGAGAGGTAAAAACTCACCAGCAACTAGATACGAAACTATCCCATCGTTTAATTAATTTGTTTCTTTCTTAGTGCCGAAAATTATCTCATGCACTGCGCATGGTTTTCCATGCGTGCCAGTTCTCCGTGTAGATTAGTTTGTCATAAATAGGAGTTTTTGGGAGCCAGAAATTTATCCAGGCAGTGTGGCACAAGAATCAGGTCTAAAGTACGATCTATATACTGTGCATTTTCTGGAGCTATTGTCAAGGACACTTTTCGATGCTTTCGATTTGTGTTTCCCGGAAAACCTGTTGCTGGACTGACTAAAAAAATAGAAACATGTGTCGTGTGTCGTGTGATTAAGTGTCCGCTTGTTTAAGTGTCGCTTGGTATTCTGTCAAATTTTTATATGTCGGCACACCATTTTAAAAATTGTTAAAAAGTGAGTTCAATGAAACAGAGAAGAAAATCCCGCGTTACAGGCTGGCAAGTATTTCTTTAGTTTACAGTTTTGGCAAGTGGCCAGTGACGACATTAAGATAAGCCAAATCAGCTGTTAAGCAAGATTGTAATTGTTGGGCCTAGTTCTGTAACGAAGACAATGAGATAAGGTAGAATGTGTAAACTCGATCTTTTCCAATTAGATCCACACCCAACTAAACATATCTTACCCGAAAATCTTGGTACATTTTATAAACCAATAGCGGAAATTTAGCGGGGTGACCTTACTCTGTTTAAATCCCATTTCATCTAAATCCTTGCAATTTGTCCACATGTTTAGAGATATGTAGTGCCTACGATTAAGACATTTAAAAATTGTAAATAGAGTCTATATTTTGTGCGTACTTAAAAAAAAAACAGCTACAAGTGAAATACATCACCTTGATACATTAGACTTAATGTTACTTTGTAATGACATAAGGTATTGTGCTGAAATTAAATTTAAAAAAAAAGTATAAAAAATTGGTGATGTTTATCGTAATGGCCCTCTTAAAATGTAAATTTTCATAAGAAGTTACTGTAGCAAAAATAAATATTTCTTTTATATATGGAACAATGTGAGCCTAAATAATAGTCAAACAATATAAGTAAAGAAAGTCAAATTAAATATATAAATAACCATGTATTAAATTTAATGTTTCCTTAGAATCATCATTCTTAACCCTAACCCTACAATAATATACAACATTCTGTATTTCCATTCGTCATTGACTATTTCTGTGTAGAGAATAATTAATCATCTTTGAAAAGAAATATTGAGCACAAAAAAAGAAACCAACCTATTCACTCAAACAGTTTATTAAAATGCAAGCAGACATGCAGACCCATAAGAATTTTTTAACAAAACCAGGATTTCGGTGCTGGAATATATTTTCAAATGGCATATCCGGTTCTAAGAAAAATTTAAAATTTGTAAGAAAGGTAAAAAAACAAAACATAGACTATATAATTTATAATAGAAAAAATAATACAGGTTAAAAAAAATATTTTTTTAAAATCATTTTGTTATAGACTTTAATAATAATGATAATCTATATATAAAGTAGACCGTGTGTGTGAATTCCGATCCCCATTGGTTAATTTAGAGACGAGTGTCTCATATTTTACTTTTGCGATCTCGATTCCTGTGTGTCCTCCTTAGCTAAGTGGTTAGTGTATTCGACTGCCATGCGTGCGACCTTATACTTGTTACGTATCTGCTACATCTTTCCGTGCTATTGAATTTAACTTGCCCACTGCGCTTTTTTTCTCCAAAACTCAGTTGCCGGTGCAAGGATAAAGAAGGCACACAAATATTAACCAGAGAGAAAGTTCTTCAAACTTTTCTTAAAGAACTCTATTGTCTCAGAATTCCAGAATTCCTCAATGTCTATAGTTCATTTATTTTTCTTCTTTCTTTAAGCTCGATGGTAAAAAAAACAATAACAAAAAACATACACACAATGTCCACATTTTCATTCTATAGCGGTTATTTACACCCAGGCACTAAATGGGATACCTGAACAAACTAGTAAAGTACCCGTCGGACCAACTTAATTCATAGGGCCGGTGAAGCAGCGATCACCAGTTTATGTGGCCACGGCATTCTAGGGTGATTGTGTGGCCAGCACTATGCACAGCCGCATTTACTTTACCACACAAAAGGTCATGTAGGCTACTTATCAGAGCTGGGTATGACTAAGGGCCACCCTCCAGACCCGGCAAAAAATCTAGGAAAACCAACAAACTACAGACTAGTCTCAAGCCAAGGACACTCGTAGAACACAGTAATCTTGTATAAAAGGATGGTCCGTAACATACGCCTATAAAGAGGGTCCGTAACATACGCATATAAGGAGGGTCTGTAACATACGCCTATAAGGAGGGTCTGTAACATACGCCTATAAGGGGGGTCTGTAACATACGCCTATAAGGAGGGTCTAACATACGCCTATAAGGAGGGTCTGTAACATTCGCCTATAAGAAGGGTCTGTAACATTAACCTATAAGATTGGATTTCTTAGAATCCATTGAGAAGCCAGAAACAGTTTTAGGTGTCCTGAAAATTTTGGAATTTGGGTTACCCAGGTACTCAAGAAGCATTTGCAGGTTATAGCATGCTTAAAATTTGTAAATAATCCTTGCATTTATCACGCTTGTGTCTCCAATACTAAATGTATGCTAACTTGTAAATAAATGTTACAAATTCAATTTCAACTTTTTACCATTGTAAAAAAAAGATTACTTTAAAATACAAAATAATCCACAGACATCACCATCAACATTGTCTGCTGGTGTAGTGCTGACGACGGCTACAACCACAACATCAACCACGCCTTTAACCACAACCACTACCACAACTACGTCGTCAATAACATCAAACGTAAAGCCATCTACAACTGACAAGAACAGCAGGCCGGCGAACGTTGTTTACAACGATTCTAGTACATATGTTGTGTCACAAGTAAGTAGACTATTAATTACTTAATATGTTGTGACACAGGTAAGTATTTTGTCAAGAACATAATATGTTGTGACAATGGTGAATAATTTGCCAAGAACATAATAGGTTGTGACACTGGTGAATAATTTGTCAAGTACATAATATGTTGTGACACAGATAAGTAGTTTGTCAAGAACATAATATGTTCATGAACTGGACAAAAAGTTGCACAGTTCGTGTACTGGACAATTACACGATCTATGTTATCAAACTATGTTCTTTTATTTTTAGTGCCCTGTGTAATTGTTAAATATTTTTGAATAAACTCTGTTTCATAGACCATTGAAAGAAAACATCCCGTAGGCCTATTTGACATTGAATCTAATTTGATATAGTCCTAAGATGTAACAATTTATTAGTTTTGTAGTGATGGCAGTAATGTGTGATAATATGTTCACACACATCACACATTTCTTTTCCGCCTAGTGAAGAAAAGTTTTAATAACAAGCGCCTATCAAATGGCTATGTTTGTATCATTCTGCACTTATAATACTGTGGTAAATCATTGAAAATATAGCATTCTTGTGTTGCTTCTGTATTTCAAATCGTTTACTCAAAACACACTCTCGTATTTAGGTGGCGACGCCCGCTGACTCGTTACGTAAAAAAACCCTCAAACAAATGGAATCTGAAGAAGAAGACTTTAAACGACATGATCTAAACCCTGGAGCCAGAAATGCACTTGAACGCGTATATACGCAACATAAAGACTTCTATCAATTGAATTCCAAAGTTCTGGACGAAGGCAGTCTCCTTAAACAGGATGTTCTTGACATATATCGAAAGACTGGCGAGTCACTGACCTATGAGCAACTACTTCAAGGTGAGCTATAAATAGCCACAGTCATAGAGGTCAACACTAATCTAGTAATTGTCTCAACAAAATCATGTTAAGACTTCTGGTATTATCTTTTTTTAATTATTGCTAGGCATTTTATACACATTATATTTAGTATTAAGTTTATATGTTTGTTAGCTACATAAGGTCGAAAATAATGGGGAAAAATGGTATGACTTAGAGTTTAAAAAAAAAAACACATGTGAACAATATTTATTTACTTAGAATGCACATAAAAATCTCATTGGCTTGAGTTAATTGCTCAAGGAATTTCTCTCAGGGATATTTATATGTAATCATACATTACGTTTGTATGGACACTGTGTGTCTACAGTTCATAAAGTAGTTTTAGTATTGCAGACTTAACTTCTTATGTTAGCACCTTTAAGGTAAAACTTAGGCCTATATTCTACGTGAGTTCCAAAACTGTTTTTTAAGTTAGAGGTTTGAGTGCGTTGTTTTGCCTACATTGCGCATACCCAATTGTTTTTAAATGCTGGTTTATTTGTGTAGGCTCATGCAATATTGAACATAGGTATAATTTTACTTATTTAAAATGAACCAATCCACTTATTAAGACAAAATGAAACGATATCTGCATATTGTTACATAGATACAATAATGTTATCTTTAGATTGTAATCTAAATAATATTATCTTTACATTGTGAGATAAAATAAAGTCTTCTTTACATTGCAAGATACTTTTATGATATATTTACAACGAAATATACATTAAGGATATCCTTACACTGTAAGATACATTAAGGATATCTTTACACTGTAAGATAAAATAAGGATATCATGACACTGTAAGATACAATAAGGATATCTTTACACTGTAAGATAAAATAAGGATATCTTTACACTGTAAGATACAATAAGGTTTTATTTAAATTGTAAGATACAGTAAGATCAGCTTTACATTGTACGATACAAAAAGTAAGTAAGATGACAAGGAAGAGTTTAAAAAGAGTTTGCTTCATTTTGTTTACATAATATATCCTGTCAGGTATGCTGGTTGATGGTGAGCGCTTCCTGTTAGGTAGCTGTTGGTTGTATTTCACTCATGTCCAGTTTCTTGATGTGGAGGGAACCAAAACATTAAGAGAGCCATACGGCAGGGGGAGGATTGGACTAACTAGTAAAAGAGCTTTGTTTCTTTCCACAGAAACCTACACAGGTGAGATGTTTTAATGTGCAGGTGTTGATACTATTAGATTTGTTTATGCATACATGTAGATATCTTCTTATGCCTTAAAAATATTTCTTAGACACAAACCTATGTTTCTATCGTTATATCTTTCATCATCTCTCTATCTATCTATCATCTATCGATATATCTGTCTATCTATCTGCGCGTCCGTGGTCTCATTAGACCGCCGAGAGGCTCCGAGCCTCGGTGGGGAGGAAACAGTTTGCGAAACAGTCTGTCTCGACCCCGCCCTGGAGCATATAGTCTGCCATTTGTGCTACAGGGCGACAATGCAAGTATACGAGCGAGCTACCACAATAATGATCCAAGGGGAATTCTTCAGGTGGGGAGAAGTAGAGTACTGCATGTGACTGCGGAGACTGTACCCTGTGTTACGTGGCACGCCTTATCTGTGGCACTTACATCGATTCGCCATGGACACAGGAAGGCTCGTCCGTTTTTTTAGGCAATTATAGTATATGATCTATCTAGCTATCTATCATCTATCTATCTACCAATCATCTATCTATCAATCATCATTTATCTATATATCTATCATATTTCTCATAAATCATCTATCAGTATCTATCTATATTTATCCTCTATCTAACTCATCTATCTTCATCTTTCTATCATCATCATCTCTTTAACTATCATCTGTCTATCATCAGCAACTTTCTAATAACTATCTATATATCATATATCTACCTACCATTTATCTATCTTCATCTATTTATCATCACCTGTCCATCTATCATATATCTATACTCCTAATAATATATGTATCTATCAATGTACCATCAATTTTCTATCATCTATATATATATCAAGTAATCTATCTACCTATCATCATCATCTATCTATTTATCTATCTTCGTCAAACTATTTATCTTTAATCTATAAATCTATCTATATATTGATTCAAATATCTATGTAAAAGTTTTACAATTTAAACTCCTTCTTCCATCCATTTATTTCATTTGTTTGGTGTCTGTGCCTGTATATCAGACATAAAGTGGAGACTATCCTTTAATAGGAAAAGCTCCTTCAGTGTTTAAATATAAAAATTCAAGTTGGAAATGCACATACTTAGTTCGTTTACATTGTGTATGCGGTTAGAGTAGACACGTGTTTAGATAAATAGTTTTTTTGTTGATAAAAAGTAGAGACACACAAAAGTCAGTTATCAATTTTTTTAATTTTATATTCTAGAATCTAGTCTAGACCAATATTATGTTGTTGGTTCTGCTTCCATAAACTTAGCGAAATAATCAGAATTTTTCAAATGCTAAATAAAAATATATTTGAGCCTGTTAATTTTTATAGTCTCAATTAAAGGGCCAGTTGTTTTTTTATAGTCTCAAACGACCAGTATTTTTTTTAAGTCTCAAAGGGACAGTTGTTTATATAGTCTGAATTAAAGAGTCAGTTGTTTTTATAGTCTCAATTAAAGGGGCAGTTGTTTTTATTGTCTCAATTAAAGGACCAGTTGTTTTTATAGCCTTAGTTAAAGGGGGCAGTTGTTTTTATAGTCTCAATTAAGGAGCCAGTTGTTTTTATAGCCTTAATTAAAGGGGCAGTTGTTTTTATAGTCTCAATTAAAGAGCCAGTTGTTTTTATTGCCTTAATTAAAGGGGCAGTTGTTTTTATAGTCTTAATTAAAGGGCCGGTTGTTGTTTTTTTCATTAGTCATTTAATGAGTTATGTTCACTTTGAAATATCTTTAACTTGAATAAGAAGGCTTGTCTGAGATTCATTTTTCCATCCATTTAAAATTCATCCCTATGTCTCTAGATGCTAACCTGGAACAGTTTGGTGATGCAACAAATAAACCAGAGACCGCTGGATACAAGCTAGAAGTTTCCAAGCGCAGTACAGTGGTCTTCAAAAATATTCCATTGAGTAACTTTCACAGTGCTGAAATGGAAGTAGTCACTGGAACTGCAGCACAAACTAAGATCACTAAAAAGCCCAGCTGCTGCGGATGTCTTGGGGTGAGTAGAAAAGATGATATGCTGTTGACACTGTAAAACTAAACTAGAAGTGTTTATTATTATATTAATATTTTTTGAAAAACTATTCATTATCATCATCATCGCTTGTTCCCCACAACAAAAGCTTTGCAGGCATCCAATCCAAGTTTTGGGCAAGTCTCTCCAGCTCTCACCAGTTTGGTCCCAGCAAGCTGGTGTCTGCTGCAAGTTTTCGTCTCCAGATCATTTTTGATCTGCCTCTTTCCTTCTTACCTTGCAAAGAAATAGAAAAATATAATATTATTAGGCCTATATAAAAAAGTATTTTTTGTAATATTCTGTACTTTGAATAATATTTGCTGTTTGTCTAAGACAAAATAAAATAAATGCTTTGATTTAAAGTATAAAAAAAACAACTATGTAAAAATGAAAAGAAAGAAATCTGTGTAAAGAATTTTGTTTAATACCAAAACAGGTTTATATTTTGGTAAAAAAATTTTCGTCAGATTTTTTGTTCAATTTAACAACGGGTGTTGTTTTAAAAACTTACTTTGAAAATAATAAGCATAACATAATCATAATAAATGGAATAGACTAATATTGTCAGTTACCATGGCAACCGATTATGGCTATAGTGCGGATATTAGGCCTATGATATGTCTGTCCCTCATCGCAGGTTCCATTGAATAAATGTCTGCACACACAAACGATTTTCCGCTGTTTGACTAAGACAATAGTTTATGTGCTGTGTCTATGTTTGTTGAAAAACGAATCAACTCCATAAAATGCTTGTGTTTCTATCCACAGATTTTTACTGGAAGCTGGGTGTCTACTCCTCCAATGACCAGGTCAATAAACCATCGTGTTTTAAGAGTGGGTGTGTCCATGCCACCTTGGCAAACACGAATGTTTTTGGACATACATATTGACCCATCAATGTCGCTGACCGTTGCAAGGGATTTTATTTCTCAGCTGCACTCCTTTGCACCACACATGCATTAAGAGAATTCTTTCATTTTGAAAATTGACTTTAAATTTGTATATTTATTATATTATGCATACGTTTTGACTATTGATAAATTATTTTTAAAATGTAATAATAAACTTATGTTTTTATACTGAACACAATTACATAACTGATCTTATCTTCTTATCTTATATATTACAGACGCTCCTTCATGCGTTATACGCTCGCCTATGGTCTGAGTCTAGGCTTGTGCTGTGGTCTGAGTCTAGGCTTGCATTTTTATTATTGTTTTAAATGCTGTTAAGTTACAGGTTTTCCTGGTTTGTTCAGGTAACCCCTTCCATACCCGGATGCCAATCAGTATAAGAAAGAGTTGGCTACTTATATGCATTTGTTCTCGCTTAATGGAAACGGGAAGTGTTTTTGTCCTGATGTTCATCTGAGCATGGCAACAAATTGTTATTGTGTTGTATTTCTAAATTCGAATTTAATGCCTTATGTATTATTACTACTTTACATCTGTGCTCTAATGTTTCTAGGTTTAGTAATTTAACTTTTGGTGTTACTCTTGCCAGTTGTGAATATTTGCTAGCAATGAACATGGCAGTCATTTCTGAATTTATTCAAATATTGTTATCCTTTCTTTTCTTGATGGATCCCATAATATAGAAGATGTATATTCTATATTCTAGTACAGGTCTGACTAATGTGAGATAGCATTTTAGTTTTATCATAGACTATAATATACATGGACCGCTTGCTTTAGTATTTCTGCTATATTATTATGATGACTCGAAACACTGATTTTTGGAATTTCCGATTCGTTGTTTCCTTTGCACTTCCGTTTTATTGAATCGCTTCGATTTTCTCAATGAAAAATTAAAATTAAAATCGAAAGTTGTATAAAGCGGAAACATTTAAGAAACAACGAGGAGCGTAGAAGTAATTTAAGACAGCCTTATTGGTTGCCTTATTGGTTGCGCACGGAAAAAAGTTGATACAAGCTCTAAAAATTGAGCAAGCGGTCCATCTTATTATAGTCTATGGTTTTATATTCTTATTACATATGTAAACGTTTCTTTTCATGAAGCCAAATGTTTTGCTATATTTTTTAATAATTCATCAATATGTGGATTCCAAGATAATTTATCATATATTATTACTCCTAACTAGGCCTATAATATCCTCATTTGCATTGTTTATGTGTTAGGTCATTACCATGAATGTAGTAGGCCCTAGTTTGTAATTATTTTTTTTCTTTATAAAATAATTTCTATGTATATATACAAATACACATATAAATGTATGACCATTTTATGCTGTACTGAATTGTTATAGCTTTATGCCTTTCTATAGAAATGTTTTTGAAAATGATGCGTCATTGTTTTGAATAGGCCTAGACGTCTACTGAGACAATTTCTTTTTTATATTTTAAATTTAATTATTGAGATCAATGGACAATTTGTCTTCTACTACTTTTTTTTTTAAACTTTAAATTACTTAATAATTTGAACTATTACGTTTCAACTAGGCCTATTGATAATTAAATAAAAAAATTAGTTTTTCAATTCGTTTAATTGTAAGTAAAGAATCCCGTCGGAACAAATTCATCCATGTGGCCTGTAAAGCAGCGTTCGCGTTCACCAGTTTCTGTGGCCACGGCATACTAGGTGATTGTGTGGCCAGCACTATGCAAGGCCGCTTTTACTTTACCCCAACTAAGATCAGGTACCCATAAGTGATGGTTAGACAGGAACACCCTCCAGTCCCGGAAATAAATCTTAGTTTTCAACAAGATTCGAACCCATAACCTTCAGTACGCCAGCCGAACGAGCTGCCGTTTCATTGTAATTACTGTAATTAGGCCTATGCACCTTATATGACTATGTCCGCTATTGCCTCCTCGAAAGTGCACTTTTTCCTCTACCTTGCACTATCCCACCCTCCAATTTTCACTCTTGCCCCTCTGTTCCCCTGCCCTCTATTCGCCCCTTCCCAACCTTGCAATCCTGGCCACGCCATTAATCTAGATCGTTATAAAAAAAAACTTTATTTTTATAATTAATTTAAACAATAAAACTCTCACAATTTATTCAATGCCATGTCTCGTGATTAGTTTAAAGACCAAGTGAAGAGCTTTTTATCAAAATTTAGTTAACATTTGATTTTGATAGTAAATACTAAAATAGTGTATTCATGAGTATCTGAATGTTAATAAAAATCATTTATACAAAATATCAAAGATAAATTTTAAGTAATTAGTTCAATATTTGCACTTAAATGTGTGTGTTTTTCGGAGGAAAACTCCAAATCTCGTAGCCATTTGAGATGTTTTTATTTCCGACAATATAGGAAAGTGACGTAAAAAAAGGGATTCCGACTAGGAAAAATGAATATTGTCACGTGTTTTTAATCTATTGCCACATGTTTTGAATCTTTTCCCGGTTCTTATTTTTAACACAATGGTTAAATATAGATTTATAAAGTCTAGTTTTATTTATTTATTTCCCTTCTCAAACGTCACTGTCGTATGAGGCTATTCCAAATCTCGTTCCTTTGAGAAAACCTCTTCACTTGGTCTTATTTAAAATTGTCATAAAACTGAAACAATCGGGCGACTGAACTTAGGCCGCATACAAGGCGCAAACTGCTGTTCCAGGATTGAACAATTTAAAATACATTGAACAATTTAGTTGTTGGGGGGGGGGGGGGGTTAAGTAGACAAATATCAATATAAAACTATATTGCTCTATACAAGGCAAACGAATTTAAACCGGAGTGGAGGTGGGGGGGGGGGGGGGTGGAGGTAATTAAGGGTTGGGGATATCGCGGCTAATAATTATTTATATAGGTAACACAAAACAAAAATGTGTGTTCGTTTTTATGGTAATTTAAGAACCACTCTTCATTACAAATGTTTATTTAATAAATGTAAATAACAGAACAATATAGATATTATAATGTAACAAATGTAGTTGTTTTTGTGTGTGTAAGCCTGTACATTATCTTTAGTATAAGCATAATAAATACTCATTTATCATCGCATAGATCTGTCTGAATGTTCTGTAGGCCTACACTATAGAATATATTATATGTTCACTGATAAACGTGTAAAAGTCGAATTTGTGACAAATAAAAAATTTGCTTTAATACACAGAATCCTTTCATCTCCCTATAATTTATTAAACAGGAATCCAAACATAATTTTAAAAAATCGTATTATATATCTTAGGCGTTATTTCAGTGTGCGAATTCGCGTGTTGGGGAGCCACAGTGTGTTTAGGCCTAAGCCTACATAGGCTCCACGCAATAATAAAGGCATTCATTTTTTTTGCCCGATTGAATGTGATAAAATGCACTGATCTATAAAAAGAATGTATTAGGCACGTAAGTAGCATTCTTGAAACAGGCTTCCGCCATTTTGTGAAACAATCTCTGATATATATAATAATTACTATTTACATTAACTTTATAAGTTTGTTTCCAAATAATGTTATTTAGATATTATTCATTTCAATACAAATATATATTTCAGTAAAATTCCACGATGTGTTGTCTAATTTATATTTACACCTTTTTATTTAATTGATGAGCCTAATTAATATACTTTGAATTATCATTTAGCAATATGATTTTTCAAAAGGTAATTGAACATTAAAAAGCCGATTATAGGCTAATCATTCGAACTGATGTATTCCAGCATATGAAGTGACCATCTCCTTCTGAAAGGCTGAAACGTAAAGTAAAGTAAAGTAAAGAAACGTATTGAAATGTATTTACATTAAACAAGAAAACAAATATACATAAGCTAACTACTAATATGGTAAGATTAAGGATATGTTAATAGTGCATACTTGTTTGGAAGAAGAGGATTAGGTCAACTGTTATGCTTTATAATACTCCCCCCCCCCCCCCCAAAAAAAAAAACAACAACTAAAAATGAAAATGACAAGCAATCATAAAGACTAAACAATACTTAACAATGTCTTGTTCATGACCTACATTTCTGCTTCTGTGATTCTTCATATCTCCATGTGTCAAGTGGTCTTCCCTAATGTCAATATATAAGCTGTGAATGTAACCATCTTCTTGTCCGTGTTGAGAACTTGAGCAACATATTTATACAATGAATTGGTGCGATGTAATCCCTTCTGTACCCATATACCTTAAAGCTCACGAACCACCGTTACAATCCCATTTAGGAACTTTCCATTTGTCTCTAAGTAAAACCGTAATGAAACAGGGTGACGTGAATAATAAAGGGTAACATGTTTGATCATTTGTGTATGTAATTGGTATTTAACTTCATTTATATCAATTATTTATCAGTTGAAAGCATGTAGAAATAATACAGATTTTCGGTACAGTTCCCGATCAATCAAAATTTTCTACACTGTAATGTACTGAACATACAATAGCCCTTGAACTGCGAGTAAAGGATTTTCTCCCCGTGCAGTGTGTAGTATATATCTATTGTTTTAATAAATCGGTTTCATTGTGAAGAAATCTAAATTTGTAAAAAATTGAAGATATACGAATTATTTTGTATGAATATTTATTTCTAGTAGGCCTATGCTAATGTTTTAGAATAAATGCTGCACTTTAACATTCTATCAATAAGAGCCCCCAAATCAGGAACAGTTTAAATGATGCAATCTTAATGACATTTTTGTTAAATAATATACAGGCTTACTTAATGCAGTTTGAAATTATATGTTTAAGGTATGTCATTTACGATAAAAATTTACCTCAACAAGTATGATGTAAATATTTGAAGACCACAATGGAAAAAAACGGCAGAGTCACATTTTTATAATTTAGCAGTTATGGCCCTTGGGTAATAAAGCATTGAAAGATGCTTCTTTTAAGTGAAGTTTCAAATGAAAAAACGGCATAGTCTATGGTAAAATGGAATAAGAAAATATGGTATACAATGGAAAAAACAGCAGTGTCCACCATTGACAAGGAAAGAAAAGGCAGGGTCCATATAATAACATGACCTTTATGGTCACGTGACCCTTTGGACCAATCAGTAAGCTGTAACCTGTACACAAAGAATCTATACTAAAGCAAAATGGCTGACTATGATGCTACACCTATTGTTACAGTCAAGCCAAAAAAGAGAAAGAAAAATGGCAGTAAGAAAGACATAGCAAAGAAACAGAGGTTGTCATCTCATGTAACTGGCCCTGACTGTAAATGTATAAGACTTAAATGCTTTCAAACAGTCAAAGAAGAGAATAGAGCCTTGCTCCTCGAGTCATTCAATGCGTTACCAACAAAGGATGCTCAGGTGAGTTCTTCTTTTAAGTTTTAAATTAAACTCTTTAAATATAGTTCTAGACTATTTTTTTATTTATAATACTAGCTCTAGATTTAGGTCTAGACCTAGATTCATAATTTTAATGCACCTGTTAGTCCACCTTGAACATGTTGATTAAATAAGACGAAGAGTTTCTCATTCTCATTCAAATTTAGTTAGGTCTAGACTCTAGACTCTAGACTAGCTAGACTAATATCTGAATCATAACCATGGTAGACATCTGGTTGTATTACTGTGTTATGATACCCAAGACTGGTATTGTATGTTTCATAGGCATCTTTAACTTAGTTTTTTAGTGGGGTGGACCCAATATCACAGTTCATTGTTCTATTTGAACGCAGCTTACCAACAAGCCTAGACGTCTATCTAATAAAAAAAAAAAACTTCTTTATAAAATCGATCATTCCATTATGTTCAACTATCTATAGACAATTCTTGATAAAATCGATCATTCTATTATGTTCAACTTTCTGAGTAGGTCCTAGCACAAAGCAGTGAACATTTATTAATTCTAACAAAGTAGGTAGGCTTATTTATTTTTAAATTTTATAAAAATGCCTGTGTTTCCAAAGATGTGTGACCGGTTGCGTTAATAATCTTATATTGCTTCTTTTCACAGGATTCCTATCTTGCTTCACTGATCACAGTCACCGAGATTAGCCGGAAAAGACCTCGAAAGGAAGAGCCTAAAAGTGCAAACAGTCACAGCTATCACTATAAAGTATTCCTGAAGAGTACAGATGATGTTGACCCAGATTCATTTGCCTATGTTTGCTTTCAAGCCTTCATCTCCATCTTTGGAATTAAGAAAGGGAGACTTGAGACTATCAAGAGAAGTCTTGCTACTACAGGTAATTTATACTATTAGCAATAGTTTTTTGTTTCAGTTTGAGGAATAAAAAAGCAATTTTTTCTTATCATAGTTAATGTAAAAAAAAATGCACATTTTTCTATAATCCTTTCTTGTCAAAAGGCTTTTGAAACTATAAAGTAATTTGCTTTAAATTTTTATATTTATGAGATACATACAAGATTTATATGGTTTTCCAGCAGAAAGTTCTGTTTAGGTTATGTTTGTATAATTGCTTTTTTCTATATGAATTTTTCCACGTAGGATCAATAAAGTTTTCACTATTTACTATGCATAATTCAAAGGTATTGTTAATGTTAGTCCCTAGGTTTATATAGAGTTGTAAGGACAGCATAGTCTGGATAGTAATATCTGCACTATCTAACATATCCCTTTTTTTTCTTCTTTTTTACTCACCCCAGGCCTGCCTCCTGTTGATGGACGAGGAAAGCATGGCAGTCATCCTCACAAAATATCTGATGAACTGCGGCAGAGAATAAGAGACCACATCTCTTCGTTTAGGGGTCGGCAGTCTCATTACTCACAAGAGAAGACAAGACGGCTGTACCTGCCAGAAGAACTCAACATCTCCAAGATGTTTGGTTTATATCAAGAGAAGTGGCCAGGAGACAGTTTGGTGTATGAGTCATACAGGCTTATATTCAACAATGATTTTAACATTGGCTTTGGGTACCCAAGAACCGACACTTGCTCAGCCTGCGACCAGTTCTTGGCAAAAATAGAAATTGCTACAAAGACTTTTGAATCAGACCCAACAAGTGAAGTCCTCCTAAGGGACCTGGAGCAGTTAAAAATTCAAAAAGATCTCCACCAGCGAAAGGCTGACACATTCTACCGGAGAAAAAGAGACGCTAAGCGAAGGGCCAAGATTACACCTCATCTTGATGCCTTTACGTTTGACTACCAAAAAAATCTCAACCTACCCAACAAGTCCACCAATGACTTTTACTACAACAGAAAGCTCACATACCAATCATTTAACATTCACCAACTATCAAATGATGATGTTTTTCTTTACTGCTATGATGAGACTGTCGCTAGGAAAGGTTCAGATGAGGTGGCTTCTTTCCTGTATGACCACATCACAACCAAGGTCAGCGAAGAGGTTACTCACCTTGAACTATTCTGCGATTCCTGCGCAGGACAGAATAAGAACTTTACCCTGATTCGGTTTTTAGATTATATAGTGCACCATAGAAAAAGGTTTACCTCAGTGACAGTGACATTCCCTGAGCGCGGACATTCTTATATGGAGTGTGACAGGGACATGGGTCCAGTAAATACAAAGTCTAGTGCTAGTGTTCCAGAAGACTGGATAAAAATATTTAGGGAAGCACGAAAACATCCTACACCCTTTAACGTGACTGCTGTTAAACAGGATCTGGTCAAAAACTTCTCCGGCTTTCTAAGGCCATTGTATAAGAAAGGCTGCCCGTTCCCCACGCGCCCCATTCGGGAAATGGTTTTTAACAAGGATGAAGGTCCAGGGACCGTTTGTCACAGAGACTCATGGAACGGTATTTTCTTGAAAACAAACATCATTGTTCCAACGAGAAAAAACAATTTTGTAGTATGCACAGCAGTGCCAGTAGCTTTGTATGAAGACAGACTGGCTATATCAGCTGCAAAGTACAAAGACCTCCAAGTCCTCAAAAAATTTACCACCAATGAGGCATTCTATGATGCTCTGCCGTATGACGATAAAGTCGAAGATGAGGGTCAAGACCAGTGAATGTTCATGCATTTGTTTTTTTTTATTTGTTCAATTTGCCTTTTTCATTCTATAAACAGTTTAAAAATTCAATGGTTTTATATAGTTATTTCTTATGTGTTACAATGGAAAAACAGGCAAAGTCCTAATCAACGGAAAAAACAGCAGAGTCCAATCTGAACACATTTTGAAAAAACTAAATTTTCCATGAGCTAACATGATTTTCAGAATATTTATATGTTAAAATTTGATGCTTAAATGGATGACCTTCCCTTAAACATTAAAAGAATTGACAGTTTCTCACATAATTTGTAATAAAAAGGTTTCAAACCTTTAATTTAGGTTTTCTCAAAATGTGAAAAATGTGACTCTGCTGTTTTTTCCATTGTGCTCTTCATTTGTATATGTCAGTGCTAAAGCTAAGATCATTTATCAATGCTAACTTAAAGAACAATAGTAGAGACTACATTCCTAATAATAACTTCTAAATATTTGTATAAAAGGAATAATTTTTAATACTTACACATTTTGAACTCAGTGTTCAGACCTAGTTTTGGTGGTCACAGGAAGTGATCACTTTTTGTGCCAATTTTTAAGTGATGTGGAACATGCATGTGTTCATTTTGCATTTAAAACACTAATCAGTGGCGTATTCAGGCATGTTCCACATGTTCCACATAAAAAAAAAAGAATTGTTTTAGTGAAATCCCCATTCTTTTGTTGAAAATGTAAAATAAAATTCATTTATTCCTTTACAATTTAAATCACTCCAGTCCAACCAAGCTAAGTGCAATATAAAATTTATGATTTTACCTTTTCTGAGGTATGTGGAAGGCAGGGGCGAGACGACCAGAGGCATAAATTTGAGAACAGGGCCCCCACAATCCTAAATACGGCCCTGACACTAATACACGCCATTGTTTCTACATGATTAAGGGATAACTAAGCATTGTTTGCCTTTGTGTTTCCATTCATTCATTATATTTACAAGAGAGTTCTACTGTTTTGAAAATTACTGATAAGTTGCCTTCAATTATTTTTCAAAGTCATTTTCGGTCGAATTAATTTTAACACGGTTGCGTTTCTCACTATCAAAAACACAATCCTATAATTTTTCATCGCAATCCGTGATAGCATTATTCACTGCCCTAGTTTAATAGTTATGTATTTATAAGCTTATATTTTCTCTGTTAGATCTACCATTAGTGGTATTCTGAAATGAATTACGCTACAAGAAATAGATCTAATTTAACAGCTTATAAATTTTGTTTTTTCATGAATCTTAAGCTCTGAAATATTTATAAGAACAATATAAAATATTTTTCACCTTTTTGAAACATTGTTTAAGTAGGCCTGATCGAAAAATAATCAGTAGCTATATATAGATGGAGTGATAAAAAAGAGGAGAAAATGCGGACTTTTAAACACTGAGCTACAGGCCTATATAAGATAAGATAAAAATGGGCATTTCTTATAGCGCTTCTATCCATGATATTAAATTAGCAAATTAAATTCCAGTCAAGACTAGATTATTGTAACAGTTGCCTGTGGGGTTTACCCAAGAAACAACTGGATAGACTTCAGAAAGTTCAAAATACTGCAGCACGCATTGTGTCACGAGTAAAGAAGCATGACCATATCACTCCAATTCTCAAAGAGCTCCACTGGCTCCCTGTGACGAAGCGCATCGATCATAAGATTATGTCCCTTACCTATGGATGCGTGGAAGGCACAGCACCTGCATATCTCAAAGAGCTTATACCGAAGCATGTCCCGTTAAGGATGCTGCGATCTTCAACACAATCTCTCCTGGAAATTCCAGGTTCGGAAGGTCACAGAAAAAAGACTCTTGGTGTACGCTCGTTTGAATCTGTGGCGCCTACACTGTGGAATGGCTTACCTGAGACACTGAAAAACTCGTTGTCAAAAAAAGCATTCAAGAAGAATTTGAAGACTTTTCTTTTCAACTAAGTTGATGAAGTACACATCCATCAGCAAAATACTTGTTTAAAACTATTTTAAAATGTTATTGTCGTTTCGTGCCTCCATCGGCCGAAACCTTGTTTAAAACTATTTTAGAGTGTTATAGTCGTTTCGTTTTTTTGAGCGCGCTGAGCATGCTTGCATTAGCATGGAGTGAGGCGCGATATAAATGACCAATTATTATTATTATTATACATGGAAAAATTAAAAAAAAACTTGCCGTAATTGCTTCATTGAAATTTCATAATAATGAACTCTTTTATACTGAACATAGGGCCTACATTATATATATATATATAATATACAGAGAGAGAGAGAGAGAGAGAGAGAGAGAGCATAGAGAGAGAGAGAGAGAGAGAGAGAGAGAGAGAGAGAGAGAGAGAGAGAGCGAGAGAGAGAGAGAGAGAGAGAGAGAGAGAGAGAGAGAGATGAAGTAAACTAGTATATACTTACGAGTAAATTGTGATAATTTGAATAAGTAGGGCCTATCGGATTCATTAATTTAATGCTAGTGTTATGTTATATTTTAGCTTACAGGATAGTTTTAATTGAAATGAAACCATAACAGTAATTATACAATTTTGAAAGTGTGTTGATTGTTGAGAAATCTGCATTTAGTTTTTAAAAGTTAGGTAAACGTTGACAATTCATTACGAAAAATAAATTTTGGAAAATGAAAAAAATAAGAGCATAATTATAAATTTTATGATTGTATAAGCTTATTTAACATTGATGAAGATTTAGCAAATCATCCAACTGTTATCATATACTATGGTAATTGTATGCCCTGGCCGGCTCTAGGGTTTTTGATGCCCTATGCGAAAATAAATTCTGCGCCCTCATTAAAGTGCCTTCGGCGGAGAGAAGCTGAGTAGTCTTAGGGCATAATTTCCTATTTTCTAAGGCCCAGCTTAAATAAGCTACCCTTCGCCTTTCATCACCAAGTAATTCGCCTGCATATGCTAGTAGAGCGCAGAAGTACTAAAATTTAATTTAGTTTATATTTTTAAATTCCCAAATTAATTATTGTAGGCTCCCTATACACTTGTGCCGTAAAGAGTGCTCTTCATAAAGACGTGAATAAATAAAATATCTCAGAAGATTTTTAAAATGTGCGTATGGCTTCTTCTATGAATTTTATCATGTGACATGTGAATAAAGAAATTGAAACATGCAACGTTTGTAGTTAATTTTCAGTTGTTTCTTTTTTTATATAGGCCTACCAATATATAATATATATTAAACAAATTAATTACAAGTTTGTTTGCAATACTTTAAATTTAAAAATAATTCATCAAAATACATAATGTAAGCATTTCACATAGGACATAAGCAAACATTATAATTAACCAATTAACACACATATATAATGTAGGCCTAATAATAAAACATGGGTCAAAAACATGTTTAGCGAAGAAAGGCTAAAGATTAAAATAATGGGATTTTAAGTTCAAAGTGACAGCATAAAAACAGAGTTTTTATTATACTCCCTTTCTTTGTAAACTAAGTTTATATTTCATTTATTTTTTGATAGATTAAAATAGATATAAGTGATATCATACCTTATGAATTTCCACACTAAAATTTTGCGCATCCTTTTTTTTTCTAGCTTTGGCCCGCAAAAACCATTACAAGAATAACTCATAAAAACAGTTTTATTATACTCCCTTTCTGTCCAAACTAAGTTTACCGTCATGTAATTAAATAATTGATTGACTACTGGAAATAAAACATGTGCAGAAAAATATCTGTGTCGCAAATTTCAAAAATATCTCCTTACTCCGTATGAAGTGTTCTAAAAGTAATCTTAGTGCATAATTTTTTTTTCTAGCTTTGCGCCGAAAAACTAAAAAAAGTTGCACAGGCATTTTTTACGTGAAACCAAAATTTTTCTTATACTTTCCTTTTAAGAAATGAATATTGTCACAAGTATAGTATAATTAAGTTGTTTTAACTGAAAATTTAATAGAATGTATTGTTAGTCTGGACAAGTCTGCTGCCCAAATTTCAGCTCGATTGGACCACGGGAAGTGGTCAAAAAATCGATGCAAAGTTTTGCTATCAAGTTAAGCAACCAACCAAGCAAGCAAGCAGACAGACAGAAAATACAAGTTAATAGAAAGGAAGTAAAAAGATAACTCGCTTTATTTCGGCTACATTGTGTCGTTTTCATTCTATTTATTTAGTAAAAACGAACATATCCGAAAAGTTTATTTACTTCCGTCTCTTTCGGTAGAGGCAGCCATGTTTTATGTAAAATTTTCTTCGTTTTGTAAATGGGTCGAAGGTATTAGTGACTATTCCAAAGGCTATGAAGCTGAAAATTTGATAGAATGTAGTGTTAGTCACAATAAGTCTGCTGCCCAAGTTTCAGCTTGATTGGACGACGGGAAGTGGTCGAAAAAAAATCGATGCAAAGTTTTCCAAGCAAGCAACCAACCAAGCAGACAGACAGACAGTACAAGTTAAAAGAAAGGGAGAAAAAAAAAGATTTAAAGTCCGCATTTTCTCTTACAATTTAATTGATTTTTCACTCCATGTATATATAGCTCAGTGAGATACAGTGCACTTATCTATATTTAAAAGTCCGCATTTTATATTACATTATAGTTTACAATTTTATTTTTTTATGAAGATTTGTTATAAATAAAGTAAATAAAATATTTTGTTTATGATTAAAGTTTAAAGTCAAAGAAAAGACAATTTTACAAATAAGTAAATTTCAATGTAGTTAAAAAATAAATATATTTTGCATTATAAGCACTGATCTATATATGATTTGAAATATAAGCTCTTCAGTTTATGATGGTTAATAATACCCAAGTGGGAAATATCCAAGTTGACGATTTGGTAAACATTTTTAAAATTTTATTGTAGCGTCATTAGTAACATGTCATTTAATATTGTTTTCGCTAATTCATCATTTTCGTCTTCTACAGTTACCATTATAGTGTGATTACTTTATAGATTTTTAGACGTTCCTTCTAGATGGAAGATTATTACGCCTACTAGGGTTAGGCCCAAAACTCCTGCAGGTGCAGGGCGACAGAGATCGGTCTGCGACAGGGATAGATAGATCATAGAATTAGATTATTAGAATGATAGAAATAGAACTAGAACCGGCGACGTGTCGGTTGACACTAGTAGTTGACAGTCCAGTGAACTAACCACAAGACCAGCCGGCCTTGTAATATAGTAGGCCCTATAAGTTGTATAACTATACTATTACTATAGTTATAGACTATAGTCAATAGTCAATAGTCCTATACTATATACCTTTAGTCCCTATAACTATAGTCGTAGTAGTATAGTCCTATAGCCTCATTGTAATGTGGTCTAGGCCAGGGGTCGGGAATGTTTTTGTCTGAGTCTGAGAGAGCCATGGACACCACATATTTTGAAAAGTAATTCCGTGAGAGCCATACATTATGTTTAAAACTAAAAATTCAAATGCAGGGCTGCTATTTGTTTGTCTTTGTCAGCGGATTTTATCTACTTTACCACTTCTGGTGCTGAGCTGCAGTAGACTTTTGCTCATTTGTAGAATAAAATATTGATATGCAATTAATATAATGTAGATCAATGTAGTCTAAAGAAACATTTTTTTATAATCGAACATTTGTCTGCGAGCCAGATGAAGCTATCTTGAAATAGAGCCACATCTGGCTCACGAGCCATGGGTTCCCGACCCATGGTCTAGGCTATATTTAGTAAAGCTGGCATTGTTGGTTGGCAAAAGAAAATTTAAACAGACCTTAGGCCTACTTTTCCTTTTATGTTGACCAGGTTACAGAGCTGTTTGCTCTCCAGTAAGTCAATGTCAGACAAACATTCTGGGAAATGTAGCCTAAATTTAGGGGATTCAAGTAGAAAGTGGTCTACTCTTTTCATGTGCATGCGAGAATGTTATCTGCATCTAGGATAATTTATTAGATTTGTTCAGTTAAGGTGTGAGTGGAGAGCTATAAGTTCTGTTCTTGTCACAATTTCTACATTAGGCTAAAGATGCATTATTTCTTGCTGGTCATAACATATGGAATCTTTCTTGTTGGGTATGTTCATATTCTTGAACTACCTTGACTAAACAGAACATGTAATGAAGTGATTTTTGTAGTAATAATTCTTTTATATATTACAAAATAATTGCATGAGATTAGTGTCAAATTCTGTAGCATCTAAGATTTATAAGAGCTGATAAAAAGATGTAGCCTATGCATCACAATCGATTATTCTTTTATACATTATATTTAGCTCCCTGGAGATTTTTGCCAAGGCCACATTAAATGAATGCTACAGTTGCAGTAAACTTGATGCACATATACTCTTATTTAGGTGGACAGACAAGATGTTCTGAATTTTGCTGAGCATCCAGCATGTCTGACCAAACTGACTAGCTTCTGGAAAGGAGATTTGTCCCCAAAAACATCAGCAAAAAAGTATGTACGCTTTAATCTTTATATTTTTTATAATTTTTTTTTAACCACAAGCAGATATATGAAAACAAATCCAAAAACTTTAAGTAGGGAAAACAGTTTTTCTACTTGAGAGAATAAACAAAACATGTGTTGTGAAAATGTTGTCAGCAGTTTTAGATTTGGAACAGACAGCTTAAAAGTTATTATTTTCACAAGATCAGATCTCTTTTTTTTTTTCAATTAAAAGCTTATAATTCCTTGCTATAAATTGGGTCTGTGATTGCATTAAGTCAATCTCTTTTTTGACCATTTTGGTCTATGGAATTGAAGCAGCATCCATAAGTTTCTGTGTTCACGTCAATAAGGGGATTATCTGGCCAGCACTATACTACCTACCTACATCCTACATATCCCGTAGTCTGTTGGACCGTTGGGGCGCCACAGATGACATGTAAACCAGCTTCCTCCATTCCTCCCGTCTCTCAGCCGTTCTCATTGCCTCGCACAGTTTTGTACCTGTCCATTCCCTGATATTATCTTCCCAACGTTTCTTTTGTCTTCCTCTCTTTCTGCCTCCTCTGGTGGTACCCTGCAGGATGGTCTTTGCAAGCCTGTTGGTTCTGGTGACGTGGCCATACCATTCCAGTTTTCTTTTCTTGGCTGTGGCCAGCAGGTCTTCATACTTTCCGATTTCCTGTTGTATTCTTTTTCGTATCTGTTCGTTGGAGATATGGTCTTTGTAACAGATACCGAGCAGGGTCCTGAAGCATCTCATTTCCATGGCGTTTATCTTATTTTCCAGCTCAGCTGTTAATGTCCAGTCCATGACTCACAAGCATATAAGAAAATGGAGAGGACCAGTGAGCGCATCTGCCTGATTTTGGTGCTGAGGACTAAGTTCTTGTCTTTCCATATCGTCTTGAGCCTCTTTAGTGATGCTGTTGTCTGGACAATCTTGGACATTACTTCTGGTTTGGAGCCCCTCTTCGGATACAATTGCACCTAGGTATTTGAAGCTGCTAACTATTTCCAACATAAACTTACAAACAACTATTGTTATGTGCCGATCTGATCTTGGTAGATTTAGGGACACCCTCTAGACCAGGGAAACATGATTAGAACCCAGGACCTTTGATATGTCAGCCAAGCACACTGTCACTAGGTCACCAATTCCCATGACTGCATTTTCAACCTATGTATGTAATTGTTTGTAATGTTCTAAAATTTGTTGTGACGAAATTTTTGGTAAAAAAAAGTGTGACTTATACTTATATGCGAGTATTTACGGTATTTAATTTGACATTTTACCTCTATTATTCAACTCTGTTCTCAAAGCTGAGCTATAATATATGGATTGCTCAAAGGAAGTAAATTGTAGGAGAAAATGCGGACTTTTAAATATAGATAAGTGCACTCACTGTATGGCGGATATGCCATAGGCATAAATCCTACATTCGGCAGACTCCCCTTTTTCCTTATGTGTTATTTTGTTTTAGTATAAATAAGTCAGTCAATTTTATTAATATTGATTATTTATATTAACTTTTATAAACACATGTCTAAGAAGTATCGATGGCGAGAGTCTCCAAAAGTAAAGATTTATTAGTTATTTATATAATATAATAATATCCCATTAAGGATTTAAATTAAATGTACCAGTAATTAATTAGGAACTGTATCTATGCTTTAACCTCATTTAATATTTGAAAAAAAAAAGTTTTTTTTTTAAAACATTTTTAAAATTTTGTATTAGGTCAAATGTTACGAAATTAAATAATTAACAAAAACAGAAGCACAATGACAGTTAGAAATTCAAATAAATACTGTAAAAAAATTATGTATTGACAAAAATCAATACACCTAACTTAATTATAAATTGTTTTACATTTTTCAGAAAATGCAGGTGTTTGACATACCAACATTTTGCTAGGTGGATCTTGCATCATATTGGAAGAAAGAGAAGAGTAGCACTACCTTCCTGCCTTGTACAACAAGCAGACAGAGATTCCCAAGTAAGATGTATACTGGTTTGAAATATCCTCGATTATGTTGAATGTAAATAACTTTAAATATTTCACAAGCAAACTCTATATTATTCCCTAATTACTGGTTGAATATATTATTTCTGATAGTTATGAATGAAAATCTAATGATATAAATTGTTATATGTAGATCCAAAAGGTTGCCGATTCTGGACTACACCATGTTGCTTTTTGGGTGTTGAACATTCCAGGACAACAATTTCTGTTGTTTGTGCCATTGTAGATTTTACAGTGTTCCCCATTGCTTTGTGTATGTTATGTATATTGATGTTGGTATCATTTCTTTCTTGTACCCTAATGACAAATTATAAAATATAATAATACTATAATAATACTATTGAAATGTGTTTGCAATACAAAAAATATTAGTAAATAAATGTCTAAATGCTATACTTTCAGGGAAAATGAAAAGGAGGCCATCCGAGTAACACTTGGCTCAGAGATGTGGAAGCAGATACCAAGGAATTCGGCCTTACTTGTGGCAAGCTGGAGAGACTAGCCCAGGGTAGAGATGCCTGGAGGACCCTTGTTGGTGACCACAGATGTCGATGATCGGCGCCTGTTCCTTGAGGACGAGAAGGCAGAACCAGAATACTTCCAACAGTTAGTTAACAATATTAGGTATATTTCTTCATTGCGTGGTTGCATTTCACTAACAGGTTTTAAAATTAGTACTGTAATTTACTTTTTACAAAATATAAACTATAAGTAGGCCTCGGAAGGCCGGTTGGTCCTGCGGTTAGTTCGCGGGACTGTCAACCGACACGTTGCGGGTTCTATCCCTGCCACCGACTGATCCCTGTCACCCTGCAGGAGTTTCGGGCCTAGTGGATGTAATAATCTTATATCTAGAAGGAACGTCTGTAAACTTATAAGTTAAGATAATTAAGAAAAAAAATGTAAACATAAAATTAATTTTGACAGGAAATAATATTTTGTGTTAACTAAATTCAAATTCAACAATCATGTGTCAAGAAAAAATATAGGCCTACCTTTAACATCATTAGTGATAGTTATAGACTAAAATTTTTTCAATTATATTACTATATTAACTAAAATTAAATTAAGTTTAATACCAATCTCTTTACATAGACATTTAATACTTATAATTACATTTAAGATTAGGTCAACTTATTTTATAGTGTTGTAAAATTTGGCTTTAGTTGATGTATATTAAATTGTGTTATCTCCCTTGTGTTCTATTTTTAAAGGTGTAGAATAATTGTCCAATGATGCCAATATAAGACTCACAAAATTTGAAAAAGTAACTGTGGAAATTTATCTGGCACCAGCAGCTACAAAAGAAAAAAATCTTTTAGAGAATCAAATAGCATCAGTAGTTTGTAAGTAAATATGGTTTTCTATTTTCTTTCAATTTATTCAATTGCTAAAGGGAAATAATGCCTTCTAGAATTTTAATTACCACATTTAATATCTAATCAATCTTTCCATTTCCATTATATTATCCTATCAGCTTGTTTATTGGATAGAACAAACTTAAACTTATATACTGCAAAGTTTTTGTCTTAAACAATTGTATTAGTATATTTTATATAGTCCCAAATTCCATTTTTTTTAAATAAAATTTATTATAAATGTTTAGCTGCTATTCAATACTAGAAATAGCCTGTGGGGAAACCACGTCGTTTCATTACTTTTCATGTAGAATTGTAGAAGAATACCTTTATAGAATGAGCGTCTATGATATATTAGATTATTAGAACTTTAATTAAGATTAAAATCCAAAGTTGTATACAGCGAATGTCTTTTGTGGTTATTGGATGCGCACCAAAACCATAACTCCTAAGCTCTAAAATTAGCGCAAGAGGTTTTCTTATTATAGTCTTTGATTACGTCCCCTGTCTGTACTATCAAAACCTAGTCGCTAAGCATTTCCACCCACAAACAAACATAATTTTTATTATTTCTTTGGGCTTTTATTATATAGATTTTTCAAAATACCTGTATAGCAATTAGCAATATAATTATGTTAGCTTAAGTTTTTAATAAAGATATGTGCTTAATAATTTTATCCAATCATAATTTTGTTTTCCCTTATCTTGCTTTCTTCAATTTTCAAAAGGCTGGAAAATGTACGGTACTGAGTGAACTCAACACACTCAAAGAGATTATCTCAGCTAAAGATAATCCAGACAAGACTAAAAAGAGTTAAACCAGATGCTGCTAATAATACAATTAAAAAACTTGAAATTGGAAAGTTCTTGTTGTAAACATTTAAAGTTTTCAATACAAGTTTTGGACTTTCTGCATCTTCTATAGCAGTAGATGTTATGTACAAGTCTTATGTACAACTGTTATGTTATGTACAACTGTTATGTTATGTACAACTGTTATGTCCAACCGTTATGTTATGTACAACTGTTATGTTATGTACAACTGTTATGTTATGTACAACTGTTATGTTATGTACAACTGTTATGTTATGTACAACTGTTATGTTAAGTACAACTGTTATGTTATGTATAACTGTTAAGTACAACTGTTATGTTATGTACAACTGTTATATGTTATGTACAACTGTTATATGTTATGTACAACTGTTATGCTAAGTACAACTGTTATGTTATGTACAACTGTTATGTTATGAACAACTGTTATGTACAACTGTAATGTTAAGTACAACTTTTATGTTATGTACAACTGTTATGTTATGTACAACTGTTATGTTAAGTACAACTGTTATATGTTATGTACAACTGTTATGTTTTGTACAACTGTTATATGTTATGTACAACTGTTATGTTATGTACAACTGTAATGTTATGTACAACTGTTAAGTAAAACTGTTATATGTTATGTACAACTGTTATATGTTATGTACAACTGTTATGTTAAGTACAACTGTTATGTTATGAACAACTGTTATGTTATGTACAACTTTTATGTTAAGTACAACTTTTATGTTATGTTAAGTACAACTGTTTATGTTATGTACAACTGTTATGTTATGTACAAATGTTATGTTGTGTACAACTGTTATGTTAAGTACAACTGTTATATGTTAAGTACAACTGTTATATGTTATGTACAACTGTTATATGTTATGTACTTCTGTTATGTACAACTGTTATGTTAACTGTTATGTACAACTGTTATGTTAAGTACAACTGTTTTGTTTTGTGCAACTGTTATGTTATGTACAACTGTTATATGTTATGTACAACTGTTATATGTTAGGTACAACTTTTATGTTATGTACTACTTTAATTAACACTGGTAATGGTATTGTACTACTTTTATTGTATTTATACAGTAATGTTATATACTACTTTTATTTTATGTACCAGTCACTGATATTATCAAAAAACTACTTTTATTAACCCTTCCCGTACCGACCTACTTCTATCTATGCTGCCTTCAGTTCCGCTATATACGGGCCCGGGACTGTAAGGGTTAAACACTATTTAATTGTTCTGTATCATTTTTTTTTATGTAAGAAAATTAATTAATTTTTTTTATTTCATACACAAATATACTGATGTTATCATTAAACTACTTTTATTTTATATACAAGTATATTGATGTTGTCAAAAAACTACTTTTATTAAAAACTATTTTATTGTTATGTACTACTTTTTTTTTTAAGTACGAAAATTAATTTAAAAAATTCACATAATCTAATTGGTAAATGCAATATTGCTAGTTTCCTTGCTATACTTTCATAAAATAGAATTATAGAATTGAATATTTTCTTGGATTCAAGTTACTGTAAATTGTAATGTTTTTAAATTGTGTAGGGCATTACATGTTTGTGTTGGACAGTACATGTGATTGTAGGACTTTACAGGTTTGTTTAGGACATGTACTGACATGTAGGACTATACATCTCCTTATATTTTCAATAAAGATAAAAACTATAATATGGAATGTTGTTAAATCTGTTTAGAAATGTGAAACTTGGTGGTCGAGTGTTCAGCTGGCGTACCGAAAGTCTTGGTTCGAATCCTGATTAATGCTAGGTCTGTTAATACAGGGGAAAAGAGAAGGCTGTTAGTAGTGTTAGACATGTGCTGGTCACTCAAACTATGCGGTGCCTACAAAAATTTATGAAGACTGTTTATAGATGGTCTGACTGAGAGACTTTATTTTACTTACTTATATTTGAATCTTAAGCAAACAGATGTGTTTAAGTGTATGTATTTAAGTGTGTATTTGTTTGAGTGTATGTGTGTTTAAATGTATGTGTGTTTAAATGTATGTGTTTAAGTGTGTGTATTTACGTTTTTGTGTTTAAGTGTCTGTGTGTATTTAATTTTGTTTACTTATATATGATTAAGTGTGTGTGTTTATGTTTGTTTTTGTCTAAGTGTGTGTATGCTTTTGTTTGCTGTAAAAGCAAGTATGTAATTAGCTTACGCTGACCTTCAATAATATAACAATGTGCTCATAGTTTGTGTGTATATAGTTTAAACAGGTTGATAGTTGGTTAGGAATTTAAGATAGAAATGAGTCAATTGTTCTTTTTTACAAAATACACTAATTTTCCAGAACAGTGGCGTAGCTAGGGGAGGGGGGGGGCAAATTTGAAAGTCCCCCCGGGCTTCACTTGAGGGGGGGCCCCAAAGGAGTGTCCGAATTGTTTTTTCTCGTGTCATAATGTCGAATGTCAAAATCCAAAAAGAAACCAAGCACCCCGAGCCCCCAAATCCCTAGCAACGGCACTATTCCAGAAAGTAAAATAAGACTAATCATGTTGAGCTGAATGTGGAGATTAGACCAATCAAGCCCACACAAGCCTATGTAGCGCCCCATTGCACAAGTTTCAGCGACGCCCCCTTGCATACTATAACTGCTTTGTTTAGTGCTATATTTAGACTATATTTGCTGCCCCTAAAAGTGTCGCCTCCGGGCAGATGCCCCCCCCCCCCCCGAAATCAAGTAGGGATGAATGTGAAGTTTGGACCAATCAAGTTGGGTTTAATTATTATATTGGATCAGTCATGTTGGGTTGAATGTTGAGATTGGACCAATCATGTTGGGTTGAATGTTGAGATTGGACCAATCATGTTGGGTTGAATGTTGAGATTGGACCAATCATGTTGGATTGAAGTTGAGATTGGACCAATCATGTTGGGTTGAATGTTGAGATTGGACCAGTCATGTTGGATGGAATGTTTAGATTGGACCAATCAAGTTGGGTTGAATGTTGAGATTGGACCAGTCATGTTGGGTAGAATATTGAGATTGGCCCAGTCATTTTTGATGGAATGTTGAGATTGGACCAATCAAGTTGGGCTGGATGTGGATATTGGACTAATCATTTTAGGCTGAATGTGGATATTGGACCAATCATGTTTGACTAAACATGTTGCTATGTTTCTTAATGACAAATTGTTCTATGTGAAACTGTTTAATTATGTTGTTTTAATGAGTAGGCCTACGTTTGAATGTAGGACTATGCGTGGGTTCTATTCGTAGACTACTTTTGTCTATGTATGTACATGTGTGGGTCGGTGTATGTGCACAGATGTGTGGGTTTATATTGTGTCTAGTTTGGGCTCGTGCAACTGGGAATTTTCTTTACTTTACCCCCCCCCCCCCCCACACACACACCCAATCTTTTGCAATGAGAAGACGATGCATAGAAATGTTTCGCTCTATTCCATTCTCTATATTTAAGTGAAGAGGATCTATGCCATTTATAGAGTCTATACAACGCCGTATCCCTTTCATCTTCCCCCTCCAACTTGAATAGGATACACACAAAGTGAACGTTCAGTGTTAAGCCATAGCTCTTGCGTCAGTAGAAAACTTCGCCTTTTTTACCGTGGAGGGGTTGTGGGTGTGTCCCCAGGTTCAGCTACTCTTGCACATCCTTGTGTTAAATCCTCGGTTTTCACCGAGTCACGTCCCTTAGGATGAGTAAGGGTCAAAGCTACATTTCTCTTTGATGAAATAAAGAAAAGGAAAACGTAGCGAGTGAAGAAAAAGACCTTAGTGACATCTTAATACATAAAGGTGGTCTACGTCTGTGAAATAAGGGAAGGGTGGGCTAATGGGTGAAGGCACTGTGTCAACAACCAACGGGCTATTTATAACATCTTCATAAAATAGTTTCAGTGTGAAAGACAAAGGCATAAAGTGAAGAGTGGAGTCATGATGACGATGGATAAATAAAGTAAAAAACAAAGTGAATCAGCAGTTTAGGTCAATGGGAAGACTAATTAGTGAATGTAATATGGCGTAAATGTGAAGGTTGATTAGTGAATGTTAGGTGGCGTAATGCTAGATGTTTATAATCTTTGTGACCTTCTTTGTTGTTTTCTTATATTCTGGTGTTATTTTGTTGTCTTCATTAATTCCATATTATGTTCTTGTTGTTATTTAACTAAAGTTATGTTGCTGTTGCTATAGAAAAAAAGTTTTGTTTGCTGTTTATTTCAGTGATGTTATTATGCTGTTGTTATTTAACTGATGTTATTTTGCTGTTTATTTCAATGATGATATTTTACTGTTGTTATTTAACTGATGTTATTTTGCAGTTGTTATTTAACCAATGTTATTTTGCTGTTCATTTAACCGATGCTATTTTGCTATTAATGTAACTGATGTTATTTTGCTGTTTATTTAACCGATGTTATTTTGCTGTTTATGTAACTGATGTCTTTTTTCCTGTTTAATTCAATGATGTTATTATGCTGTTGTTGTTTAACTGATGTTAATTTGCTGTTTATTTCAATGATGTTTTTTTGCTGTTTATTTAACTGATGTTATTTTGCTGTTTATTTAACTGATGTTATTTTGCTGTTTATTAAATTGATTTTATCTTGCTGTTGTTTTTAACAGATGTTATTGTGCTGTTTATATAGCCGATGTTATTTTGCTGTTTATTTAACCTTTATTATTTTGCTGTTTATAAAATTGATGTTTTTTTGCTGTTGGTTTTTAAAAGATGTCATTGTGCTGTTCATATAACTGGTGTTATTTTGCTGTTTATTTAACCTTTGTTAATTTGCTGTTTTTTTAACTGATGTTTTTTTTTGTTGTTTATTTTAATGATGTTATTTTACTTTTTTTTATTTAACTGATGTTATTTTGTTTTTTATCTAACTGATGTTATTTTGCTGATTATTTAACCGATGTCATTTTAATGTTTATTTAACTAATCTTATTTTGCTGTTGTTATTTAACCTTTGTTATTTTGCTGTTTATTTAACTGATGTTTTTTTTGCTGTTGTTATTTAACTGATGTTATTTTGCTGTTTATTTCAATGATGTTATTTTGCTGTTGATTTCAATGATGTTATTTTGCTGTTTTTTTAACTTATGTTATTTTGCTGTTGTTTTTTAAAAGATGTTATTTTGCTGTATTTATTTAATTTATGTTATTTTGCTGTTTATTTAACCAATTTTATTTGGCTGTTTATTTAACCGATGTCATTTTGCTGTTTATTAAATTGTTTTTATTTTGCTGTTGTTTTTTAACAGATGTTATTAGGCTGTTTATATAACTGATGTTATTTTGCTGTTTATTTAACCTTTATTATTTTGCTGTTTATTAAATTGATGTTTTTTTCTGTTGTTTTTTAACAGATGTTATTGTGCAGTTTATATAACTGCATTTTTTTTGCTGTTTATTTAACCCTTGTTATTTTGCTGTTTATTTAACTGATGTTATTTTGTTGTTTATTTCAATGATGTTATTTTACAGTTGTTATTTAACCTTTGTTATTTTGCTGTTTAGTTAACTGATGTTTTTTTGCTGTTTATTTCAATAATGTTATTTTGCTGTTTATCTAATTTATTTTATTTTGCTATTTAATTAACCGATGTTATTTTGCTGTTAATTTAACTGATGTTATTTAGCAGTTGTTATTTAACCTATGTTATTTTGCTGTTTATTTAGCTGATGTTATTTTGCTGTTTATTTAAATGATGTTATTTTGCTGTTGTTATTTAACCGATGTTATTTTGCTGTATATTTAGCTGATGTTATTTTGCTGTTGTTATTTAACTTATGTCATTTTGCTGTTTATTTAACTGATATTATTTTGCTGTTCATTTCAATGATGTTATTTTACAGTTGTTATTTAACCTTTGTTATTTTGCTGTTTATTTATGTTTTTTTGCTGTTTATTTCAATGATGTTATTTTACTGTTGTTATTAACCTGATGTTATTTTGCTGTTTATCTAACTGATTTTATTTTGCTGTTTAATTCACCGATGTTATTTTGCTGTTTATTTAACTGATGTTATTTTGCAGTTGTTATTTAACCTATGTTATTTTGCTGTTTATTTAGCTGATGTTATTTTGCTGTTTATTTAACTGATGTTATTTTGCTGTTGTTATTTAACCGATGTTATTTTGCTGTTGTTATTTAACTTATGTTATTTTGCTGTTGTTATTTAACTGATGTTATTTTGCTGTTGTTATTTAACTGATGTTATTTAACTGTGGGTTATTTTTTAAGATAATCTGCTACTATTTTGTTAATATTTGACTTATAGGTAGTGTACAAATTAAACCCACATTTGTTCAAAATAAAATACTTTAATTTGTTGGATTTAAAAACAAAACGTGATTTATCCATCTGTGTGCACTTGGTCAGGACTTATTCTCATGTCCTATACACCTCCCAAGGTGTGCACTTGGTCAGGACTTATTCTAATGTCCTATACACCTCCCAAGGTGTGCACTTGGTCAGGACTTATTCTCATGTTCTATACACCTCCCAAGGTGTGCACTTGGTCAGGACTTATTCTCATGTCCTATACACCTCCCAAGGTGTGCACTTGGTCAGGACTTATTCTAATGTCCTATACACCTCCCAAGGTGTGCACTTGGTCAGGACTTATTCTCATGTCCTATACACCTCCCAAGGTGTGCACTTGGTCAGGACTTATTCTAATGTCCTATACACCTCCCAAGGTGTGCACTTGGTCAGGACTTATTCTCATGTTCTATACACCTCCCAAGGTGTGCACCTGGTCAGGACTTATTCTCGTGTCCTATACACTTCCCAAGGTGTGCACCTGGTCAGGACTTATTCTCGTGTCCTATACACCTCCCAAGGTGTGCACCTGGTCAGGACTTATTCTCGTGTCCTATACACCTCCCAAGGTGTGCACCTGGTCAGGACTTATTCTCGTGTCCTAAACAGCTTCCTGCATCTGTTCAGCCCCCATCCTCTCTTCATCCCATCCCCATGCTACCAGTTTTCAAATTTCTTGACATGAACATTCTTCGCCCCCCCCCCCCCCCCACGTTGACTTGGCAACTGTAAACAAACATAGCATAGAAAAGCGAAGAAAAAAGAAGGTCATGGGTCATAGGTTACGTTGACATATTCATACCCCCCTCCAGTGTCCACACAGTTTTTTTTTATAGAAAAGGAAGGGGTACAATTTTGTATCTAGAGCTAATGTCTTCATGTACAAATCATGGCAGAGACTATTTGTGAATCCGTGTGTTTGTTGGTCTGTTTGCCTGCACAAGTCATGTCAACATTTTAAAATCCCAGCATACACCCGTTCAGGCGCGTGGAGTACTTCCGGGGCATTTGTCAAAGTAGATTTTCGAACGATTATTTATCCTTCGTCGGAAGTCATTAATCAATTTGACCTGTTCAATAAAAAAAAAACACACCAATAAATTATGATAAGTTTAATTGATCTAGGTCTAGCTGTTTTAATCTAAAATAAACTCAATTTCTCACAAAATAAACTCAGGAAGTTCATTGAGAAAAGTAGAGAAAATCCTTAGGGGAAAATCTCCAGTTTTGAAAGCTTATCTTGAAAGTTTCTATAAACTTCCCATTGCAAAAGTAAAACTTGTGGCCTGTGACCTCCCTTGTCACACGTACGCCTTGATGAATTAACTGACACAAGTAGTCTACTCATCATTTTACTTTTCAAATATAAATTAAACTATCGTAGTTGTGTAAGAAAACTAAAAAAAATTTAAATTTTGGACTTTGGCCTAAATATGATTTGAGAATCTGAACCGTAGAAATCTTTCAATCTTAAATTGAACAGACGACATTGGGTTATGCTCCACTAAATAGATTTCTTTGTCCAATTCTATTTTTCTTGTCATCTATATTTCGCATAATTTTATGCACTTTTTTCGCATAAAATTGTTTTAACAATTGAACACTGGTCAATTCAGAAAACTTCTTTAGACATTGGATTATCACAGGATCGGCTTAGCCATTTATTTTTAAAATTGTGCACAGACTGTTGCTGGGCATATAACTTTATATTTAAAATTGTGCACAGGCTGTTGCTGAGCATATAACTTTATATTTAAAATTGTGCACAGACTATTGCTGGGCATATAACTTTATATTTAAAATTATGCACAGACTATTGCTGGGCATATAACTGTATATTTAAAATTTAACATTTACCGGGTCATGAAGTAGAAATATAAAACTTACCGGGACACGAAATGAAACGTTTGGGAAACGCCGTGATCCATTTATTAGTTCTAGATATTCAAGTATTGCCCGATCATTAAGGTTTATTTTGCAGTGCACCCAGTCGATGTCAATATTGCAGTGACCTAATCGATGTCAATATTGCAGTGTACCCAATCAATGTCTATATTGCAGTGCACCCAATCGATGTCAATATTGCAGTGTACCCAATCAATGTCAATATTGCAGTGCACCCAATAAATGTCTATATTGCAGTGTACCCAATCGATGTCAATATTGCAGTGCACCCAATCGATGACAATATCGCAGTGCACCCAATTGATGTCTATATTGCAGTGCACCCAATCAATGTCAATATTGCAGTGCTAATAATCGATGTCAATATTGCAGTGCACCCAATCGATGTCAATCCCTGCAATGTCTAATAATGTCTAACAGTTTTTATGTTTCATTTTATGACTTTCTTGTTTTCATAGATCTCGTGGGTGCAGGCAAGAGACTGTGTATGGCCTGTGTTGAGCCTTCCTTTAGTAGTATCATTTCATGTGCATGTTGATATGAATTTCACACAGTAAGTAGACAACAATGGCGGCTAAATCCATTGGGAATTAAAATACAAATCACATCACGAGTTTTCCCCCATCCGTCATAAATAGGTTTATGTGTGGACACAACGCTAAAAAGGACAGTCTTTTTTTTTTTAATTTCAGCGATAAACGGGACCTGCTCGCAAATATCCAGCCATCCATCCAGCCATCCATCCAGCCCATCTAAAGAAGCAATAAAACTTCAGTGAGGCCTTCATTGATCCGATTGTCTAAATGGAACAATGGGCCTATCAGAAATGCCCACAATCGCTTCATATTCATGAAACACCAAAAGAATAGCTATACGGTGGAACTGCTAGTCTAAAAATAATGTTTTGTCAAACTTTCGTTCCGGCATAAAAAAAAAAGAAAAGCGAGCGCGACTTTTTAAATACCCGGTTATCACGGGTCGCCATTTTGTTTGCACAAGCGCTAGAAATCGTTTTCGCCGAGAATCAGACAAAACTTCGTCTCGGGGACCAGAAGGGATGATAGCCATAGGGCATTGGTCTGAAATCTGTCCCTGGTCAGAGAAGACCTGCACAAAGGCCGGCAGACAACCATTCTACAGCAAGAAAATGAAGAGAAAAGAAAAAAAAAGGTCCCCAGTTTTGGATGAAAAGGTCAGACTAAAGGCTGGAGACGATGAGAAGTTATGAGCGACCTGGAACTAAAGACTAATTACCACGCCTCTCTCCCTGAGTCTGATTAATTCTGTGAACAATCGTGTTTGGACTGGAGTGATCCTAGACCGAGAGAGCCGCTGTAAAGGAAAGTGACTGTAGAGATTTCAATTGTTAGGTTATTAATGAGTGGATGCAGCGGAGTTAAGCCAACAATTACAGATGTTTACATTGTCATCTTTGTTTTTATTTCCTTTTAGGGTGGCATTGAGGATGAGTATAGGAGCAGCTCTCATGTTATCAGAGATGACATCAGTGACATTATGACGAAACCCATGACACTACCATGACATTTCAGGAAATAGCTTTAAAAAAAATATCTATTAAATGGTAATTACCAAGTACATATTATGCCTACATTTACTTTTATAACATGTTTTTTAGTACAGAGACATTTTATTAAAATGACATTTTTAGTGATAATTTTTACAAAAACTGTTTATTGAAATAATATTTTGTTAAAATAAAGAAACAAAAGACGTACAATTTTTCTTCTTAATATACCGAACGCTAAACAGAGGGCAAATAATAGGCTATATATATATAGTAAAACGGGTCTTTGTTAATTATAAGATGCTAAGCCATTCTTCCATTATTATAACATTTTGCAGGAATTTCACTAGACTGAAGATAAACAAGTATTGAAAAGAAAAAGAGAGATTGACTTTAAAAATTGGTTTTGTCTTCAAGCGAATTTGTTCCGGATGTTGTTTTATCATAGACTATAATAAGATGGACCACTTGCTCTATTTTTAGAGCTTATATCAACTTTTTTTCCATGCGCAACCAATAAGGCTGTCTTATATTACTTCTACGCTCCTCGTTGTTTCTTAAATGTTTCCGCTTTATACAACTTTCGATTTTAGAAAATCGAAGCGATTCAATAAAACGGAAGTGCAAAGGAAACAACGAATCGGAAATTCCGACAATCAGTGTTACGAGTCATCATATAGCAGAAATACTAAAGCAAGCGGTCCATGTATATTATAGTCTATGGTTTTATTTAATCTTGAAGTCATAAGTCATAACCAAATAAAATCTAGTATCACGCTCTTTCATAATTTATTGAACAATGAACTCATATTTATATTGAACAATGAACTCATATTTAAATTGAACAATGAACTCATATTTATATTGAACAATGAACTCATATGTATATTGAACAATGAACTCATATTTATATTTAACAATGAACTCATATTTTTATTGAACAATGAACTCATATTTATATGAAGCAAACATTGTGTGCAGGCCGTATTTCTTTTGTGGAACTCATTTAATTATACTAAATAATGAGCTCATTAGCTTCAAATTGGATATCATTGTTTAAGTTTAAAGCAAACCAACTTGATACAGATGTAGCTTTGAGTAATAATTGGAATAATACAGGTTGGTCAATTGGACCAGTGGAAACAATATTAATTTAAGCTTATAGAGAGAGGGATGGGGTAAGTTTTGGGGGAAAAGTGTTATAGAGAAAATTAAATGGCAAAGTGTGAGGAGGATGAAATATGAGAGAAAGAGACAACGAACCAGAGAAAAAAGAATTGAAAAGATAAAAAAGTTGTATCGAGTGTCATATTTGTAACGGGATCTCCGTATTACCAATAACGAAAGAAAGAAAAACGCAGGATATAGGTACATTAAGGTACATATTAGTACATATAAAGTATATTAGAAAGAAAGAAAAACGCTGGAGATAGAGAGAAAGACTCAGGAGACAGACAGAAAGACTCAGGAGACAGATAGAAAGACTCAGGAGACAGACAGAAAGACGCAGGAGACAGACAGAAAGACGCAGGAGACAGACAGAAAGACTCAGGAGACAGACAGAAAGACGCAGGAGACAGACAGAAAGACGCAGGAGACAGACAGAAAGATGCAGGAGATAGAGAGAAAGATGCAGGAGATAGACAGAAAGATGCAGGAGATAGAGAGAAAGACTCAGGAGACAGACAGAAAGACGCAGGAGACAGACAGAAAGACGCAGGAGACAGACAGAAAGATGCAGGAGATAGACAGAAAGATGCAGGAGATAGACAGAAAGATGCAGGAGACAGACAGAAAGATGCAGGAGACAGACAGAACGACGCAGGAGACAGACAGAAAGATGCAGGAGACAGACAGAAAGACGCAGGAGACAGACAGAAAGACGCAGGAGACAGACAGAAAGACGCGGGAGACAGACAGAAAGACGCAGGAAACAGACAGAAAGACGCAGGAGACAGACAGAAAGACGCAGGAGACAGACAGAAAGACGCAGGAGACAGACAGAAAGACGCAGGAGACAGAAAGACACTATTAAAACATAGGCCTACAAATAGATCTAGAGGTAATATCACTTTTCTTATTTCATAAGCAATGTCATATTTATTTTCATTCGCTTCATTCACAAATGGCACCCGGTCGTGGAGTGGGTTAACTGAACCAGTCAGAGTTTACAAAAACGTAGAACATTTGAAAACACTTATCGAAGTTCAAGACGAGATCCTGACCGAGGACTATTGTTAGACGCTTTGTGTCTGGTAATATAATATTTGGTTATGTGGCACTTCGATTAAAATTCTAAAAATAAACCTTAATGGTTTAGTTTCAAATTCAATTTACTGTATCGAATTTCACTGAAAGACCAGAAATAATTTGATAGCATAGTGTGAAATATTATTGTAGACATGAATGAGTGTAAGCTCGTTATGGGGAATACAAACAGATTCGCTAAATTTTGCTTAAAAATAAATTACTTTCTTTACATTTTATTGTTGAATAACAACAAGGTAAAACATAACCAAAAAATAACAACAACTTATGTAATTTATATAATATGCGGTTATTTTACACTACACACTGTTTTAGTTATTGGAAACTTCTATTTCTACACACAATTCAATTAGTTGATAAATTCCTCATCAGATCTCATTAGTCATTAGTCCATAGAGTGTCTACCTAGGAAGTTCACCCATCAGAAAGAATGAGAGAAATACAACTACTAGGTCTAGACAGAGTGAATTTTAATCTTGAATTTTTATAAACTTTGCATCAAGCACATTTAAACCTTAACATAGAACAAGCTTGATTATGATTTTTTATTTGAACACAGAACAATAGACTTGTGGAAATCACTAAGACTAGAACATAGAACAAGTTGATGAAACATTCCATTCCCATGTCACGACACTGTCCGGTATGTTGACACGACACAAACATGGCCTCCGGAAGTATGTCACCAAGAGCCGTCCACCTCCAATGACCGGATGTCCCAAGGAAGTAAATAAACACAAAATGAAAAGTGATAAATTCATTGTGTTTGCTTGTGTGTTTGAATGTTTGTGTGAAATGTTGATGATTTAGCATGAGGCTCAGTGTCTAGGTCCCCCTTTCCCTCAACTTCACTTGCTGTTTAAGTTTGTTCCTATTCAGACAGCTGTGTGTTTATATATTAGCCATTAATAAATAGTCATTAATTTAAATACACAGAAACATACACAAACATACCATTTCACAACACACACAATAACAAACATATAAAAACGCAAACACACACACTAAGACTCAAACAAACACATATCCACAATTATTTAAAAACACACATCCACAATTTTATAAAAACACACATCCACAATTATTTAAAAACACACATCCACAATTTTATAAAAACACACCTCCACAATTATTTAAAAACACACATCCACAATTATATAAAAACACACATCCACAATTATTTAAAAACACACATCCACAATTTTATAAAAACACACATCCACAATTTTATAAAAGCACACTTCCAAAATTATATAAAAACACAGCCACAATTTTATAAAAACACACATCCACAATTATTTAAAAACACACATCCACAATTTTATAAAAACACACCTCCACAATTATTTAAAAACATACATCCACAATTATATAAAAACACACATCCACAATTATTTAAAAACACACATCCACAATTTTATAAAAACACACATCCACAATTTTATAAAAGCACACATCCACAATTATATAAAAACACACATCCTCAATTATTTAAAAACACACATCCACAATTTTATAAAAACACACATCCACAATTTTATAAAAGCACACTTCCACAATTATATAAAAACACACAGCCACAATTTTATAAAAACACACATCCACAATTATTTAAAAACACACATCCACAATTTTATAAAAACACACCTCCACAATTATTTAAAAACACACATCCACAATTATATAAAAACACACATCCACAATTATTTAAAAACACACATCCACAATTTTATAAAAACACACATCCACAATTTTATAAAAGCACACATCCACAATTATATAAAAACACACATCCTCAATTATTTAAAAACACACATCCACAATAATATAAAAACACACATCCACAATTATATAAAAACACACATCCACAATTATTTAAAAACACACATCCACAATTATATAAAAACCCATCCACAAATTTATAAAAACACACATCCACAATTATATAAAAACACACATCCACAAATTTATAAAAACACACATCCACAATTATATAAAAACACACATCCACAAATTTATAAAAACACACATCCACAATTATATAAAAACCCATCCACAAATTTATAAAAACACACATCCACAATTATATAAAAACACACATCCACAATTATATAAAAACACACATCCACAATTATATAAAAACACACATCCACAAATGTATAAAAACACACATCCACAATTATATAAAAACACACATCCACAATTATTTAAAAACACACATCCACAATTATATAAAAACCCATCCACAAATTTATAAAAACACACATCCACAATTATATAAAAACACACATCCACAATTATATAAAAACACACATCCACAATTATATAAAAACACACATCCACAATTTTATAAAAACACACATCCACAATTATATAAAAACACACATTGACAATTTTATAAAAACACACATCCACAATTTTATAAAAACACACATCCACAATTTTATAAAAACACACATCCACAATTATATAAAAACACACATCCAGAATTATAAAAAAACACACATCCACAATAATATAAAAACACACATCCACAATTTTATAAAAACACACATCCACAATTATATAAAAACACACATCCACAATTTATAAAAACACACGTCCACAATTTAAAAAAAAAACACATCCACAATTATATAAAAACACACATCCACAATTTTATAAAAACACACATCCACAATTATATAAAAACACACATTGACAATTTTATAAAAACACACATCCACAATTTTATAAAAACACACATCCACAATTTTATAAAAACACACATCCACAATTATATAAAAACACACATCCAGAATTATAAAAAAACACACATCCACAATAATATAAAAACACACATCCACAATTTTATAAAAACACACATCCACAATTATATAAAAACACACATCCACAATTTATAAAAACACACGTCCACAATTTAAAAAAAAACACATCCACAATTATATAAAAACACACATCCACAATTATATAAAAACACACATCCACAATTTTATAAAAACACACATCCACAATTATATAAAAACACACATCCACAATTTTATAAAAACAGTCATCCACAAAGACACTAATATCTATATTTCTTATATATAACACAAGCTCCTTCTACACAGAAGAGTATGCGTCCTACCAAAGACTATAATAAGATGGACCGCTTCCTTTAATATTTCGGCTATTTGATGACTCGAATATCTTCTTTTCGGAATTTCCGATTGCACCAAGCCCTCTAGACTTCCGGTCTAGTAAATTGATATTTTTTCAATGCAAAAGTAAGATTAAAATCGAAAGTTGTTTACATAGGAAGTCTTTTGGGAAGTTAGGAGTCATTAAATAGTTTGCGCACGGAAAAAACAAATGTTAAGCTCTTAAAATAGAGCAAGTGGTCCAGCTCATTATAGGTTTTGATGTGCACCGGAAAACTTGACGACTTATTGAAGGCTGCACATGCTCAAATTAACATTTCATCTCAAAAAATAGACCAACCTAAAGCGGTCCATCTTATTATAGTCTTTGGGCAAACAATTACCCGTGGTTTGAGTCAAATCTCGCAATTTGATTAATGTTTTAAATAATATCAAGTTAGTGATTTTCCTAGATTTTTCAGGCAACCCATACCATGCTCGGATGGAACTCGGGAAAACTTAGTTCATATGCAGTGGCGTATTTAGGTATGTTCCACGTGTTCCATTGGAACAAGGGTCTCACACAAACGGGGCCCCCACACATCACAAAAAGAATATTTTTAGTTACATCCCCATTCTTTCGTTGAAAATGTAAACTAAAATTCATTTATTCCCTTACAATTTTAAGACAACCGAGCAAAGCGCAACGTACAATTTATGATTTTACAGAATGTAACATGAATTAACGGCACTTATTTGAGGTATGTGGAAGGCAGGGCGAGGCCACGAGGAACCCCCACATAAATTTGGGAACAGGGCCCCCACAATCCTAAATTCTGCCCTGTTCATATGGGATAAGAAAAATGTATTTGACCTTATGTTTATCTGAACATTGTAACAGATTGTTAATTTGCTGTATTTCAAAACAGAAAGACAGAAAGATGCAGGAGATAGAGAGAAAGACTCAGGAGACAGACAGAAAGACGCAGGAGAGTTAAATAATTAGAGTTAAAGGTCTTGTGTATAGTTACTACTCTACTCTTTGCCCTTCTATCATCTAGGGTTTCTAGATTTAGTGATTTAACTATTTGTAATGAGCCTTGCAGTTGATGAAACTTTAGTTGATGGGTCTCATACATTCATATTCTAGTAAACTTTATTACTCCTAAGTTTAGTTGATGGGTCTCATACATTCATATTCTAGTAAACTTTATTACTCCTAAGTTTAGTTGATGGGTCTCATACATTCATATTCTAGTCAACTTTATTACTCCTAAGTACTTTGCTTTTTTTTTTTAGGTCCTTGCCAAGAATGAAATAGTTTATAATTGTATGTTTCTTTTTCGTTTATACTCTTTGCAGTTTGCACTTTTATGAGTTGATTGACATGCCCCAAAGAGATTCCCATTTTTCTAATTCATCTAGGTCTTTTTGTGAGATTCCATGAACTTTTTCAGTCTGTATTGTCCTGTAATGTAAGCAATCAACTGCAAATAACCTTACTTTTGTTACTGTATTGGTGAAATTGGATAAGTCATTGAACTAAATTATTAAATTAATAAATCTTTTTTTTTTATTTAATGTAGGACTTTAGGTGTTTATTGTTGTCTTTAAAAATTACATTGCTTACATATTCATTCTGGAGTTTCGGATTTAAATGTTTATTTATTTTCTTTTTGTGTAGTCTATTTCAATTGGATGCTTTAAACTTTTTAAATAGATTTTCTTTGTGTTTACACATTTTCTGTAATTTAGTTTAAAAACCAACATTTGTTAAATTTGATGTTTGTTTTGTTGGCACTAACTCATCCATCCATTTTTGTTTTTGAAGTTTGTTTTTATGAATCGCCAAATGTTGTCTATTGAGCTATTAAATTGTACTTAAACATCTAGTAAGAAAAATAATTTGGAAATTTATCGTTGCCTGATGTAGGTCTGTGTTGAGTTACATTTATTTCATAGGTAAATTATTCTTTTGGATTTTATGCATAATTGGGATATTATGTTATGTACTCTGACAATATCATGATTTGAGAGTCCAAAGATGATTTCATACACACATACACAAATAAAAACACATAAAATAATACACACATACAGGCAGGGCCGGTCCTAGCGATTGCGGGGCCCTTTGCGAAACGGATTGCGCGGGGCCCAGTCTAGGTAGGGATAAGGATAATAAGTGAAAATAAGGATTTTGTTAAAAAAAAATCGTCTTTGCATTTTATTAATTATTTATTAAGTAAAAAATCACGATCTAATTAACTTTACTAGCTTTGCATGTAGCGAAGTCATACAGTATATCATCAAAATTCTATTTTCCACATAGATCACGCTCAATAGCGAGAATCTCCAAGTTGTTCAATCTATCTTCGTGAATTGTTGACCTCAAGAAATTTTTTATTAGTTTGAGGCGCGAGAAGCTTCTTTCACCAGATGCCACAGTTACGGGTATTGTTAAAAATATTCTGACTGCAACAAAGTAGTTTAAGAAAGCAGTGTATCTTTCATTATTGGACAGGTAAGTCCAAATTTCTACCGGGGTTTTGGTGGTATTTGGTAGAATATGCCTTAAAGATTTCATTTCATCAGCTCATTATCGCCCACATATATCTATCGATTGGTCTGTTGATGACGTCAATGCTTGCCCGAGGCTCTCTGTTAACTTTCGTATGTCATCACGCTGAAGGCTCTTAAAGCTGACAAGAAACCCAAATAGATTGTGGTTTGATTTCAGTGGTTAAAATCTCGACTGCAAGGACTGAATTTCAGTGTCCACAATTCTGTTGCAATTTATCCCGTAGTCATCTTCAGCATTTCCAGGTGTGATGTTTTCCAGAGATTTATCATACAGCCTTTTTTCTTTGGCGTTTGGCTGGAAAGATTGCAACAACTTCCATGTTTTCGGCCAATACCTTCGCTGTAACAAGAATCTGAACAAACCCATCAACTCTCAGTTTCCTTAGCCAAGTCATCAAGTTGTTGTACGAATCCGTTGCACAAAATTGACTTGGAAGAGCACGTCGTACCATAACACAAGTGACACTAAGAAATTTTACTGCTTCAATGTTTCATAAAAAGTTTCTGCTTCGCTTTTAATTATTGCATTAACTAGCCTCTTCAGCTAATTCATCGAGTGTGTCACAAATTTCAGGCAATTGATAACGAAGCGCTTTGACACTATCTATTCTACATTCCCACCTTGTTTCGCACAGAGGTTTTACAGATAGATTGGAAACATGCTTTCTGAATAATGACCATCTCTTTGTAGATGTTGAAAAGATGGTGTACACGCGTTGTGCAGTTCCAAAAAAGGTTAACGCATCAGGGCATGTTTTGACCATGTCTGCTACAACCAGATTGTAATTATGACACGCACAAGGAGTAAAAAATGCTCTGCTGTTAATATTTAAAAGCCGTTTTCTAACTCCAGAATGGACGCCATTAATGTTGGCACCATTATCATAACCTTGTCCACGAATATTTTAATATTTAATTCAAACTTTTCCAGCTCATTCACTGGTACATCGCATAAGTCCTGTCTAGTAGTACTTTTCTTTTCACAGGAAGAAACTTGATAAAACGTTCATGTACAACCACAGGCTCTTCCACATTAACCTCATCTAATACATACCGGATAATTAATGACATCTGCTCTTTGTGACTTATGTCTAGAATACAATCCAATATTACTGAAAAACACTTTGCGTTCTTGATGTCTCGAAGGATAGCATTCACAACAGCATCAGGTACTACAGTAATGAGCTCATTTTGAATCTTCTTCCCCAGGTAATGATCATGAATTTCTGCATTGGTAACACGTCGAAAATGGTCCCCCATTACTGGATCAAACTTTGCAAGTAATTCTACTAGATCCAGGAAATTTCCATTACTTCTCCAACTCTTTCAATGGACCCTCTGAAAGCTAAATTGCGCTCAACTAGAAATTGTACAATAGCAACTAGTCTTTGAAAAACTTGATTCCATAAAGCATCTCCTAGTGAATCTTGTCAATGCCTGTTTTTTTTTTACTTAGTCTTGCTCCAGCTTCACAGCAACTAGATATCTAGTCATGGCGTCTAAATGCGCATGCGATTTTTCATGTTCTGCCAGCCTTGTGGTACAGTTTGCCACTGCTCAAATACTTTTTTATTTTAGGCGACAGTAGAAACAATAGATCTTGTCTGCTGACACAGAATATATCAGCCAAGGACGCAATATACTTACACCATTGGATTAGCGCGGGGCCTATGACAGTACGGGGCCCACTGCGGCCGCATAGTTTGCAGTGGCCTAGAACCGGCCCTGCGTACAGGCACACATAGTCACACATACACACACACAAGCAAACACAGGCCACATACACAAAAACACACGTAATTTTATGGTGGAAGAATAGATCAAGTGGTTCAATCTTGTCATCCAAAGACTCCATTCAAAGCTCACCACAAAATATCGCCGTGTTTTACTGGGACAATTTGTATTCCTATTGAAAATGAAGGAAACAATACAGTGAAAACAGAACAACAGAGTACACGAAGAACAAAAAAACTTATTGTATTACAGGCACTGGAATATTTCTAAATTTGGACATGTAGGTTACACCATGACGTAATTAATTTCAAAATTAGCAACCTCTGTCACGTGACAATTAATTCTGGAACAATCAGACAGCAGATTATTTCAAGGCGCGGGCAATTCCCTATTGTCTCCTTCACCCCAAGTCTTTAGTTTTGCGTGCGTCCCGATCAAAGTGCCATAATTCGACCAATGGCAAGAGACTGAAGTGCACGGCACTCAATGGACAAGATTTTAATTATCGCAGCAAGCCATGCGAGTAATCTGCCCCTTCTTTCTTTCCATGAAACTATTCACGGCTAATTTCATTCTGCAGTGTGAGATCTTGTCAAGGATAATGTTCACGGGGTGATAACTTAGAGAAGGATGCGCAGAGGACGAGGGGGGATCATCCATAGAACTGTAAATCATATTTATGTTTTCCCCTACATCAAGACATATTTTAAGTTGTGTGTCATGAAACAATAGCTTTATGTTTTCGACACTGGTAAAATTGGTTTTGGGAGGAACTTAACAATATTATTACAACAATTGAATAAAGTAACAACAATTGAATAAATTTACAACAATTGAATAAAATAACAAGAAACAAAGAAACTTCAGCAAATAATAACATTGTATTTAAATGTAGTTTATTTAATTAAGTTATTTGTGTAATTTTTCATGTTTTTTCACTAAAAATAATTTATAGTTCAAATTGAAGTACAGTGTAGTGAGAACAAAATGGTGTCCAAAAAACGTTGAAAAAATACATCTATGTGAAGACAAATCAGCTTCTGTATAGACAAATGATATTTCAGCTCATTTTCAAAAAATGACATATCAACTTCGGTATAGACGAATGACATCTAAAATATAACTCCCGTATAGACAAATGACATCTAAACTCCCGTATCTACGAATGACATCTAAACTCCCTTAAAGACAAATGACATCTAAACTCCCGTATCTACAAATGACATCTAAACTCCCGTATAGACAAATGACATATAAAATCCCATAATATAAAGACCAATGCCATATCAGCGGGTACAGACTACATTGTGGGACTTGCTCAAGTCATCAGCTCTCTCAGTTGGTGGTCTGTGGTTTATCCCCCCTCCCCCTCCCCTCCCCACTTCCCTGATTGTTGTTTTTGTGTGTCCCGGGATCGCACCATTCTCCCCCCTCCCCCCCCCCCCTCCTTTCTTTCACCGTTCCTCCGCCTTTCAACTGTTCCGGGCGCTGACAGCGGTATTGAAAAGCAGGCGGGCTTTAGAGTGAAGAGGACGACAGCAAAACCTCACAACACAGATGTTCAACGCGGCATTCACAGTCAACCACACACACACACACACACTCACACATCCATAACAAACACACAGAGGGCCTATATACAGAATTTTAAAAAATATTTTAAACATTTTACATAAGATCAATTTAGAATCTATGTTTTACTATATTAAGCTAAACAAAAAATTGAAAAAAAAATGTTATTTTTATTTAACTTATAGATTTACTTGAATGGTAGCACAATATGTTCAGGTCATATTGTAACTAATTTAGAATTAAAAAAAAACAACTAATATGAAACAAAGAAGGAAAAAAAAACAATCATATAATAATATTTTAAAAAAAAACATAATAAAAATAAATAATAGACAAAAAATTAACAAAATAATCAGATAATAATCAAATAAGAAACAAAGTCGACAGTGAGCTTGACGCCCAAGTTCGACACCCATGGTGCTGACAATCAGAAATAAAAAAATATTCCGCTGACTTGGAGAGGAGATGGGCGCCGCCAAGCCCACTGAAAGGACTAACGGACACGCCGTGTCCATTAGATACCCCCATCGACCGTTAAGGTTTAATGGGTTTAAAAAATGAAAGAAAAAAATAATTAACAAAAATAAATAATACATAAATAAATAATAATAGGCTTAATAATTACTTGATATTTTACTATATGATTAACTTTATATTTTCTCGGCTATATGATTTCCTTTATACTTTAGCCTACTATATGATTTACTTTATATTTTACTATATGATTTACTTTATATTTTACTGTATGATTTACTTTATTTTTTACTATATGATTTACTTTATATTTTACTATAGGCCTATGATTTACTTATATTTTACTATATGATTTACTTAATATTTTATTATAGATGATTTACTTTGATTTATGATTTACTTTATATTTTACTATATGGTTTACTTTATATTTTACTATATGATTTACTTTATATTTTATTATATGATTTACTTTATATTTTACTATATGGTTTACTTTATATTTTATTATGTGATTTACTTTATGTTTTACTATATGGTTTACTTCTTACTTCTAGTTTTACCTTTGGTTTTACTTTATATCTTGCTTCCTAATTTTATTTCGTGTTTAGCTTTAAATAATTTGCTTAAAGGATTGTATTACTTTTAAATAAAATGTATAAAATTGCTTGTGGAATCAAACGTGTTTGGAGGATAAAACTGTAACAACCTAGAGTGGAACAATGGACAATTCAAGAAGGAACAGTTCATGGAACAGAGTCTTGCAAAAATGACCAGAATAAAACAACAACATCGTGTGATAGTTAGTCTTTTATCGCACGATCTTTCATTCAGACATTTTGGAACAGAAGCCGGAGTCGTTTTTTATCACAGATGTTTTTCCCTCGAAGATAGAAGTTGCCGAGCAGACAACATAGGCGGCCATTTTGTATTTTTTAATCCTTTCTGACCTTCTTCACGTCCTCTCACTATTGTAAAGACACGTGGATTGTATCCTCATTAAGATGGCCGCTGAATACGGAGAGATGAGAGAGAAATGGAAGGAGTAAGTGAGAGATAGTAAGGAGAAAGAAAGAGGTCGATTTGGACTTAAATTCTTTACATTTTTACGGCCCATGAAAGAAGTCAGATTAAAAAATGAAAGTGCTTGTTGTCTTTCAAGACGTATGCATGACATCTGTCACAGAAATCACGTCACGTTTTCGTCATTCAAATGACATCTCATTATCTCATCATGATTCTGGTGCTTCATATTATTTTCTTTTTAAATTTACATAATATTCTTCCTTTCCGTTACTTGACGTTACATGAAGTTACTTTCAATTGTTTCGGTTTGCTTACAAGTTTTGTTCAGAAAAGAAATAATTCATTAGTTTAAATGTTCTTAATATTTCAAAGTTATTTAGTGACATTTTGGAAAATATACTTTTCCATAATTTAGACTTCCCCCCACGCCCTGTACATCCTCTCTAGCCCCCCCTCCACCACTACCATCTCATCGCAAAAACTAAATATAGAAAAGTTTCCAATAAAAAGTAAACAGCAAGAATTCTAAGATTTTTTACAGAACAAAAGTTAACAAATGAAAAGTTGTCTTATATTAAACATTCTTAGAGTCTATAAGGAAAATGATGTTTGTTTAGGTAGGTAGCTTCCCGTTGCCATTACAGAGATGGAATTGTCTGTCCAGTACAATGTTCACATACCAGAAACCTCTCTGCGTTGAATTGAACCCATGCCTCTTGTGTAGCTCCAATAGCCCTACATTCTTGGCTCGTCTCATCGGCGAGGGCAGGAAGGGGGGGTGAACAGGGTGTATATAATAAAAAAAATATATAATTTGTTATCATATGTTAAGATAATGGATTGTAAGAAAAAATATTTCAATCTCGTTAAGGAAAATATCCCAGCATGTTGGACATGAAAAGTTTTTGTTGAATGAAATAATAGAGATCTAAAATGATCTTCCTGCCGGCATAGAGGGTATTCATATTGACTAAAAGGGAAACAATTGATGGGGGGGGGGGGGGGGGGTAAATAAACCTAGAGAGAGAGAGAGAGTGTGTGAGGTAGGGAGAGAGAGGGAGAGAGAGACAGACAGAGACAGGGAAGGGAGGAAAGTAGAATCCTTGGACGGAAGTGAGAGAAACTCAGACCAAGCAATTGATCAAGTAACTCATTGTGTGGTGTACACAGGCCAAGCAATTGATCAAGTAACTCATTGTGTGGTGTACACAGGCCAAGCAATTGATCAAGTAACTCATTGTGTGGTGTACACAGGCCAAGCAATTGATCAAGTAACTCATTGTGTGGTGTACACAGGCCAAGCAATTGATCAAGTAACTCATTGTGTGGTGTACACAGGCCAAGCAATTGATCAAGTAACTCATTGTGTGGTGTACACAGGCCAAGCAATTGATCAAGTAACTCATTGTGTGGTGTACACAGGCCAAGCAATTGATCAAGTAACTCATTGTGTGGTGTACACAGGCCAAGCAATTGATCAAGTAACTCATTGTGTGGTGTACACAGGCCAAGCAATTGATCAAGTAACTCATTGTGTGGTGTACACAGGCCAAGCAATTGATCAAGTAACTCATTGTGTGGTGTACACAGGCCAAGCAATTGATCAAGTAACTCATTGTGTGGTGTACACAGGCCAAGCAATTGATCAAGTAACTCATTGTGTGGTGTACACAGGCCAAGCAATTGATCAAGTAACTCATTGTGTGGTGTACACAGGCCAAGCAATTGATCAAGTAACTCATTGTGTGGTGTACACAGGCCAAGCAATTGATCAAGTAACTCATTGTGTGGTGTACACAGGCCAAGCAATTGATCAAGTAACTCATTGTGTGGTGTACACAGGCCAAGCAATTGATCAAGTAACTCATTGTGTGGTGTACACAGGCCAAGCAATTGATCAAGTAACTCATTGTGTGGTGTACACAGGCCCCGCCGCCATTTTGTTGACACGCTATTCATACGAATGTTTGCGTATAAGTCCTCGGGAAAATTCCCGGTAAACATTCCCGCTGATCGTTTTCTTGTTACAACTCAGGGTCAGCGCCAAACGAGCTGGCGGAATAAAACGTAAAAAAAAAAAAAATCGTAAAAAGAACTAATTTTGTACATGGAGGTAAATATTCCGTTTTCTTTTTTTTTTTATTAAGGGCGCCTCACACTACGGTTTGTGGGGGGCACGGGACGATGATAAAAGGTATGTGAACTCATGTTCATGGTTCCAGTGTTTAAAAGGTGTTATACAGTTGCCAAAATGTAGACGTACTCTGGTGTTGGGACTTAATTTTTGGGAGACGTCGTTGTTTGCCAACGTCGGGGGTAAACAATCAGCGCTGAAGCGTCGTATAGCGAAACGTTAATGTCGTGTGGGTCGAGGGGGGGGGGGGAGGGAAAGAGACTACCTTTTTATATTATTTGGTAGCAATTTGAGTTGACAAGTTGCTTGCGAGGGTATCCTGTAGGAGAACGGAGTCGGCACTCTCTCGGGGTGGTCTGGATGGACGCACGGAGGAGTTTTTTTAAAAAAAAACTGTCTTAGCGTAGGAAGAGAAGGAATTGGAGAAAGGGGTGGGGCGTACGGGAGGGCGCGAGCATGAGATACCACCTGTAATAACAAAGGTGGACAATTTCAGTGCACAATTAAAAATGAAATAAAGGTGAAAGAAAAATGTGAAAGGCGGCACAAAATGGCAGGCTGCAAGTTTCAATGACAACTTGTGTAGGGAGTTTCTTTTTTTTTTTTATAAAGTTTAAGCAGCTCCTCGCTCCCCTTCTTCCCAGCTCAGATGTGTTATTATTCATGTGTTGCACTTGATGCCCTTTAGAAATAGTAAAGGAGTTGTTGGCCTTTCAATCTTATAAAGAGTTGTGTCCCCTGCATAGAATGGAAGAAAATGTTTTTGACTCCCAAGCAAGTACGCCAAGAATGGCGACCAAGAATGGCGACCCGTTTCAAATGAAAAGCTTTTATAATTACCTGACATCTGTAGGTAACACTGGCATTACAATGTGTAGTCAGTAGTTTTGTACATACACGTATACACAATGGCAACACAAAGAGCCTACACATCTCTTCAACTTTCACTTAGTAAAACTTTCATTCATTTCTATGCCATATTTTATGCAATAGTATTGAACAATGTTTAACTGACTTTTAAACAACCACTAAAGCTGGACCTTGGGGGCTCTGCCCTACAACTGAGTGAAAATGTCAGATATTATTCCAAGACTTTGAGTATTGTAAACTAACACTATGTTAATAGCTACCCCACCATACATAAACTAACACTATGTTAATAGCTACCCCACCATACATAAACTAACACTATGTTAATAGCTACCCCACCATACATAAACTAACACTATGTTAATAGCTACCCCACCATACATAAACTAACACTATGTTAATAGCTACCCCACCATACATAAACTAACACTATGTTAATAGCTACCCCACCATACATAAACTAACACTATGTTAATAGCTACCCCACCATACATAAACTAACACTATGTTAATAGCTACCCCACCATACATAAACTAACACTATGTTAATAGCTACCCCACCATACATAAACTAACACTATGTTAATAGCTACCCCACCATACATAAACTAACACTATGTTAATAGCTACCCCACCATACATAAACTAACACTATGTTAATAGCTACCCCACCACACATAAACTAACACTATGTTAATAGCTACCCCACCACACATAAACTAACACTATGTTAATAGCTACCCCACCATACATAAACTAACACTATGTTAATAGCTACCCCACCATACATAAACTAACACTATGTTAATAGCTACCCCACCATACATAAACTAACACTATGTTAATAGCTACCCCACCATACATAAACTAACACTATGTTAATAGCTACCCCACCACACATAAACTAACACTATGTTAATAGCTACCCCACCACACATAAACTAACACTATGTTAATAGCTACCCCACCATACATAAACTAACACTATGTTAATAGCTACCCCACCATACATAAACTAACACTATGTTAATAGCTACCCCACCATACATAAACTAACACTATGTTAATAGCTACCCCACCATACATAAACTAACACTATGTTAATAGCTACCCCACCACACATAAACTAACACTATGTTAATAGCTACCCCACCACACATAAACTAACACTATGTTAATAGCTACCCCACCATACATAAACTAACACTATGTTAATAGCTACCCCACCATACATAAACTAACACTATGTTAATAGCTACCCCACCATACATAAACTAACACTATGTTAATAGCTACCCCACCATACATAAACTAACACTATGTTAATAGCTACCCCACCATACATAAACTAACACTATGTTAATAGCTACCCCACCATACATAAACTAACACTATGTTAATAGCTACCCCACCATACATAAACTAACACTATGTTAATAGCTACCCCACCATACATAAACTAACACTATGTTAATAGCTACCCCACCATACATAAACTAACACTATGTTAATAGCTACCCCACCATACATAAACTAACACTATGTTAATAGCTACCCCACCACACATAAACTAACACTATGTTAATAGCTACCCCACCACACATAAACTAACACTATGTTAATAGCTACCCCACCATACATAAACTTACTCAATGCATGTGGCATTTAACGAAACGTGTTTATATTTATATATTATATTATATATACGTTTTTTTTTAAATATATTATTTGAATTGTGATGCCGGCTGGTCATGTGGTTAGTTCACCGGACTGTCAACCGAAACGTCGCGGGTTCTATCCCGGCCGCCGACCGATCCGTGCCCGCCCTGCAGGAGTTTTGGGCCTAGTGTACTAATAATCTTCTATCTAGAAGGAACGTCTGTAAAACTTATAAATTAAGATCATTAGAACGTGAAAAACAAACAATTATTGTGTGGCCCTTCAAGGGTCGTAATTACTGCGAGAACGAGAACGAACGGATGTTTACGGGGAAAGTAAATAATAAACTTGAGATAAAACTTTGGTATTTGGTATTTTTTTATATATTTTATTTAGAAACTAAAATGACCGCACATTTTTTGATTTTTAATCTAACCTTGATTATTGAAAGTTGTTGATTTCAATGCGCCTAAAATTAGCGCATATAAACAGGAACCAATCGTTGGGCCTATTCGAGTGTTTCTTTCAACGTGACACTGTATTAAAAGACCCCCCTCCCCTCCCTTTATTTTTGTGTTTCTTAAAAACATACAAATTGGAACCAAATTAAATCATAAAAACTAACCACAAACAAACAAACAAGAGTGATTTTTTTTTAAAGTTTATTATCGACGCAGTCTATATATAAATCGTTTAAATGAAATGAAACAATAAATTGTATTGCAAATAAACTATAATTATTTAGAATAGTTAGGAAAAGACTAACATTTAACCATTTCAAATGAAAGAATTGCGCCGGCGATAGAATGACTACAGATACAACAAAGTGTTTGCTTATTTTATTTGTGAAGTTAGAATATCAGGAGGGGATGTGTTGCATTAATGTTTGATTGGTTGTTTAATAATAAATTTATTATAATATTTCCAAATTTAGTATAGGTAACAATATGTGGGGGCGCCATATTAATTCTAGATACAGTGCGCAAATATAGGCCTAGTTTGTTACGGCCGTTCCCGCTTTTTTTTTCTTCATGTACGCACCAATTGACCATCCTGTAGGAGACTACTGAATGTAGTAGAGCACAATAAGTCGGCCATAGAATAGAAGGGAGCAAGTCGTGAAGTGCCACACGTTGGTAATCCTCAACAAAAACTTTCGATTATATAGCTCAGTGGCACTAACAACGTCACAATAGCCAAAACTAACGTAGACTAAGATGGCGCTCTAAAAGGATGCTAACCACATCCGGTGCAGTCCACCTCCGCCGTATTTTTTCCCCCACTACCATCTCGCCGTGGCACTGATTTGTTTGCCCTGAGAACGTAGATGCCACACCTACCCGAGAACGACGGAACAATGGAAGCCAGCGTGCCTCGTTTTCACCTAGAGTGTATCGAGAGTCACACACCGAGCGAAGGTTGGACGAGGGTGTGACAAGAGTTGATACTATTACATTACCCCGTGTTGTGTTAGCAGAATACGTCACGCCTTGCGCTGAAGACTTTCTAGATTTAGTTACATCTAATCATCGTAGCCTCGTATTATGGAGTAAAGTGTTCGAAAATAAAGAAGGCTAAAAAAAATTATTATGTCGATAGAGGGCTAGAACTTCATTTCATTTTTTCATGTATTATTTATTAAATTTGGCATCAAATGCTATTTGAATATTTATTTACTATTAGGATTTTGACATTCCCCACAAGGCATTCCTACAACACTTCATTTTCCACAATGCCCTCCCCACACTTTATTCCACACAAAGCCCTCCCCCACACTTTATTCCACACAATGCCCTCCCCCACACTTTATTCCCCAGAGTGCCCTCCCCCACACTTTATTCCCCACAATGCCCTCCCCCACACTTTATTCCCCAGAGTGCCCTCCCCCACACTTTATTCCCCAGAGTGCTCTCCCCCCACACTTTATTCCACACAGTGCCCTCCCCCCACACTTTATTCCCCAGAGTGACCTCCCCCCACACTTTATTCCACACAGTGCCCTCCCCCCACACTTTATTCCCCAGAGTGCCCTCCTCCCACACTTTATTCCACACAGTGCCCTCCCCCCACACTTTATTCCACACAGTGCCCTCCCCCCACACTTTATTCCACACAGTGCTCTCCCCCCACACTTTATTCCACACAATGCCCCCCCACACTTTATTCCCCAGAGTGCCCTCCCCCCACACTTTATTCCACACAATGCCCTCCCCCCACACTTTATTCCCCAGAGTGCCCTCCCCCCACACTTTATTCCCCACAATGCCCCCCCACACTTTATTCCCCAGAGTGCCCTCCCCCACACTTTATTCCCCACAATGCCCTCCCCCCACACTTTATTCCCCAGAGTGCCCTCCCCCCACACTTTATTCCCCACAATGCCCCCCCACACTTTATTCCCCAGAGTGCCCTCCCCCCACACTTTATTCCCCACAATGCCCCCACCCCACACTTTATTCCCCACAATGCCCTCCCCCCACACTTTATTCCACACAATGCCCCCCCACACTTTATTCCCCAGAGTGCCCTCCCCCCACACTTTATTCCCCACAATGCCCCCACCCCACACTTTATTCCCCACAATGCCCTCCCCCCACACTTTATTCCACACAATGCCCTCCCCCCACACTTTATTCCCCACAATGCCCCCCCACACTTTATTCCCCAGAGTGCCCTCCCCCCACACTTTATTCTCCAGAGTGCTCTCCCCCCACACTTTATTCCACACAGTGCCCTCCCCCCACACTTTATTCCACACAGTGCCCTCCCCCCACACTTTATTCCCCAGCGTGCTCTCCCCCCACACTTTATTCCACACAGTGCCCTCCCCCACACTTTATTCCCCAGAGTGCCCTCCCCCACACTTTATTCCCCAGAGTGCTCTCCCCCCACACTTTATTCCACACAGTGCCCTCCCCCCACACTTTATTCCCCAGAGTGACCTCCCCCCACACTTTATTCCACACAGTGCCCTCCCCCCACACTTTATTCCCCAGAGTGCCCTCCTCCCACACTTTATTCCACACAGTGCCCTCCCCCCACACTTTATTCCACACAGTGCCCTCCCCCCACACTTTATTCCACACAGTGCTCTCCCCCCACACTTTATTCCACACAGTGCCCTCCCCCCACACTTTATTCCCCAGAGTGACCTCCCCCCACACTTTATTCCACACAGTGCTCTCCCCCCACACTTTATTCCACACAGTGCCCTCCCCCCACACTTAATTCCCCAGAGTGACCTCCCCCCACACTTTATTCAACACAGTGCCCCCCCCACACTTTATTCCACACAGTGCTCTCCCCCCACACTTTATTCCACACAGTGCCCTCCCCCCACACTTTATTCCCCAGAGTGACCTCCCCCCACACTTTATTCAACACAGTGCCCTCCCCCCACACTTTATTCCCCAGAGTGCCCTCCTCCCACACTTTATTCCACACAGTGCCCTCCTCCCACACTTTATTCCCCAGAGTGCCCTCCCCCCCCCCACTTTATTCCCCAGAGTGCTCTCCCCTCACACTTTATTCCACACAGTGCCCTCCCCTCACACTTTATTCCACACAGTGCCCTCCCCCCACACTTTATTCCACACAGTGCCCTCCCCCATACTTTTTTCCCCAGAGTGCTCTCCCCCCACACTTTATTCCACACAGTGCCCTCCCCTCACACTTTATTCCACACAGTGCCCTCCCCCCACACTTTATTCCACACAGTGCCCTCCCCTCATACTTTATTCCCCAGAGTGCTCTCCCCCCACACTTTATTCCACACAGTGCCCTCCCCTCACACTTTATTCCACACAGTGCCCTCCCCTCACACTTTATTCCACACAGTGCCCTCCCCCCACACTTTATTCCACACAGTGCCCTCCCCTCACACTTTATTCCACACAGTGTCCTCCCCCCACACTTTATTCCACACAGTGCCCTCCCCTCACACTTTATTCCACATAGTGCCCTCCCCCCATACTTTATTCCACACAGTGCCCTCCCCCCATACTTTATTCCCCAGAGTGCCCTCCCCCCACACTTTATTCCACACAGTGCCCTCCCCTCACACTTTATTCCACACAGTGCCCTCCCCCCACACTTTATTCCACACAGTGCCCTCCCCTCACACTTTATTCCACATAGTGCCCTCCCCCCATACTTTATTCCACACAGTGCCCTCCCCTCACACTTTATTCCACACAGTGCCCTCCCCCCACACTTTATTCCACACAGTGCCCTCCCCTCACACTTTATTCCACATAGTGCCCTCCCCCCATACTTTATTCCACACAGTGCCCTCCCCCCACACTTTATTCCACACAGTGCCCTCCCCTCACACTTTATTCCACACAGTGCCCTCCCCTCACACTTTATTCCACACAGTGCCCTCCCCCCACACTTTATTCCACACAGTGCCCTCCCCTCACACTTTATTCCACACAGTGCCCTCCCCCCACACTTTATTCCACACAGTGCCCTCCCCTCATACTTTATTCCCCAGAGTGCTCTCCCCCCACACTTTATTCCACACAGTGCCCTCCCCTCACACTTTATTCCACACAGTGCCCTCCTTCACACTTTATTCCACATAGTGCCCTCCCCCCATACTTTATTCCCCACAGTGCCCTCCCCCCCTCCACACTTTATTCCCCACATTCCATCGATTATTTCAATGAGATATTTTCACTAGACAAATGTAAACTACTGCGGGTGCATATAATTCCTAAGATGGCGGCGATTCATATTACTTGCTAAAATAGAAAGTTATTGAAACGAAACAAAAAAAAAGTCAACATTTTTACTTAGGATTTATTCAACCGTAAAATGTCAAGTTTTTAACCAGGGCTATAAAATAAACTAAACGTGTCTTCTCCCTCCACCCTACCCCTCCACCCTACCTCTTCACCCCTCCACTCTTACCCCCCAAAACAAAGAACAACATTTTTCTTAAATTCCAGAAATCAACATCTTGAATTCCTCACTGACCCATACATACTAGATTCCAATGCCCTGCTATTAAATATCTCCATTTAAACTGCTTTCTTTCTACCTCCACCCCTTCGACTCTCTCTCTCTCTCTCTCTTTCTCTCACTCTCTCTTTCTCTCTCTCTCTCTCTCTTTTGCTTTCTTTCTTTTCTATCACCCTGCATCGACAATTTCTCCAAATTAGCCCAAAAATGGTATGCAAATGAAATCAAATATTTGTTGAATCACAAGGCTATTGTGCATCCTATTGGACGGGGACAATGAAGGGAGGTCACAAGATGGACACCCCACAATCGTTTGTCACAGTTGGGCGGCCATGTTGGAAAATTTCAAGTGCTTACCACCCACCTCGCGAGGGCTGAATTGAGAGAGTAGGAATAGAAAAATGAAAACTTGGTCCGCTGAGAAGATACTCGTTGGATTCCCTCCATCGCGCGAGGGGGCGACACGAGGGCCCTGACAACGAGAAGGTCCTCTAGATCATTTGTGGGTCGACTGCTACAGTTGAAGTGGCTCTTCACTGGCCTCTTGTTCCATCTATGCGCGGCATGTCAGGCGAGCTTAAACCTATGGAACAGTACAGACTCGTGACACCTGCAGAGAATGGAAAGACAACCTTCAGCCAGTGATTGTAATGTGCCTGGAGTTATTGGGGTGTTAGGTTAATGGTGTAGATGTGTTTGACTTATATGTTTACCTTTGACAATAAAGATCAATGAAATAGACAACAAAACATACGGATAATACTAGACAATACTAGACAATACTAGACAATACTAGACAATACTAGACAATACTAGACAATACTAGACAATACTAGACAATACTAGACAATACTAGACAATACTAGACAATACTAGACAATACTAGACAATACTAGACAATACTAGACAATACTAGATAATACTAGACAATACTAGACAATACTAGATAATACTAGACAATACTAGACAATACTAGACAATAATTATACTAGACATTACTAGACAATACTAGACAATACTAGACAATACTAGATAATACTAGATAATACTAGACAATACTAGACAATACTAGATAATACTAGACAATACTAGACAATACTAGATAATATTAGACAATACTAGACAATACTAGATAATACTAGACAATACTAGATAATATATAATACTAGATAATATATAATACTAAACAATACTAGACAATACTAGACAATACTAGATAATACTAGACAATACTAGATACTATATAATACTAGATAATATATAATACTAAACAATACTAGACAATACTAGATAATACTAGATAATACTAGATAATACTAGAATATTTATTTATCTATCCATCTATTATTTGTATTACTTGATCTATTTTATTTAACAATCTTTCAATCTTTTTTTTTAAATCTATCCATTTCTCTACCTATTCATCTATTACCATTACAATACACAGTGGTGTATTTAGGCATGTTCCACATGTTCTATACACACAGTGGTGTATTTAGGCATGTTCCTCATGTTCCATTGGAACAGGGGCCCCCACACATCCCAGAAAGATTTTTTGTGTGACATCCCCATTATTTCGTTGAAAATGTAAAATATAATTCATTTATTCCCTTACAATTTTAAGAATAGTCAAACCAAGCTAAGCGCAACATAAAAGTATTCATGATTTTACAGAATGTAACATAAATTAACGGCATTTTTCTGAGGTGTGCCTGCGGAAGGCAGGGGCTAGGCCACGAGAGGCCTCCACATAAATTTGAGAACAGGGCCCCCACAATCCTAAATACGGCTCTGCTATACACATAAATGTTCCAGTATTACTAAATACACCTTTTAATATATCTGCCATTGTGTATTATTTTCTTAAATCTTTCACTTCCGTAAAAAGCTCTACAAATATTTGTTACATTTATACATACAAATATATTTTAATATATTGGGCCTATAGACGTTTTATCATTTAGGGCCTTTATATATTTTAACATGAATGGCCTATAGATATCATTAATATGTATGCCTTATAAATATTTTAACATGTAGGCCTTATAGATATTTTAACTTCTAAGACTATAGATATTTCAACAAGTAAGGCATATAGATATTGTAACATTAAGGGCCTATAAATATTTTAACTTTTAGGGCCTATAGATGTTTTGAGCTGTATGGCCTATAGATATGTATAGTCTTGACTTCAATGCAAGCTGTTATATTTATACAAACTAGATTTCTTGTTATGTTTTTTTTTTTAATCTAAAGCCTTTGGTTGTGTCTTTATTTATTAGAAAAAATATAAAGTATAAATGAACTTTACAAAAAACTTTGCCTGGTTTGTCAAGAAATGTGTATTTTCAAACTAGCCCATATTGACTTAATAGATGGCGGGTAGAATTCATTGAAATGTGTTACTTGTAAATTCCATCCAACACTGAAGTATCAAGCGAACAAAGAAACCTGATTTAAAATGTATTTAGATTCATTCAGAAAACTACCGGTAGTTGTTTTTAGAAATTCCCATTCACGGTAGCTTACTTAGTTGCCATGGCAACAGGGTAAATTAACTCTCAACACCATATATTCAACTAGGTTAAACAAACGACTATATGAAGTGCACTTGAAATCCTTGCATCGGATAATTGCAAACAGCGATAACAAGTTACAGACTTACACACAAGTTCAGGACCAAAACACCACCCGCAGTGTCGCGTCCCTTTGATGTGACCTCTTGATAGCCGCCCAACTAATAGCACGGAGGGGACCACATTGAATGGGGAGCGGTAACGTCTACGTCACAGCGCCGGTGGTCACGGCTCAATGTCCAGCCACTGTAACGTCCAGCAGTGTGGCGCTAGATAATCTGGGCTAATCTCCTCACCTCAGATTAAGACAACCTAATCTCATCACTATTTTTTTTTGTTGCATTATCTGTCGGCGTATCTTGTGTGAAGATTAAAGTTCTGTGGATGGTCTACTATCTGTTCACTTGAAGATGCCCCCCCCCCCCACCTCGCTCAACTATCCCTTAGAATGGATGAGAGAAATTGAGTTTATACAGACCTTCTACTTTAGAAAAAGAAATAAAAGTTCTAACGCGAAACTAGTAACAATACATGAGAGTCTATGTCCAATGTGCTTAATCTTCCTTCTTTAAACAATATAGAACAGAAGAGATAAATGCATTTTTTTTTTTAATTTATAAAGAGTCAACCATACCTACATTAAAAAGAGTCCACCCTACCTACATAGTCTAGACTTTTAATATACACCAAATCGAATTGAACTGAATACAAAAATAATACTCAACACTAAATACTTTACACATTTCTTAAGGGTTATGTCAATAACATTATTTGAAAATATGAGGAATAAGGAAAAAAATGAATGTAAAACTTTACTAATAAAAACATAAAATAAACTAAAAATATTTATAATTAAACTATTTTACGAAATACGTAAACAATTCATAAACAGGCGGAGTCATAGGGAAACCAGACAAGTCTTGGACTTAAACTAATTAACTACTGTGTCAACATGGCTTTTTGACTTATTCTTTCTTTTGGATTGTGGGGCTGGGTTGGTGTTGTGAAATCAAGAAAAAAATATGTTCAATGTGAGCCACATTAGGAAACCTCCTCTTGTATTTAGCGACCTTGACCTCCACACTAAATAAAGTTTCACGAAATAGAGAGTACAGGTATAAAGTGATTTCTAAACGAGGAAGTAAATTAATGTCTGTGACCTGGTTCATTAATGTCTGTGACTGGTTCATTAATGTCTGTGACTGGTTCATTAATGTCTGTGACTGGTTCATTAATGTCTGTGACTGGTTCATTAATGTCTGTGACCTGGTTCATTAATGTATGTGACTGGTTCATTAATGTCTGTGACTGGTTCATTAATGTCTGTGACCTGGTTCATTAATGTCTGTGACCTGGTTCATTAATGTCTGTGACCTGGTTCATTAATGTCTGTGACCTGGTTCATTAATGTCTGTGACCTGGTTCATTAATGTATGTGACTGGTTCATTAATGTCTGTGACCTGGTTCATTAATGTCTGTGACCTGGTTCATTAATGTATGTGACTGGTTCATTAATGTCTGTGACCTGGTTCATTAATGTATGTGACTGGTTCATTAATGTCTGTGACTGGTTCATTAATGTCTGTGACCTGGTTCATTAATGTCTGTGACCTGGTTCATTAATGTCTGTGACCTGGTTCATTCATGTCTGTGACTGGTTCATTAATGTCTGTGACTGGTTCATTAATGTCTGTGACCTGGTTCATTAATGTCTGTGACCTGGTTCATTCAAACTGACATAAAAACTGAGGAAAAAATGAGTGCAATGAGAATATGTTTGTCTTGTAAGAAATGAGTATTTATACACTCGTCACAGGTACAAACACGACACATGTACACACACGACATATAAACACACATGACACATGTACACACACGACACATGTACACACATCATATATACACACACACGACACAACATTCATGACACATGTATGATGTGCACACACGACATATTTACACACACAATAGGTGAATACTAGAGACAGGAGACATCTGTATATTGTGTAAAATAAGGCTAATTAAAATTGTGAAACTTCCAATATTTCAGTGATAGTAAATTATCCATGGAGCTTCTCGGATCTGATTACTTCCTTATTGTACCGGCAATTAGAATCGAACATTCAGGCAACACAAATTATCTAGCATCGATTCAGCAACTCAACCATCCACACCCCACCCCACCCTTCCATAATATCAGATTACAATCGTGTATAGTCTTGTATATTCCTTCAATGTATGGTATTTTTAAAATCCATGAGTTGCATGTACTTTTAACTTATAGAATTGTATATAGTATATATACTGTATATGCCATAACGTCGTAATGTATGTTCTACTAATGTATTGTCTAGTATATTCCATATATAGTCCTAATTACTATATAAATGAAATATTAAAGTGTGTGTGAGTGTGTATGCGCGTCTGTGTGTGTGCGTATTCCATTTTGCGTATAGTCCGGTTTAGCTTAAATTTAAATGGTCGAGTATGATTCAAAACACAGAGCTCTGTATATGATTTCTAAACGTTTAAGTGTCTAATTTTATCATTTGTGTGGCTGCTACAACTTTCCAAAAGTAGTTTTCTGGAGGATGTAATACGGTATACATTCCTAATAACCGTTGATTTTGTTATCTTTTTCAATAATATTTTTCACTTCCTTTTTTTTTACATAATTGTGTAAACTTGTGTTATTATACCTTCTAGTAGATTAATACTATACAACACACATTCCAACAAATTCACTAAATAACTAGGCCTACAACATTTATTGTATTTTAGAACATCGTGTATTGTTTCTAGCAATAGGATATAGAAGTTACTAAAATTAATTGAATTATGTTTCTGTGCATGAAAGTTGATATTTAATCAATCTCTGTCGTAGTCTGTAGTCCTGTCTCTAATTGTGCCAATCGCAGTTTCTACCTGCCTCACCGCTTGCCACAGCCTACCTTGCCTTCGTGAATGAAGGTCATGACGTGAACAGGTGGGAAGCGAGCAGTCAATTTCAGGTGCGGAGTTCGATTGCTTGTCGCCCCAGGAGCAGACACTTTGTGGTTCATTTGCCAGGGGCGGAACTGACTTCGTTCACACAAGACCAAAATGAGTTGTTCAAACGTTTGTTATGAGCTGAAGAAGTTGCAGGCTGGTATATTCCCAGCTTAAAGTCTATTATTGGATTCCTGAATAGAACAAGCTGGATACTTGAGGTTTGCCAACAGTTGTAAGAAATGTTCTCTTCCTATTGTATTCACATATAGTTGTAACACTAGTCTTTAACTACGTCTAGTAAGTGTTTTCCCTTACTTGTCCATCAATAGAACCATTCAACTGATGTATTGTACGCCTCTGATTAAAGATCTCCACGCTACAAACAGCCTGTCCCCCCCCCCCCCCATTTTAACCACGACTCTGGAATCGTTTCGCCTCATCAGTCACACCAGCTCTTCCGCGTTTTCCCCCAACTCCCCCTTGCGCTGACTTTTGTTTTGTCCCTACCCCCCCCCCCCCCCCACCATCCACAGGCCTGATCTAATTGCTCCATTCAGAACCCGTCTGGAATTCATGCAGGTAAAAAAATCTCCATCTCTGTGAAGCCACAAATTGCTGTGAGACTAGAGTGACTAGAGTAGGAGACAAAGCCAAATAGAGCTGGGTTCTTGTTGTTGTTTTTTCCCCATTAGATTGAAAGTTGTATTTCCAGTAGTTTTCTAATGGCTGTCATCTCGTCACTACCCGTATGTAGGAGAGGGGGGGAGGAGGGAGAGGCAGGAGAGGAGCAACGCTACAATGACTTTAATTCCGTTGTTACAGTTACCTTGACACTGACCAGGTATTGCCCCCTTTTTGTCTTCTCAACTTCAAGACATGAGGGTAGATTGAGTTTTCTTTAACAACGTGAGCAGCGTACATGTAGTGTAGACACGTGACTTGCACTGTGTTAAGTAAAAGAAATTTACTGCTAGAACTGGAATACAAAGATGTATATTAGGTTCATAACTAGTTAATGTGTAGCAAGGGGAGGTAATCACACCGACACAAAGGGCAGACAACCACACTGACACAAGGGCAGACAATGCACGTAGAACTCAATATTGAACTGATGGGGTTGCCTGTGTACTCACCCGTCACCTGGATAGCCCATGGCCAATGGCTTACTTTGATGGCTTGAGGGCGGGGTAATGTTTCAGTAGGACAAACTCTGTTGTGAAATAACAGTAGAGTTGGGTGGGGGGGGGGGGGGGGGGGTAGAGGCTGTGTTTACTCGGTTTAATTTATATAAGACATTTAGACAAAACATTTATATTCATTCCTTATACCGGACATTTATATTAGTTCTGTATAATAGTTTTTTATATTAGTTCTGTATAACAGACATTTACATTAGTTCTGTATAACAGACATTTATATTAGTTCTGTATAATAGACATTTATATTAGTTCTGTATAATAGACATTTATATTAGTTCTGTATAATAGACATTTATATTCGTTCTGTATAATAGACATTTATATTAGTTCTGTATAATAGACATTTATATTAGTTCTGTATAACAGACATTTATATTAGTTCTGTATAATAGACATTTATATTAGTTCTGTATAACAGACATTTATATTAGTTCTGTATAACAGACATTTATATTAGTTCTGTATAACAGACATTTATATTAGTTCTGTATAACAGACATTTATATTAGTTCTGTATAACAGACATTTATATTAGTTCTGTAAAACAGACATTTATATTAGTTCTGTATAACAGACATTTATATTAGTTCTGTATAACAGACATTTATATTAGTTCTGTATAACAGACAATTATATTAGTTCTGTATAACAGACATTTATATTAGTTCTGTATAACAGACAATTATATTAGTTCTGTATAACAGACATTTATATTAGTTTTGTATAATAGACAATTATATTAGTTCTGTATAACAGACATTTATATTAGTTCTGTATAATAGACATTTATATTAGTTCTGTATAACAGACATTTATATTAGTTCTGTAAAACAGACATTTATATTAGTTCTGTATAACAGACATTTATATTAATTCTGTATAACAGACATTTATATTAGTTCTGTATAACAGACATTTATATTAGTTCTGTATAACAGACATTTATATTAGTTCTGTATAACAGACATTTATATTAGTTCTGTATAACAGACATTTATATTAGTTCTGTATAACAGACATTTATATTAGTTCTGTATAATAGACATTTATATTAGTTCTGTATAATAGACATTTATATTAGTTCTGTATAATAGACATTTATATTAGTTCTGTATAATAGACATTTATATTAGTTCTGTATAATAGACATTTATATTAGTTCTTATTACCAAACAATGTATACCAGGCCTATGTACTAGTCTTGCAATAATTTCAGTTCTTGAAGATCTAATGAAACGATCGATCAATGTGAGTACACATGATGTAGGCTACATTAACTACATATATGGGTAGGTACACAGATACACTTACCTAGATCTATATCTCTATATATCTAAAATGTTTAATCAATGTTCTAGATAATCTGATTTGCAACTACTTCTCACCTATGTGTTGAACAAGTGACAAGATCAGACAAAGAGATTGTGTACAAGTTCAACTATGTACAAGTTCAACTATGTACATACAGACATAATTAATAGGAAGCTATATACACAAGAGTAGTTTTTCTTTGTCAAGCTAAACTCAAAATATAAATGTGTATCAGCTTCCGGTTTCTAGGCAGAAACCTCGTTTTTTTTTTTTGAAATATTATTTTGTAAATATACAACTGATGTATCATGCATAGATAAAACTATAGGATAGGTACAAATGCATTGCGTGCAGATGAAACTAGAGGACATATGTATTCATGGTTGAATGCTTATACTAGAACATGGGTAACCAATAGACATTGATATATAATCGTAGGTGATATCCTTGCATCCGGGTTATTAATGAGAGTGTTATTGAAATGTTTGACTTGACCAAACTATTGAGCTGTAAGGTGAGTAAATAGCTGGACTAGTTGTTTACCAAACTATTGAGCTTTAGGTGAGTAAATAGCTGGACTAGTTGTTTACCAAACTATTGAGCTGTAGGTGAGTAAATAGCTGGACTAGTTGTTTACCAAACTATTGAGCTGTAGGTGAGTAAATAGCTGGACTAGTTGTTTACCAAACTATTGAGCTGTAGGTGAGTAAATAGCTGGACTAGTTGTTTACCAATCTATTGAGCTGTAGGTGAGTAAATGGCTGGACTAGTTGTTTACTTTCAAGGCTTAAAACACTTCAGTGGACAATCAAATGAATTTTTCTATGGCCACAATACTTTACTGCGCCATTAATTCAAGTATTCTAGGACCAAAATACATTGCTGGGCCACCAAATAAATTATTCTAGTGTTACAAAACTTCACTGGGCCAATATTCAGTTATTCTATGACCTCAATTCTATATGACAAGAAATCTTCTTATGTTTGACCTTTGTCACAAAAGCTTGAGTCAATAGTATAAGTCTTTTAGAGCAGAGAACTCTTTTTTTTTTAAGTGTTGAGATATGAAAATGTCATCAGGTCATTTAGTCGTAACTTTACAATGGTATTTCAACACAAAATGGTGGTCTTATGTCACGTGATCTGGAGCTAGGCCTAAATTTAGAACAGAAATCTAATGGAGATGAAATGTTAGAGCTGATTGGTTGAAAATTTGAATGTAATATTGTGCTTTCAAGAAAATAGAAAGGTGATTTTTTTAATGCGGTGGTCTATATTCTATATTCGTCTAGTTTTCATCCATCAAAATGGTCTCATCTCATAGCATGCTATATAATTGTGAGAAATTATTGATTGTATTTTTCAACCTTTACGTTTCTTTTTGCTTTTTTGTAGTTCAAAGAAAATGGCGGCAGGTCGATATATCTTTACTGCCATGAACCCGACTAAAGATATTTTAATAACAAATAATTTTGACAATAAAGTTCGTGATGTCATTGTCAGATGACACTGATCAAACAAAGCATGACATTCAGCGTTGACTTGCAGATGACAATAGAACACGTTAAGTTATGAGTGGCGATGGGGGTGGAGGCGGGGGGAAGGAGGCTATACACTTAACACCCAAACGCTGACTTTATTTTCTAGTAATGAGGCTCTGTGGTCGTCTAGCTGGCAAGGCGTTCCGTAAGCTATTTAGAAGTTGAGTTCAAATCAGGTTAAATTCTGTGTTCTGTAGGATGTCATCCAGCCCTGTTAGTCTACCTAACAGGCCCCACGAGAGTTTATGGGGACCATGAATATTAAAATTAAAAATTAAATCGGCAATTACGCAACTATTTATTTCATTGTTGCTATAAAGCTAAGAGAAGATGCCCCAAAACCTCCTACAATCTCTATTGGCTCTGGGAGCCCTTCATTGAGGTATTCTTTGTATATGTACTTGCTTTCAATCGTAATGGTTGCCATTGTAAGCAAAACATGCCGAAAAGATAATTATACAATAGTTTACGGGAATATATAGGAAATGCATTTTCACCAAAATTGCCTATTTAAGACTCGTCAAATGTCGGAGAAAATGCGGACTTTCCGGTGTTTTCGAGTCAGCTTGACTTTGTAGTGAAAAGTTTGTGCAGCCCGGGTGGCTTTTGGTGGGGGCTCCACTGGTAGCTGCTGGTCAGCTGGGAATGTTACCGCTCTCTTCAGGAAGTCGGCTGCTGGGCTCCAGAGGGTGGGTGCAGGTGCATGAACTCCGGGGGTAACCGTGGTCTTTGTGGGGTGCCACACGTCTTTCGGAAACTTGAGGACGGCCCGGGATGGCAAAGGATGGTGACGCTATCCGGACTGTTTCGCTTGGTCTGATGGTGTCGTCACCGGAAGGTAGGTGTTGCCTGTCTCTACAAGCGTTCGGCCTGTAGTGGCCACTGGTTTCTGGTTACTGCGCCTTGGTACGAGGTGGTAAGCTTGGTTCGGATGTCGCATGTTATAATAAGATATCGTGAGGTACGGTATCGCATCCTGACAAAGTACAGATAATACACTTTGATCTTAGCTCCTCCACGTCTCTGAAGGCATCTTTGTATAGACCTTTATTTTATAGGTAATTGATCACGATATAAGCTTATTTACTTTTGTAAATGCCAAAAAAAGTATACCATGAGAACCATATAATTTTTTGCTGGTTTTTATTGTTAAGTGCCACAATGTGTAGACTAAATGGATAACAATATAAACGTGCATGACTTTCGTAAGAATAGTAAGCTTATTTAACATGTATTTCACGTTGAAAAACAATATTGAAAAAAAAATATTCTCCCCGGCGGGGAATGGAACCCCGGTTTCCCCGCTTGACAGGCAGAGAAACTTACCACTATACTACTGTAGCCTTTTTATAGCATAAATTATTTCTTGGTAGCTTTTGTAATGATTCTGTTATCTCACAATGGCCAATGTGCATTTCACTATAATTGTTCAAAGACAATTGAATCTAAATTATTGTCAACGAGTTACTTTCTATATTTCTTTAAATTCTTCATTCTGTTAATAACGAACTTTTCCTCATATTGTTGAATCTGTACGAAAACCTTTTCTTAACAATTTCACGACTAAGAACTATTACAAAATAGCCCGATTATAGCCCTTTAGGCCTACTATTTTTACTTCCACAAATCCTGTTACTTCAAGACAAGGAAGAATATTCAAAAATAAGTGCCAAAAATGATGTGTTCTTTTTTTTCCTTTTAATTATTTGTTTCCAGTTTATGGGCCTATTTGAAACTGTTTGGAAGAATTATAGAACGGAGATTATTAGAATTGTTTAAGAAAGAACCAGTCAATATTATTTTAGAATTCAAAAGCTATAAAAGAATTACTTTGTGTACCACTTGCTTATGATCTAATGTAGGTAGTTAGGGCCTACCGAGACACGGTTAGTACTGCTAAAGTATAAACCGTAGTCAATGAGGCGTTACCGAGACGAGGTTAGTACTGCTGTAGTATAAATATATCATAGTCATTGAGGTAATTCCGAGATGTGGTAATTACTGGTAATTACTGGTGCAGTATCTGTGACCGGAAAGGTGGGACAGTAAAGGGTAAGACATGGGGAGAAGGCCAGGGTCTGGGGGAGGGAGGGGTTCCGGGAGAGATGGGAAGGGTCTGGGGGGAAGGGGTAGGGGAAGAGTCTGGGGTAAGGGGAAGGGTCTGGGGTAGAGCAAGGGGGAGGGGAGAAGGGAAGGGTCTGGAGGGGAGAAGGGAAGGGTCTGGAGGGGAGAAGGGAAGGGTCTGGAGGGGAGAAGGGAAGGGTCTGGAGGGCAGAAGGGAAGGGTCTGGAGGGCAGAAGGGAAGGGTCTGGAGGGGAGAAGGGAAGGGTCTGGAGGGGAGAAGGGAAGGGTCTGGAGGGGAAGGTTTCGGGTGGAATGGGAAGGGTCTACAATAGCTCCTACGTATTTGAAGCTTCTTACTGTTTCAAACTCTGCCCACCAATCTTCATCTGCGTGGTGATGCCGATGGCGTTACTAGTTATTAATTTTTTTTTGGCACTGATTGTCATACCATATGATGAGGAAGTTTTGTACAGTCGTTCCACTAGATTAGCTAATTCTTCCTCGCTCCGGGCGAGTCCATCTAGATTAACTGCAAATCCAAGGTTGGTGATCCTT